>NW_021026626.1:1343326-1382605 GCF_004153795.1 Camellia sinensis | reverse complement strand
CTCTGCCACAACCTGGCAGTAAAACGAGGATCTCTATCTGAGATGATCGTCACTGGAACCCCGTGTAACCTCACTATGTCCCGAATGTACAAGTCGGCAAGATGATCTACAAAACTTATAAAATGGAGTAGGAAATCCCTACCTCGAAGAAAACAACCCAACTGGTGAAGACAGAGATGAGTGCCCAAATACTAATGTGCTCCAAATCGCCAATTGTTCAGATTAAATAGATTAAATGAAAGCCCTCGACTCCCTCTATCTTTTTAATAAAGCAACTAGGGTAGAAACACACTCTAGACAGATCAAACCTAAGAAAGAAGGTGAGTAGGGAGAGAGAGAAGTCGGACCTTAGGGTTTGGAATCTAAAAAGATGATAAAAACTGATTAAAAACCCGCTGCTGCGTATATAAACTGGACAGGCTCGCTCGAGCGAAGACTTGGTCGCTCGAGCGACCAGACACAGAGAAGCTACGCTCGAGCCAAGGAAACCTTGCTCGAGCCAACAACCCAAAAGCTCGCTCGAGCGAAAGAAAACTCGATCGAGCGAAGAACTCAAACCCTTAGGTCTGTAACCAGACTCACGCTCGAGCGAAGGAACTATTGCTCGAGCGAAGAACGAACTAACTCGCTCGAGCGAAGAAAAGCTCGCTCGAGCCAAGAATGCAAAGCTACAGGTCCAAACCAGACGCAAACTCTCGCTCGAGCTACCAAACCCCGGCTCGAGCGAAGAACCAAAACAACAGCTCGCTCGAGCGACAAACTCCTCGCTCGAGCGAAGATCCAAAATTCTGGACAGCAACACTTGGTTTCTAAACCCAACCAACCTGAAACAAACCTGCCCAACACATCCTATAATTCCAAATGAGAAAATAAGGGACAACAACAACAACAATTATACGATGACAGAATCTACGGAACCTAAGTCCGGATACAATAATCAAATGGGAACAGACCGGGGTCGCTATACTATCTCTCTACCCTAAATCTATTTTTTGTGCTCTAATTACTTTTTAATATTCATTGTTTGTTTATTTATTTATTTATTATTATTATTGAATTCATTGCTCTTTTTTTATTTGAAGACTTTGTTTAATTTTGACTTGTCCTTTAAATCTAATTTTAGTGTCCTAATTTTTTATCTAATTTTTTTTGGCAATAATTATGTTAATTTTTATTTAATTTAAACTTTATCATGCTTTTGTTTTGCTTGAATCACGTATTTTGAAAACTCCTTTCCAAACGGGAAAATTTGGCTAATCCGGACGTCTGGCCAGTTGACCGAAACAGTGTCTTTTTTTTTATATATATTTTAAATAAAAAATATTTCTAGAATTATTTTTTTTTAATTTTTTATTGAGCTTTGAATAGGATTTTGTGTTATGTGTTTGGTTATGAGTTGTAAGTTTTTTAATTAAATATCATATGTCACATCATTCATTTCAAACTCAATTCAAAACTCTTAACCAAACAAATTTTCCACACTCAAATCATAATTTCAAAACTCACAAATTCAAAATACAACTCTATTCTCAAATCATGTTTAGAAAACTCTACCAAACGCTACTTATATTTCACTTTTGAAATTTTCAGATTGTATGACACATATACAGAGTTTTGATCATATATCCAAATCAAAAATTGAAATTTTGTGCATGAAAAAGATTCAAAAACTTTTAAACTCAAATTCTAAAAATTCCAAAAGTGGAGAAGAGAGAGGGGTTGTTGGTAGAGATGTTAGGGTTATGAAATTAAAGAGAAGAGAGAGATAGACATAAAGTAGAACTAAACTAACCTTCTTTAAAATTAACTTCAAGAGTGAGAACGAAACCCTTGTGGCGATCGGAGATGGGTGGTGTGCCTAGAATTAGGCGAAGGAGAAAATTATGGCGATTGAGGATGGGTGGTAAAGTGGTGAAATAAGAGAGAAGGCATGCAGCTGCCAGAGTCGGGAAGGACGTAGGTGAGCTACAGTGGAAGAGAAGTTAAGAGGGAGGAAAAGTAGATCTGAGAGAAAGGAAGAAACTAAAGAAAGGAGGTCTGGTGCCAAAGGTGAGAGAGATTAGGAGTGGGATAGTGAGAGAAGAAACTGTGGGAGGGATTTGTCTAGGTGAAGGAAATTCGAACCGTTGAATCTTCAGCCATATTTCTCAACCATTGATAGTAAATGACACATGGGACAATTTTGCCACGTTAGACAAAATTCAAAAACCCTCCTACCTTATTATATAGATAAATATTTTCCTAGTAGAAGTGGTTGCATCTTAATTTTATTGTAAATTCCTTACTCTTGCCTTACATAAACTACCTTACCACAATATATGTATATATATATATATATATATTAAACCAAGTTGGAGCATATACGGGGCACTAACCAATCATTTCCTACCACCATCTATAAATTGCCTAAACATATTACACATTATATCTTATAAACTTACACTTTCATGAAGGATTTAGATCCTCTCTGTACATGATTACAATGGAGATTCTCATTACAATGCATATGATTACAACATGTCATTAAAATTTAATATCAATTGTCTATAGTTTTATGTTATTTTGAATCTTAAATTTTCTTTGGGAGGCACAATTTTCACTTGCGTTATACAAATTTATAATTACTTTTCCTATTTGCCATTTACATATGAAATTCTCCTTATATATCATGAATTATCTGAATTATTGATTTTTAGAAATACAAAAACTGATGTCACAACATGACATTGAATTCATATGGATGGACAAGAATTTCATAACTGAGTCCCATTAACAAATTCTATAAATTTTATTTGTTTATATGTATTTTGATAAGTCTAGAAATACAAAAATAAAAACATGATACAAAAAGATAAGAACGGACAAGATTAATGAAAAGTGAGCGAGTCACTAACAAATTTTTACATAAGAAAGGACAAGAAATTTAAAAGAAGTAATCACCTGTATGCAGGTGTAACAATCCATCAATTAAGTTTTTACCATCATGGACAAGCACAAAACAATCAAATCACCTCCCACCATGCAATAGCATATCTTCCGCCATGCTATCAACCCCAGCTGTTGTTGTGTTGCTTCTATAACCTCTAACTATGTATCCAGTTGATGCCTTACAAAGCAAGTACTCAATCTCTGCAAAATTAAAATAATTTCTAGATGTCTTTTTCCTTATCAACCCCTCCAGTTCCATCGCTACTTCATTCATATAAGGCCTTTCTCCTATTTTACTCTCAAGCATCTCTTTGCAAGATTAGCAAATTCTTTGAGCTCCTCAGTGTTTCTTTCAATTACCATGTGTTCATCAATAATTTGGTTCAAGCAATCATTGTTCATACAAGAAATAAAATACATAGCCAGGCATCTCTTTTCTTTTGGCCTGTCAAATGACAACGCCTTCTTTCCGGTGATTAACTCTACAAGGACTACTCCGAAGCTATAAACATCACTAAAAAACCTAAGTGATTCGTGATTCGGACTAGAATTAATTGCAACAATTCCCAAACAATTAAAACTAACAATCTAAATCATCTAGCACGTACAAAAGTGATTTAGATTGTTGCTTCAAACAATAAATCAACACAACCGATTTTTACGTGGAAAAACCATTCTTTGAGCTCCTCAGTGTTTCCTTCAATTACCATGTGTTCATCAATAATTTGGTTCAAGCAATCATTGTTCATACAAGAAATAAAATACATAGCCAGGCATCTCTCCTCTTTTGGCCTGTCAAATGATAACGCCTTATTTTCGGTGATTAACTCAACAAGGACTACTCCGAAACTATAAACATCACTAAAAAACCTAAGTGATTCGTGATTCGGACTAGAATTAATTGCAACAATTCCCAAACAATTAAAACAAACAATCTAAATCATCTAGCATGTACGAAAGTGATTTAGATTGTTGCTTCAAACAATAAATCAACACAACCGATTTTTACGTGGAAAAACCACAATTGGAGCACCTCCAATTGTGATTAAAAAAACCACGGCGAAATGCCACTAATCAATCCACTATGAAAGAAAGAAAGAATACAAATTTACCAAACAAATTACCTAAACTTTGTCAATTTGTTTTCAACAATATGTATCTCTCTTACCATCGCCTTCGTCTCAGAATTGATTAGCATGATGTTGAATCCACAACATCCATGTCGAATCACCGACCACGCACAGCTTCGAACTCCTTCGATACTCCACGATTGACTCTCTGGAACCCACCAAAGAAGAACACTCTTGAATAAATAATATCAAACACACAACCCTTTGATTTAACTCTCTTGATCCATGAACAAACTCACAAAGAAATCAAAGGAAAACTAGCAAAAGACCTCCAGAAGAAAATCCTAAAAACCCTAAAAGAGGATTAGAGGTCGTACCCTAATTTTGGAACAAACTTCAAATTTATAGCAGTTAGGATCGCAGACCCTGCTCATGCGCAAGAATGACCGCTCGAGTGGTGTCACTTAAATGTGTGTTCCTAACAAGGGTATACGCTCGAGCACGAAAAAAGTCCGCTTGAGCGTAAAAACACACCTCCCAGTATTTTTGCAGACATGCCAAAACTTTTGAGTATGAGTTTTCCACTCAAGCACAGATTTGCCCGCTCGAGTTGAGATTTTCCCGCTCGAGTTGGAAGACCAAAACCCAAGGAAAAATTACAACATGATTAACCCAAGTTTGTTCGCGGAATTGGCAACAAGTAGGGACCTAACAATCTCCCCCTTTGTCAATTCCCGAACAAAACTTTCTAACAATTTTTCCCAACAAACACACGCACTAGACACACTACCTAACATGAACAAATGCTACAAGGGAAACAAGACTAACTAGTTAGGAACACCATGAACAAGCCATTTGTTAACCAAAAAAGAAAAACACTGAAGATAGGATATTAAACATAAGCAGATAGAGATAGAGATAAGACAATATATATCAAAGCAATATCCATCAAGTTAGCATCCTACAAAAACATTCTATCCCAATATTTAACACGCATCCATCAATAAAAAACTGCGTGTGTGGCATGGGTAAGTGCATGTGTATAAGGTTCCAAAAACCAAAAACACTCTTCCTTTTTGTCTGGGAGAGACAAACCAACAAAATCAAAAACAGGAAGAAACAGAAAAAAAGAAAAAAGAAAAGGAAAAAAGAAAAAAAAAGAAAAAAAGAAACTGTCCAACAAAATCACTGAGAATGAGGAGGATGGGACTATAGCTGAAGAAGAGAAATAATCTTGGCAAGCTAGATGGTAGTCTGATCAACAGTCTGCTTAAGATGTCCAAGCCAGCCATCAAAAGCATCCAAGCGAGCATCCAAGTGATCAAACCTCTAGGTCATGGACTGCTCAAACTGGCGAAGCTAACCATGAACATCATGCTCCTCTATACCAGCAGTAACAGCATCTATCTCGACCTCCTCGTCAAGAAGATCATCATCACCTGCAGTAGAAGTACCTAGCCCAGAGAACTCCTCCTTAACATGAACCTGCCTCTGGGAAACGGTTTTCTTAGTGAAGGGTTTGATGGGAGTGGAAAACTCGTCCTCACTTAAGACCCGAGCCTCAAGGGTAAAAAGGAGGTGGTTGATAGGACACTCATAGGGTAACCCTAGTTGCTTGTTCCCAACGACTGCTATCATATTTTTAAGGATAAAAGTGGCAAGATTGATAGGTAACTGGCGATCGATGCAGTAAAGGGTATAGCCTTGGTCTTGGTTAATTTCTGAGCTATAGGTGGTGACAATGATATTGGCACAAACAATCAGGTTAAGCAACCGAAAATAGGGAAGGAGTTCATTTTATTTGATAAGGGCCCCCTTAACCCAAGTTTTGGGTTTACTACACAACTATGTGGCCACCATGTTGAAGTCATAGGTGGGGCGAACAAAGAAGGGAAAATGAGAGTTGACAACCAGCCCAATGCCGAGGAGAGAACGGATGATGTCCTCGTTGACAAAGATTTCCTTAGACCTAACCCAGGTTTTGACTGAGGGACCGACATCATCGACCCCTTCAATGTTGCAGTAAAATTCTCGAACCCAATCCAAATTTTGGCGCCCAGAGAAAGAGAGGACTAGGTTGCCGCCTAAGGATTGAAACACGAGTCGGATAGGGATCGACTCAAAGGTATTAGGGTGCACATTTCTCTCGAGATGGACTGTCTGGGAGATGTAGGCTTCTCTAAAGTTTTTGGATTTTTTGGTGAAGGGGAAACAATTAGGATTGTTCAGGGGACAGTGCGCCGTAGACTTTCGACGTTTGGGGGTTGACACGGCTAAAACCTAAAGACACATCAAACCCAATCAAATAGAGAAAAACCCACCCCCAAAACCAAATCAAGAAATCAAAACACATTAGTAACCAAATTTAAAGAACCAAAACCATTAGTAATCAAAAGTCAAAGACCGCAAAATCCAACAATAGAATGAAGATATATCAATGGACACACAGAGAGAAAAACAGACTAAATCAATAAGAGGGCAGCAGTATAAATCAAAGCACATTCAATCAAAACCAACATAAGGACACTAGATGAATATTGGCAGTAGTAAACCACACAAAAAACAAAAACAACCCCCAAAGTGCCCAACTCCACCATGAAAGTATGTGAACAAGTGAAGCCCTAGACTATACACAGACCAAGACACCACAAACACGACCCAAAACATATGCTAAACCGAGAGAGATGGAAAACAACAAACAAAATAATGAAAATAAAAATACTAAATGAAAAATAGTTAGAGAGACTTACCAGAGACGAAGATGAAAGGGAAGGACACAGAGGCACAAGCCAAACGCAGTCGCAATTGGGAAAGGGGAGATCACAATTAGAGCCCTAGGAGAGAGGAGGAGAAATTTGGGGACAATTTGGACTAGAAAGGATGGGTGAAGGCTTTTAAACCATGGCAATCCGTCGAAGCGTGGGGTTAGCCGCTCGAGCGTGCGTACTTATATGCGACTCTTCGCTCAAGACAAGACAAGTGTAGCGCAAAAAACATGCTCCCAGTAGTTTGGTGCCTCTACAAAAATACTGGATGTGAGGATTTACCACTCGAGCGGAGGTAACAAAACTGTAGGTCCAGAAATCCTCCCTTCTGAGCATTTGAAAACAACTCATGCACCAAAGTATTTTCTGAGACAAGAGATAATCAATATGATGGCAATAATGAAACACTAAGATAAAATAATCTAAATGCCATGAAGCGTGTAATCTTGCAATTTGGACAACCTGAAGCACGATAGCATGAACAAAACAAGTAAACATGGATCAATGAGTATAAACAACATATGAATACACAACTCAGAGACAGACATGAGAACTCACATAGTGAGTGTGTGTGTGTGTGTGTGTGTGTGTGTGCAATTTTTAAGAGTCCATCGTTGCTAGAGTTAATCCTGGTAGTGATCAGATGGCTGGACCTCCCGTAAAAGAATCTAAACATCACAGAGGAAAGTTAAACCACCAATAAACAAGGGGTATTTGCTGAGTAAATGTGGAGGCTCCCTCTCAATTAATGATTTTTTTTTTAATAAAAAAAATGGCTTTCATTGGGAACTTACGAGTGGCTATCACGCTCTAGCGTATGGAGACCAAACTAGAGAAACATGGAAAACAATAGCATGGCTTGGTTTGTGCCTCTGAGGTAGCCTTTTCCCAACGCCTAGACTTCAAAGAAATGAGGAAGAAACCATGGAGGTGAAAATAGATGGTGAGTGGTTAAGAGACTTAACATCACCCAAGTTTTGCTAGTATATGTCAATTCCTCTAGAAATGGATAAGAGACAATGGTAGAAGTCCATAGAGAACTTTGATCACTAATACGGAAATCCCTACAACAGTTTATCTCAAGAATATGTACAGAATGAAATCATGAAATTAATGAGCATGTTCATTCAAAAAGAGCTATGGACAAAGATAGATGAAATCTTGCCAGCAGCATGAGAGATGTTCATTTAAGTCTATGTGCAAAGATGACAAGAATCAATGGTAATGAGATTATAACATCCAAGTACACAAACAACCATATAGTTTCACCTACTCATGCAACAGAACACACTCTAGTTATTGAGCACTACACCCAAGGTCTTTCTAAGGAACTCAAACCTAAGAAGATCAACGGGTTTTGTAAAAATATCAGCTTTTTGATGCTCAGTGGGTACATGTTCAAGAACGACAAGGCCCTTCTCAACTAACTCTTGAATAAAATGATAACGAATGTCAATATGTTTAATGCGAGAGTGTTGGGTTGAATTTTTGGAGATGTTGATGGCACTAATGTTATCACAGAAAAGAGTGACAGTGTCCTAGTCTATACCATAGTCATGAAGCATTAGCTTCATCCGTAACATTTGCACACAATAACTACCTGCAGCAATGTACTCGGCCTCAACGGTCGAAAAAGAGATGGCATTTTGCTTTTTGCTATACCACGCAACTAGATTATTTCCTAGGTAGAAACACCCCCTGGATGTACTCTTTCTGTCATCAGCACACCCTGCCCAATCGGCATCAGAAAAACCAGTGTTCTCGACTGTAGTATCGGTTGAAAACAAAATCCCATAGCCCAAGGTTCCACTAACATACTTAATGATGCGCTTGATAGCAAGAAAATGAGACTCTTTAGGACAGACTTGGTAACAAGCACACACACTTACACTAAATGTAATGTCAGGCCGACTGGTTGTAAGGTACAAATGACTCCCTATCATACTCCCATAAAGGGTAGGATCAATATCAGTGCCAAAGGAGTCTTTTGAGAGGTGAAGACTAGTGCTCATGGGAGTGCATGCATGTTTGGCCGACTCTAGACCGAACTTAGACACAAGGTTTTTGGCATACTTGATCTAAGAGACAAACATACTCGAAGGTGACTGCTTAATTTGAAGACCCAAGAAAAAATACAACTCCCCCATCATGCTCATTTCAAACTCATGTGTCATGCAATCCGAGAAATATTTCACAAGAGAATCAAAAATGGATTCAAACACAATATCATCAACATAAATCTGAGCAACAAGTATATAGGACTTAGTATGTTTCACAAATAAGGGCTTGTCCACACTACCCCTTTGAAAATCATTATCAAGAAAAAATGTAGTAAGTCTATCATACCAAGCTCGAGGGGCTTGTTTCAACCCATATAATGCCTTGTCTAACTTGTAGACATGGTTTGGACATTTTGGGTCCTCAAACCCTTTTGGTTGCTCAACATAAGCCTCTTATTTCAAGTACCCATTTAGAAAAGGCACTTTTCACATCCATTTGAAACAGTTTGAAACCAAGAAAGCATGCAACACTAAGTTAAATAAGAATAGATTCAAGACGTGCAACAGGGGAAAACGTCTCATCATAGTCAACACCCTCTACTTGTGTATAGCCTTGAACAACCAACCTAGCTTTATTCCTAACCACTATGCCATTTTTATCATATTTATTTTTAAATATCCACTTGGTACCTATCGCATTCATGTCTCTAAGTTTGGGAACAAGAGTCCAAACTTTGTTACGTTCAAATTAACCTAATTCTTCATGCATTGCATTAACCCAACTATCATCTAGTAAGGCCCCTTTCACATTCTTAGGTTCAATTAACGAAACATCGCACATATGAGATAACTCTTCCCGAATTTGTTTTCGGGTTTTCATTCTGTTTAAGACACTTCCAATCACCTGTTGAATCGGATGATTCAATTTTACCCTTGTTGGTGGCTTTAAAACTGGGCTGGTAACGACTTAAGCATCGGAGGTGGTGTCTCTTTGTGCATTCTTTGGACTCGGACTTACCATAGAAGATGGTGCTAGCTCACCTTCTTGGACTTGGCCCTGTGCTTCTCCTTGACTTTGTGGTTTAGTATCCAAGATCGAAGACTCACCATCTTCTTCCTCATGTATAGATGAAGTAGGAGAACTTGTGTCATCTACAACCACATTGATTGATTCCATTAAAGTTAAAGTACGCAGGTTATAGACACAAAAAGCTCTACTGGTGGTTGAATACCCTAGAAAAATACCTTTATCACTTTGAGAGTCAAATTTGCCCAAGGGCTCTCTATCTTTGAAAATGTAACATTTACTCCCAAAAGTTTTAAAGTATTTTACATTAGGTTTCAACCCTTTCCACAATTCATATGGAGTTTGTAAAGTGACGGGCCTTAGAAACGTACAATTCACAACATAAATAGCGGTATTTAAGGCTTTAGTCCAGAACTTTGGAGGAACTTTCTTGTTAAGGAGCATAACCCTAGCCATCTCTTGAATTACCCTATTTTTTCTATCAACAACTCCATTTTGCTGTGGAGTAATGGGTGCATAAAACCCATGCTTAATTCCATGCATATCATAAAAATCCGAAAATGAGTCATTTTCAAATTTACGACCATGATCAATTCGAATTCTTATGATATGCCCAATAGAAGCGCCCTGTTTATTTTGGATTTTAAGGACTAAGGACAAGAAAGCATCAAGCGTATCAAATTTTTCTCTTAAAAAATTAACCCATGAAAAGCGAGGGTAATCACCAATAGTTAAAAAAAAATGTATCTTTTACCTCCAATACTTTCAGTGCGAGTGGGTCCCATAAGATCCATATGAACAAGTTCAAGAAGATGTTTGGTTGTTAAGTTGTTCACCTTTTTATGAGGGGTGCGAGTTTACTTTCCAAGTTAACATGATCCACACACATGATTCACATTCCTACCCATTTTGGGTACTCCTCCCACAAGCTCATTATTGGCTATCTTAGTTAGGTCTTTGAAATTCATGTGACCTAATCTTTAATGCCACAGATCAAGATTACTTATGATGGCCGAGTGGCAAGTGAGATCATTTGTGGTAACAATCCTATAACAGTTATCAGATGTGCGAACCCCATTCATGATAGTATTTCCCTTCTTATCCAAAATTTCACATTTATTTTTTAAAACAATACTTAATGATGGGAATCACACATTCAACTAATGCTCAAAAGAATAACTTTAAGGCCATCAACAAGTAAGACATTTCCGAGCTTGGGTAGACCGGCCATACTTTTAGAGCCCTTACCAATGACTCTAAAAGTGCCACCATCTCCAAAGGTAACAATTCCTCCTTCACATTTTTCAAGAGATGTGAAGTAGGATTTGTCACTAGACATCTGGCCAGAGCACCCACTATCAGGATACCATATGTGTTAGTCATGTGCTTTCAATGCAGTGTGAACAACAAAACAAGTCACTCTTTCTCACCCATATTTTTTTGGTCTTAACAGAAGCAGGACTGGAAGTCTTGGTAAATGTCTTAACGTTGTGAACACCATCATGAATCTTGGTGTTCCGCCTAGACATGTAAGGTTATCTCCTAACCCATGAAGTATTGGAAGTTATAAGGTTGTGTTTGGTAAAGCTTTCTAAATATGATTTGAGAGTAGGAGTTGTATTTTGAGTTTGTGAGTTTTGGAATTATAATTTGAGTGTGGAAAATTTATTTGGTAAAAGAGTTTTGAATTGAGTGGAGAATTTTTGATGTGACATATGATATTTCATACAAAAACTTACAACTCATAACCAAACATACAACTCAAAATTCTATTAATACACATAAAAAAATTTTAAAAATTCAAAAAATCTTTTTTTCGAATATATAAAAATTAACATATGTCAATTGTAAAACATATTCTTTCAATCTTCATTTCAAGTAATCAAAAAAAAAAAAATTTAAAATAAAAAAAAAAAAAAAAAAAAAAAAAAAAAAAAAAAAAAAAAAAAAAATTCCACTATTCCAGTCAACCGGTAGGACGACCGGTTAGGCCAAATTTCAAAAAAAAAAAATTTGAAAATTGTGCCTCTGTGTGAGTTTTCTAAATGTTGTGGAAGTATACTTTGAACATCCTATCCAAACATCATATTGAAATGTGGGAGTAGAATCATAGTTTGGAAATCGTTCCAAACACAGCCTAAATTTTTGAGACACCTTACCAAATAACTCACAACAATAAGGGCGAATGCGGCCATACCTACCACAATGATGAAAAACAAAAACAGGTTTTATCTCCCTTTTGTTGATCTTACCCCATTTAGGTTGATGAAGAGAGTGATCACTCTGTTGAACCTTCAGCTTTCCCTTTACTTGAGTCTTGATGTCATATGATGTAGAGGCCTGTCCCTTTGGAAGTGTTGCATCACCATAGCCTATCCCACTTTTGTCACAACTCATTTGTTGAGACCCAATGATGTCTTCTAGTGTCTTTAACCCTTTGTTCTATATATCAATCATGGCTCTAGCATCTTTGAGTTCTTCCTCTTTCTGACTAACCAACTCTTCGAATGTAGCTTGTGACATCCCAAGGATTTCAATCTTCTCTTCATATATGGCATAGATTTTCAGAAGTTCATTCCTTTCAGTCTCACAAGATAAAAGTTTTCCACAAAGGTCTTACCTATCATTAGAGATCTTGATGACACCCATTTTTGCTATTGCAATCTCTTCCTTTAGCTTGACGTTCTCACTTTTACATGCTTTCAGCTTGATAGTGAGTTTGTCATTGATCTTGGACAAGTTCAGAGATTCATTGTAAAGCTTTTCATAGTCCTGTTGTAGGTCATCACAATCAAACTCATCACTGTCTTCCGAGGTTTTATTATCTTTTTTTTGTTTCTTGTTCTCCTCGATCTCATCCAGTCGAGGAACTAAGGCATGAAAGCTGGTGGCTGGTTGTGAAGATGACTCTACTATCTGATGGAATTGACTAAAAGTATCCTATGCATCTTTAGCATTTGTGCAGTGAGCAATCCATTGTTGTTCTTCAACCTCAGGGTTCTTAGCAGTCTCATGAGCACTGGTAAAAGCCACACTATCTTTTTGTTTTTTCTAAGAAATCTGGTGGGCTTCATAAGTCTGCAAGTTTCCAACCAACTAATCAACCTTGAGCTTCTCAACATCACGAGCCTCCTCAATAACTATCACTTTTGATTGGAACCTCTCAGGTAATGACCTCAAAAAATTTTCAACAACCTTAGATTTAGGGATTTTTTCACCGAGTGTGAAACAGGAATTCATGATGTCACTAAGTTTAGCATAAAATTTATCAAACGTCTCATCATCACACATAAAAAGAGTTTCAGAAGAGGATGTGAGACGTTGAAGTTTTGATATTTTAACAGCAAATCAGTGTGTTTGGTTTGAGTTTTCTTGATTAAGTTTTTTGAAAACTGACTTTTTTGGTTTTTGTGTTTTTTTGTTTTTAGTGAATATTTTTAAAATTTTAAACATTTTTTTTTACTTTTTTAGATGCACCTTACTTAGATGTATCTAAAAAGTAAAAAAATTGTGGAAAAATATTTTAAAAAATTAATAAATACATAAAAATAAAAAAAATGTACTGAATTCTTATATTTTTTTGTATTTTTGGTATTTAGTGAATTTTTGAAAGATTTTTTTCACAATTTTTTTACTTTTTAGGTGTATTTATGTTAGGTGTGTCTAAAAAGTAAAAAGAAAAATGCTTAAAATATTATTAAAAAATTCAATAAAACAAAAAAACACGGAAAATAAGAAAGTAGAATTTTCTTAAACATGTTTTTTGAAAAGTGGAAACAAGCAAGGTGACGTGAATAGTTTCAAGAATGTCCCAAGCCTCTTTTGCTACCTCACACGTGCAAATACGACGAAACTCTTCTGGTGTGGCGGAGCAAAAGAGGGAATGGAGAACTTTACTGTTCCAACTCGAGTTTTGATAATCGATTATGTCCCATTTATCAAGTGGTTTTCGAATATCAACACCATCAACAGTGACAATAGGTTCACTCCATCCATAGATTACACAGTACCAAACTTTCTTATCAATAGATTTTAAAAATGTCCTCATATGAGCTTTCCAATAAGAATAGTTTGTACCATCAAGTAACGGAGGTCTATGGGTCGAGTTACATTCACAAACTGAATCCATATCACAAATCACACAAAATCACACTCCTATAGTTTTTGATAAAACAAAGAGTGACCTACTTTGATACCAATTGAAAAACCTAAGTAATTCATGATTCGGACTAGAATTAATTGCAACAATTCCCAAACAATTAAAACTAACAATCTAAATCATCTAGCACGTACGAAAGTGATTTAGATTATTGCTTTAAACAATAAATCAACGCAAACGTGGAAAAATCACAATTAGAGTACCTCCAATTATGATTAAAAAAACCACAGGTGAAACGTCACTAATCAATCCACTATTCAAGAAAGAAAGAATACAAATTTACTAAACAAATTACCAAAACTCTATCAATTTGTCTTCAACATTCTGTATCTCTTTCACTACCGCCTTCGTCTCAGAATTGATCAGCTTAATGTCGAATCTACAACATCTATGTCGAATCAACGACCACGTATAGTTTCGAATTCCTTCGAATACTCCATGCTTGACTTTCCAAAATCCACCGAAGAAGAACACTCTTGAATAGATAATATCAAACACACAACCCTTTGATTTAACTCTCTTGATCTATGAACAAACTCACAAAGAAATCAAAGGAAAACTAGCAAAAGACCTCTAGAAGAAAACCCTAAAAACCCTTAAAAAGGATCTAGAAGCCATACCCTAATTTTGGAACAAACTACAGATTTATAGCAGTTAGGATCACAGACCCCGCTCAAGCGCAGGAATGGCCGCTTGAGCGGTGTCACTTAAATGCGTGTTCCTAACAAGGGTATACCCTCGAGCACTATAAAAGTCTGCTCGAGCGTAAAAACACATCTCCTAGTACTTTTGCAGACATGCCAAAACTTCTGAGACTGTGAGTTTTCTACTCGAGCAGGAAGACCAAAACCCAAGGAAAAATTACAACATGATTATCCCAAGTTTGTTCACAGAATTGGCAACAAGTAAGGACCTAACAATCACTTTTCTCAATCAACTGGCTTGTGAGCATGTATTCAGGGTCTAAGTATCCAAGTGTTCCTTGTACCACCGTGACTAATTTATTTTGGTCTAGTGAAACAAACCTTGATACTCCAAAGTCCGACACTTTTGCAATGTAATTATCGTCTAAGAGTATATTTGTAGACTTAACATCTCTATGGATGATAGGAATCGATGCTGCAGAGTGCATATATGACAATACTCCAACAGTTTCAGTAGCTATGTGCAAACGATTTTCCCATGATATATTAGATGCCTTACTTTGGTTATTTATATGCTCAAAGAGAGTGCCATTGGTGATGAATTCATAAACAAGTAAAGGGACTTGAGTTTCCAAACAACAACCTAAGAGTTTGACCACATTCCTATAATTGATTTGTGAAAGCACAATCACCTCGTTCATGAATTGCTCTATTTGACTTTTATCCACCATTCGGGATTTCTTAATAGCCACTATCTTGTTCTTTGGTAGAATTCCCTTGTAAACTATTCCAAAACCTCCTCGACCAACAATTCTACTCTCATCATAGTTATTGGTAGCCCGCTTGAGCTCTTCTGAATTAAATATTTCGATCAATTCCTGAGTTGATCTCTCTAGTCTAGAGAGTTGTTGTTTTAACATTAATTCACCATTCTGCCTGAAGAACTTTTCTTTAAGCATGATGAGCTTTATTTTCTTGAAAATCCAATACAACCAGGAGCTACTCACCAAAACAACCAAAGCACCAATGGCAAAACCTGCATTTCAAATAAGTCATAAGTAACAACTAATATAAACATCTTGCCAACATATTGATTCAAAATTAAGCATATAAAGAATTTTATACTCGATAAAAGCAACAATTAGTTATAGAAACATCTCAATTGTGTGATGAATTGGAATGCATCTATATGTCAAAGATCAAAGTTTTAGCTCAATAGGACATTCAATTTGATAATTTTATCTTGAGAACCGACTTGTGAATCAGTGTAGAAATACATATCAACTTGAATGAACCTTTTTTTTTTTTTTTTTACACATTTCTTGCGCTAACTTCCAAGCCCTTTCATTTATTTATTTTGTTATTATTATTTTTTTTGGTGTGTTTTTGGTATTGATAATCAAGAAATTGCACCCATGATAGTAGGAGAATAAAGTATGAGATGCCACATTGTTCACAAAATATGCATATATAATCCAAACTAACAATGACATTATTTGTTTAAACATTAAAGCTATACACAATCCAAATATTTCATAAATTTCCAACTATAATTAAAAATGTACACTAGAAATCGTTACTTTCTATCAACCCTATATTTAGATTTTGAACTTGAATTTGTGAAAGAAAAAAAAAGGGGGGGGCTGGAAGAGTAGTACAATAACTTTTTTATTTTTTCTTCACTAATTGTTTAAAAAATATAAGATTCAGACAGTCTCAAGAATATTGTATTAACTAAATTAAGAGATTTTGCACAAAGATGCGACTTTTCATAGCTTTTATTCAAGGAAAATGATATACAAGTTCACTTTTCTAAACCCAATAATATGTAAATGAGATAATTAATTGATAATTAGAGAAGATGAGAGAGAGAGAGAGAGAGAGAGAGAGAGAGAGAGATATGCTTTAGATATTCTAAGATACTGTCACACTATTGTGTTTGAAAAATAGATCTAATTTTTAGAGTAGAGTAACACTACTCTTTATTCAATACACAGGTACAATTCATTAAGAAAATAAAAATAAAATTATGCAGTATCAATTCACAATTATTAGTACAGAAAATGTTATACAAACAAACAAATTTTACAAAAAAAAAATTTATTAATGATGTGACATGTAATAATGAAACTTATAAATAACATGACTCATTTAAATAATATGAAAAAGTTTGTACGATTTATTAGTTTGTATAACATTACTCAATTAGTAATTCTAAATATTCTTCTTCAAAGAATATAGAAAATTACTACATATAATCATATTTCTTACATTATTTTCTCACTTCAGACTAGGGCTGTCAATGGATCGGATCTAATCCGAATCCGACTCGAATCCGACCCGAAAATTTGAATCCATTTACAAAAAAATCTGATCCGGTAATTCGATAATTCGAATCCATTTAATTAATATGCAAAAATCCTATCCGATTATTCTCAATTTGAATGAAGAAAATACAAAATGAAAAAAATAAAATAAAATTGTAGCTCAATAAATAAATAAATGGATTGGATCGGATTATCGGATTGGATATCCAAAATCATCGGATTTGGATCTGGGTGATCTACAATCGGATATAGGCTAAACGGATTCGGATCAAATTCGGGTTTGTCTTAATCTAATCGGATTCGGATTTTGACAGATCCAATCCGAATCCGATCTATTTACAGGCCTACTTCAGATACAAGTGAATAGGCCATTATATGCATTTATTAATGTGGACCCATTACCATATCTTGGAATAAAAAAATGATATAAGAAATTACATTTTGTATAATGCAACTCAAGAATAAAATGTGTTGTACTTATATATTTACTTAAATTTTCCATAAGGAAAACATAAATGCCATTATATATTCACTTAAATTTGCCATAAGGAAAACGTAAATGCCATCACCACCAAAGTTACAGATGTGTTATGTGCACAAAAGGTTTGAAACATATAATGCACAAATGTGTTAGATTCTATGCATTCTGTGTTTGAAACCTTGTCTTCACTTAAGCTTTTTCCTCAAGTTATGTTGGAAAATTTGTGAAGAGGATATTTTGGCACGGACTAATATAGACTTACCAACTGCAATCTGAATCGCTAGAAATTGATTAGCAATGCAACCTTTTCTATCTGTTCTACCATCACTGTGGTATCCCTCGGGGCAAGAACAAGTATAATTCCTAGGTGGCCTGTCAACACATTCATTTTTCTGTTCACACATGTTGAGCTTTGGATCTTCACACTCCTTTATGTCTGAAAACAATTATAAAAATAAAAAAAATAATAAAAAATAAAACAAAGAAGAAGACTATTTGAAAATTAAGCATCATATCATAAGCAATGTTAATGTATATCTATATCATGTTTAATGTATATCTATATGTTTAGATAACTGTTAATCTATAGACCATATATATATGTATATCTATATCATGTTTAATGTATATCTATATGTTTAGATAACTGTTAATCTATAGACCATATATATCAATATGTTTAGATAGCTATGATTTCTCCTATATAAAGGAGGCCATGTACATTGATTTGAATAATACATTTTACACAGATTCTCTCTCTCTCTCTCAACTTGTTTAACATGGTATCAGAGCCTAAGGTTATGGCTCATTAACTAGAAAGCTTCAACTTTTCTGGTATTTATCTCTGTTCTGTCACTGTTCAGAGCCTTTTTGTTCTCCAAAATTTTCATATAGTCTACCAAAGAGCTCAGAATCTTCTTACGATTCCAATGCCACCAACAAGGTACTCAAATAAGACTACACGCGTCCTCACACGCCACTTTTGTCGCCAGCACGTCACTCGCTTCCACCTGCACTATATCACGGAAGACTATTTGAAAATTAAGCATCATATCATAAGCAATGTTAATGTATATCTATATCATGTTTAATGTATATCTATATGTTTAGATAACTGTTAATCTATAGACCATATATATCAATATGTTTAGATAGCTATGATTTCTCCTATATAAAGGAGGCCATGTACATTGATTTGAATAATATTTTACACAGATTTTCTCTCTCTCTCTCTCAACTTGTTTAACATGGTATCAGAGCCTAAGGTTATGGCTCATTAACCAGAAAGCTTCAACTTTTCTGGTATTTATCTCTGTTCTGTCACTGTTCAGAGCCTTTTTGTTCTCCAAAACTTTCATATAGTCTACCAAAGAGCTCAGAATCTTCTTACGATTCCAATGCCACCAACAAGGTCCTTAAATAAGACTACACGCGCCCTCACGTGCCACTTTTGTCGCCAGCACGTCACTCGCTTCCACCTCCACTATATCACGGGCCTTACATTGCCTACATCAGGCTTAGCCGCTAGCCGCTCATGCCCCAGCCGCTCAACGCCCACTCTCGCCGCCTCAGCCGCACGCGCCTGACTACCTCATGCTACTGCTGATCCACGCAGCTGACGTTAGCTCTAATTCGGTTCAACCTCTTCAACAAGCCGGTTTAGTCCAATTTTTGGCCTTTTGGGGCCGATTCAGACCGGTTCCCCACTAATTTTGACCCTCTGAATTCACTGGTACCCTCTGTTTTTTCAGATTCTGCATTTACAGCATTGTTTTTACTTCATGGATTGTTCGGACTCTTCTCACCACCCTATTTCAATTGTTCTTGACGGGTCCAACTATGTCTTATAGGCACAAGCCATGCCTGGCTTCCTCAAAGGCAAGAAACTTTGGCGTATTATCACCGGGGATGTGCGCAAACCCACCCAAGAGATTGCTGAATCCACTAATAAATATGCAAACCGCTTAGGGGATTAGAACAATAAAAACTATCAGACTATCACTTGTCTTCGGAATACATCTGCTACATCCATCAACCTTCACTTTGGTCGGTTCCAACTTGACTCTGTTTCCACTCCAGCAAAAGACATATGGGATTTTTTGAAAGACTGATATTAGAATATTGGTCTTGCTCACCAATATCAGCTTCAGAGTCATCTTCACCATATGCGCCAAGAGCCAACTCAGACTATTAATGATTTCCTCTTCCAAATTTATTCTGTTTGGGATCAGCTCGCTCTATTTGAACCTCCATGGCCCCATACTGAGGATGCTGCCTTGTTTATTACTTATCGCGACCAACAATGATTGGTTTAGTTTCTTATGGCTCTAATTCCCCATTTTGAGCCAATGTGCGCATCTCTCCTTCATCGCACTCCTTTACCCACTCTTAAGCAGGCTATTTTCGAATTACTATTAGAGGAAACTAGGCTTGGTACTCTCCATCCACACCCTGTGGACTCTGTTCTTGCAACTCCCCAGACTCAGAGTTCTTCTTTACAACAGCAATCTATTGCTTGCAATTACTGTCAAAACTGAGGTCTTTCATCTACTCATCTTCTGGTTCATTGCCTAGTTCGACTTTGTCGGTTTTGCAACAAGACTGGTCTTGGTCATTTACAGCAAGATTCCTTCCGCAATCCAGCCTGAGGTCACTCTCCTGGTTCATCCTCTCGCCATGGTCCTTCTACTGGGAATTTTTCACAAGGCAACTCTCAATGTTTTGGGAATCAGTTTAAGTCTATGCCTATTCATCGCACTGTTGCTGCTATCTCAGAGGATTTACCTTCTTCTGTGCCTATAGACCCTTCTCCTCCAATCTTTTCTTAAACCGATGTCAAAGCCATGTTCCAATAATTTCTCTCCACTTCTGGTACTACTTTATCTGTTACCTCAGGCAACACTTCCTGGTTCTTTGACTCAGCTTGTTGTAATCACTCAGCTTATTGTAATCACATGACCTCTGACCCTACTATTTTTACTTCTCTATCTTCTCATCCTTATGTTCCTTCTATTCATACTGTTGACGGGTCTCTTTTGTTTGTAAGTCATGTTGGTTCTGTTTCCATATCTCACTTATCTTTATCTCATGTGTATCTTATGCTTGCTCTTACCTTAAATCTTATCTCTATTGGTCAATTGTGTGAGCATGGTCTAACTGTTACCTTTTCTTATACTGGTTGTTTGGTGCAGGACCCTCAAACGGGACGGACTCTTGGGATCGGCCGTAAGCATGGACGTCTCTATGAACTTATTCACTTTCATGTTATGGTTTCTTCTCAACTCACAGCTCCTACTACTGCTCCTCTTTTATCTCATTTTCAACTTTGGCACTATCGTTTAGGACATCTTTCTGTTGGTCGGTTAAAGTTTTTAATTTCTAGTGGTCAATTAGGTCCTATCAATTCTGATATTTTAGATTGTTTGTCATGTCAACTTGCCAAACAACCTGTTTTATCATTTAATAAAAGTGAGTATTTCTCTTGCACCTTTTGATCTCATCCATTCTGATATTTAAGGCCCCTCCCCTACTCCTACTATGGGAGGCACACGCTATTTTGTTGTTTTTGTAGATGATTTTTCCCATTTTACATTGTTATTTCTTATGAAAAATCGCTCTGAGCTCAAACAACTTTATTATAATTTTGCTACAATGGTACAAACCCAATTTTCTAAAACTATTAAGCTTTTTCACTCTGACAATGCCATGGAATATAAGGATTTTGATTTTCTTTCTTTTCTTTAGAGTCATGGTACTCAGCGTCACCGTTTCTATCCTGACACGTCTCAACAAAATGGACGTGCTGAACGGAAACATAGGCATATTCTCGACACTACTCGAGCTCTCCTTCTCTCTTCCTCTTGTCCGGAAAAATTTTGTGGCGAAGCCGCTCTCATTGTTGTTTACACTATCAATTGTATCCCTACACCTGTCATTCATAATCACACTCCATGTGAGCGTTTACATGGCACTCATCCCTCTTACACTAATCTTAGGGTCTTTGGTTCTACATGTTTTGTTCTTCTCCAACCTCATGAACACAATAAACTTGAACCTCATTCACGTCTTTGTTGCTTCTTGGGGTATGGTATTGAACATAAAGGGTATCGTTGTTGGGATCCTATCTCCCAGCGCCTCCGTATCTCTCGTCATGTGATTTTTTGGGAACACAAAATGTTTTTCTCCCTCTCCCAATTCTGCTTATCCACTCCCTCCCCCTCTCTATTTTTTACTAACCCTTCCACAAATCTGTTTTCTGATGAGATTGATACCGAGCCCCTGCCTGTCCTTTTAGAGACATCCTTGTCTACTGGTCTTTCCCGTGAGCCTGCTCGCTTTACTGGTCTTGCTCCCGCTCCCTCGGGATCCTTATCTCCTGTTGAGTCTCACTCATGCCCTTTAGCTGCTCCCTCTTCCATTCGCCCACACCAGGTAACGCAACCTTCTACTCGTCTTTATGATTGTATTATTGGTTCCACTGCTTTTTCTACTCATGAACGTACTTCCTATCGTGAGGCTTGCTCTAATCCTCTTTAGCAGCATGCTATGACTGATGAATTATAGGCTTTAGACAAAACTCATACTTGGGACATTGTTGATCTTCCCTCTGGCAAGACTACCATTGGCTGCAAATGGGTGTACAAAATCAAGAAACACTTTGATGGTTCTATTGAGAGATACAAAGCCCACCTTGTTGCTAAAGGCTTCAACTGGGAATATGGTATTGATTATGAGGAGACCTTTGCTCCTATTGCCCGTCTTACCTCTGTTTGCAGCTTGATTGTTGTTGTTGCCACCCGTCAATAGGACCTTTATCAAATGGACGTGAAAAATGCATTCCTTAATGGTGATCTTCTAGAGGAGGTCTACATGCAACCTCTCCCCGGGTCTACTTATCCGTCTCATAAGGTATGCAAACTTCAACGTGCATTATATGGTCTTAAGCAAGCCCCACGAGCTTGGTTTGTGGTTTCACCTCCAGTTCTTATGATACTACTCTTTTTGTGAGGAAAAATGCTCAAGGGACCACCCTGCTTCTACTTTATATGGATGACATGATTATCACTGGTGATGATATAGACGGTATTCTTCACCTCAAACAGTTTCTTAGCCATCATTTCGAGATAAAAGACCTTGGTCCTCTTAGTTGTTTCTTGGGTCTTGAAATCTCTCATGATTCCACGGGTTTGTTTCTCTCTCAAGCTAAGTATACCTCTGATCTTCTCACTCATGCTAGTCTTACAGATTGCAAGACTGCCTCCACTCCATTGGAGACTCAGAGTCGTCTTACTCCTCTTGATGGCACTCTACTCTCTAATGCTACTCTGTATCGTCAGCTGGTTGGCAGCCTTGTCTGTCTCACTGTTACTCGTCCTGACATCGCCTATGCCGTCCGTATTGCCAGCCAGTATATGTCGGCTCCTCGTACACCTTATTATGATGCTTTAGTTTGTATCCTTCGCTATCTCAAAGGCACCTTGTTTCATGGTCTTCATTATTCCGCTCACTCCTTTCTTCAACTTTGTGCCTTCTCCGATACTGATTGGGCTGGGGATCCTACTGACCACCACTCTACTACAGGTTTCTGCTTCTTCTTAGGCGATTCTCTTATTTCTTAGCGTAGCAAGAAACAATCTCTTACTACTCATTCAAGTACAGAAGCTGAATACCGTGCTCTTGCTGATACTACTCATGAGCTTCTCTAGCTTCGTTGACTTCTTGCTAACATGGATGTTACCCCCTCTGGTGCTACTGACCTTTATTATGACAATTAGAGTGCTATTCAAATTGCTCACAATGATGTCTTTCATGATTGCACCAAGCACATTGAGATTGACTGCCATTTTATTCATCAACATGTCACTCATGGTACTGTTCATCTACATCCGATCTCTTCTGCTGATCAACCTGTTGATATCTTCACCAAAGCTCATCCTCCTGGCCACTTCATTGAACTTGTTTCCAAACTCAAGTTGGTTGATGTTTATCCTCCTTGAGTTTGAGGGGGGCTGTTAATGTATATCTATATCATGTTTAATGTATATGTATATGTTTAGATAGCTGTTAATCTATAGACCATGTATATCTATATGCTTAGATAGCTATGATTTCTCCTATATAAAGGAGACCATGTACATTTATTTGAATAATACATTTTACACAGAGATTTTCTCTTTCTCTTTCTCTCAACTTGTTTAGCTAGCAATATATAATAACAAAAGCAAATGAATACAATATGATGAAACTAATTGGATACGAACCTTGGCAACCATCTGAGAGGTACGGGTTCCCTTTGTAACCAATCCTGCACTTGCAGACAAACCCAGGTCCATTTTTTGATTCATAACAATCACTATTTTCTCCACATTCATAACTTTTTAGATTTCTTTTAGAGTCTTTGCATGTCTTGTTATTCCCTACCGCCCAATCAAGCACTATCAGCATCATTTCTTCTATAGAATTTCTCAGGTAGCTTTTTGAGAAATTAAAAGCACCTTCTTCAACAACAAAAGCATAGCTGCAAGGATTGAATTTTGATACGTTTCCATGATTAATGTAGCTCTGTAGAAAAATGTTCATATAGCCGACTCCTTTAGGGATGGAGGTCTGGCAGCAGCCAATTCCAAGTCCATCGGGAATGTAATTGATTGTACTACACTGGGATTCACACCCGGTTGCAACAAAATAATTCTTTCCAGATACTTGGATAGTAGCATGGGTGTCGCAACCAATAGCAGTGAACTTGTTTTTGGTATTAGATATGGAGAATACAAGTAACGTGAGCTCTGGTGGCTGGTAACATTTTGACACAGACCCACCATAACAAGCACAAGTTACAAGATGCATAATGCCTAACTATCCCTCCTCAAGCGAAATATTTGTAACAGGGATGAAATATTTACATTCCTGCACGGTTCATGTAGCCAAGATTTTTCAAATCTTGCTCTGTTGGTGGTTACTGCAATTGTTGCTGCTGAAAATGACAATACCACCACCACCACCACTTATACTAGTACTAGCATGGTGATGATGGGTTGTAGCTGCAATTGCATTCCTTGTGAGGAAGCCATGGCTGGCTTGCTTCTTTCTAGCTTCTTAGCAAACGCTTCTCTCTATTCGATTCTATTTTCATAAATATACGAACCAAATAAGCTTTTGTTACCAAATTTTCAAAGTAAATGAAAACAAAAATTGAAAATATGAAACAAAAATGTACACAAAACGACTCTAAAAAGCCAAAACATATATCCATAGCAGAAAATCCAGTAAATCGAAAAAGTGTCTAAAACATGCCTAAATAAAACTATATGTTAAGCCTGCGTCCTAAACTACTCTTAACCAAAGCATACAACTTCCATTTAAAAGGAAATCATATGCGCTCATGACAGAACGATGTTTCCAGCAAGCCAAAGATGATAGTAGAGAGCATGCAGCCAAAACCAATCAAACTCGAAGATGTCACACAATGCAATGCAAACACTAGAATTAGGTAGATGGAATAGTATAGATGTCTGCCTCAAAAAAACCTTTAAAACATTTTTCTTCGCTATTGTTTTTTGAACCGTTATGTTTGGATTTGCTTCGGTTTGCCTTCTTGATCAACACTCTCTTGAAGGATGTATAGAGGTTTTTAAAATGGTGAACGACTAATATGGTAGAGAAGGTTTTAAGATGGTGTTCTGATGGTGCATAAATGGAAGGTTTCATGACTTATCTTCACTGCGCTCTCTTGTTTAATTTCCTAATCCTTTTCTTTGACTCCTCTTTATAGGCTTAGAATGCTTGTGAATCCAGAGGTTCTGCGACTACACATTTAAGAATCTCTTACTTTTCTTACTTAGGAAATGACTTAAAATTTTAATAAGTCACTTTCTGCAATACCTTACAACAATTAATAATGAGTCTTTCAGATTCAAGAAATTACAAAAGAAGACAAAAAAGAAGATACAAAAATTAGAGATGTCATTTCACCGAATAAAAATACAGCATCTGCACCCATGGAGGATATTATTTTCTCTAGTGTCTGTAGCTGGTTTGCAAAAGATAGAAAAGACCACGGGCTAGCAGATATCCTATTTCTAGAGCAAAACATCACTGCCACTGCCATGGAAATTAACCATAGTTGGTTTTCACGAACAGGTGTATGTCTTCGCAATCAGCTTTAGTTCTTCTATAGTTACTCATTTCCTTCACAAGATAGCCACTTTTCTTTGAGTTGCTCACTATTTTCCTTCTCAGGATTTCCTTTATTTATTTTCTGTTCTTACCCTTTATTTTGATAGAGAAAACTTCCAATTACCGTTGGTTATTGATGCTGCAATAGCTGACTGAGTCATTTGGTGGAAAAGTATTGATGTGTAGATTTAAAATCTAGCTGACTTTGGAATCCAATGGGGTATGGATGTTTGTCTTGCCCAAATTGAATGTAGTCTTGAAAGCAATTACTGATGACCAATATTCAGTAAGAGCAATTCTAAAGGCAGCATGAATTTTCTCAATTTCTGATGTGAATTTCTCAGAATTTTATTCATTCTATCATGTTTATTATTAGCTCGTCCACTTTCCATGGATACAAAAGTTTTGCACTACATTGGCATGTTTAGCACACATTGTATGCCTTCCAAAGAAATTTGAATCTGGGATGACTGATGGGAGCAACTTGATCTTATTAAATTGAAAATTTATTAAATTTGAATCTGGCCCATGAATTGCTAAACTGGTTGACCCCCTTGGGATCACCCTGGGTTGTGCCTGATAATTTCTCGTTGTGTATAGAACGACCGACTACATCAGCATTCACCCAAGTATTAGTTGGGGTCAAAGACAAGAATACAGTTGTTACGAAAAATTTAAATAAAAAAAATAAAATAAAAGTATCATTCCATATCTAATAGTTTGAAATAAGATTGCAAATTTATAATTATTTTAAATTAAGGAAAGATCATTACACTTACCGTTGAAAAATATAATGAAATCTCTCCATTACAAATATAAAATAGAAAGGATCACAATTCTCATTTCCCATCATTTAGGGGTAATGTTGCTTGGTTCCTCATGCTGCCAAAAAAAAAGTGCAAACATCAGATTTTTTATTTATTTATTTGATCAATATTAAATTAAACCAACAAAGTACATGTTTAGAATGACACAATAATTAAAAAAAACCAATGAACAAACTGTCGCAAAACCATAAAATACATCCCAACTAACATGTCACAAGTATCCAACACATCCACTGCAAAAATACAGAGCACGAAACAGAGTATGCTATGGGCAAGGTGCCAACATTCTAGACCACCTGAAAATAAGACACACTCTGCTGCCAAAAAAAAAAAAACATGCATACATATAGAACAGATAAAAACATAAAAAATAAAAACAATAATAAAATAAAATGACTGCTGCCAAAAAAAAAAAAAAAACATGCATACATATAGAACAGATAAAAACATAAAAAATAAAAACAATAATAAAATAAAATGAAAAATATAAAAAAATTCCACATCAATTACCCAACAACATTCAAATTGTTGTTCACCCGGCAAGCAGAGATCGAACTAGGACTTCTAAATATATATGTATCTTATTTCATAAATAAAATGGTCTTTCTTGGCATAAATGATATATATTTCATTCTTCTCCTATCCTCCATTCTTTTTATATTTTCTACCAAAAAAATTCTTCATCCTAGCAGAGACTGTTACTATGATATTCAGGTTCTGTTTGGTAGAGTTTTGGAACTTTAGTTCCACTCTTTGGTTTGCATATGATGTTTGTTTACAGCTTTCAAAAATTAATTTCACACTCACTTTTGAAAACTCTATCTAAGGCGGGAATATTTGGACTAACCGGTCATCCTCCAGGACATTCAGCCAGCTGACCGGAATAGTGCATTTTTTTTCTTTTTTCATAATTGCCACCTGTTATTTTTTATATTTTAAATAAAAAAAATTCAGAATTTTTAAAAAAAATTTATGATTTTTGAATAGAATTTTGAGTTGTGTGTTTGGTTATGAGTTGCAAATTTTTGTATTAAATATCATAAGTCACATCAAAAATTCTCCACTCAATTCATACTCTTTTCAAAACTCATTCACCAAATAAATTTTTACACTCAAATCATAATTTCAAAACTTACAAACTCAAAATACGACTTTTATTCTCAAACCATATTTAGAAAACTCTACCACACGATATCTTAATTTTTTAATTTTTTAATTTTTTTGTAAACAAACCAAACCTTAAGTCCCATCAACTGGGGTTGGTTACATGAATCCTTTACCACTCAACTCTATCAAAGGTCATTTGGTTAATCCAATTAGGGTGTGTTTGTTTAGACGGATTGGATAAGTGGGGATTGTAATCCATCAAACTGTTAGTCCTGGGATACATTGTCCTCGAACTATTTAGTTGGACTGGTTTTGTATCCTATGTTTGTTTAGTCATGAGATTAAATATTTGGATTAGATTATTTTTAATGAATCAAATGTTTGGTTGGACAGATTAGATAAGAATAAATGTTCGAAAGACAATTTTACCCTTGTAATTTATAATTTTTATTTACTATATAATTTTAAATTTGTAATCTATAGTTTATAATTTATAATTTAACAACACTAAAAAATTTTAATTTATAAGGCCATAATTTTTAATTTATTATTTTTAATTAAATTATATTTATGATTTATATTTTTTATTTAATATATAATTTTAAATTAACAACACTAAAAAAATAATTTAATTTAATATATAAATTTAAATAGAGATTTGTAAATTTTATACTAAATATAAAAAGAATTATTCACCTTCTAAATCAACTGATAAATTTTATACTAAACCCAAAAAGAAATATTATAAAAAATCACATCCTAAATCTAAATCTAATACGGATATTACTTGCTATAACTGTGGTAAAAAGGGTCATTATTCTAATAAATGTAAAGAAAAAAAAATTAAAAGATAAGGTTAATCAACTCCAAATTGATAATGAATCAAAAAATCAATTATTTGAAATCTTCCAATTAAACCAATCTGTTAGTAATTCTGATAATAATTCTAGTAATTCTCAAGATACCTCTTCTGATTATCATTCACCTAGCGATACTTCAAATAATAATATTGAATTAGGTTGTAATGATATTTGTTGTAAACCAGTTAAACAAATTACTGTTCTTACTAAATCCAATTAAGAAGAATCTGCTCTTATTGAATTAATTAGTAAACTAGAAGATCCAGAATTAAAGACAAAATATATTGATAAACTCAAATCCTTATTAATCAACACTAATCACAAACCTAAGCCTGACAAACCAATTATTAGCTTATCAAAAGCTTTAGAAAGATTTAAGAATAAACAAAAAGAAATTACTCTTCAAGATTTACAACAAGAAATTAACCAGATTAAACATCTTATCAAAGATTTACAAAATAAAGATAAATTTCTAGAAGATGAATTTACTGTACTCAAAATTAATAAAAGTTTAGATAATTTCCAAGCTAAAGATGCAATCTCCCCTAGTGAATCTGAACATGAATCTGAACATACTAATCCTGATAATCTTTTATTTGATAATCGATCGCATCAATTTGAAAGTAACCGATTAAATCTTCTCAATAATATTCATATTCAAAAATGGTACTCCCATATTAAATTAGTTATTAATGATTTTGAATTAGATGTCATAGCTCTAATTGATACTGGTGCTGATCTTAATTGTATTCAAGAAGAATTACTTCCTACTAAATATTATGAAAAAACTGGTGAAAAATTAACCTCTGCTAATGGTAGTAAAATGCATTTGATGTTGCAGGATGTTACATGTGATGTCTTTCAATAAGAATACTCTGATGAATAACCCAAATGATTCGTTTTCTTTTATAAATGCATGTTAATGTTATGGTTATTATGGTTTATTTGAGGGCGTCACAATTTATATTTTTACTCTATCCATTTACAACTTCTGATAAAGACATAACTACTCAAGCCCTTGGCCAAACAGTCACTTTTAAGTTCTTAACTCCTCCTGAAACTTTAGAATTAAACCAATTAAAAGACTGTTCTATCTCCCAATCTATTAATCGATTAACTCGTCAATTAAGATATCTCAAAGAAGGAGTCAATTATAAAAGAATTGAACAACAATTAACTGATCCTATTCTTATTTCTCACATTGATGAATTTAAATTCAAATTAGAATCAATTGTTTGTTCTACTTTACTAATTGCTTTTTGGCATAGGAAAAAACATGTAGTAACATTACCATGTATTAAGAATTTTAATGAAAGGCAAATTCCTACTAAATCTCGACCTATTCAGATGAATCATGAATTAGTTGAAATGTGTAAAAAAGAAATCAATGAATTATTAAACAATAAAATTATTAGTCATAGTAAATCTCCATGGTCTTGTCCTGTTTTTTATGTTAATAAAAATCCTGAATTAGAAAGAGGTGTCCCTCGCTTAGTCATTAATTATAAACCATTAAATAAAGTTTTAAAATGGATTCGCTATCCTATTCCTAATAAAAAAAGATTTGATTAAACGATTAAGTCAAGTTGTTATTTTTAGTAAATTTGATTTAAAAAGTGGTTTTTGGCAAATCCAAATTCATCATAAAGATAGATATAAAACTGCTTTTACTACACCTTTTGGTCATTATGAATGGAATGTTATGCCCTTTGGATTAAAAAATGCACCTAGTGAATTTCAAAATATAATTAATGATATTTTCAATCCATTTAGTCATTTTTCCATTGGTTACATAGATGACATACTAATCTTTTCTAAATCGATTAGTGAACATTGGAAACATCTTACTGCTTTCTTTTACACTATTAAAAGTCATGGTCTAGTCATATCTGCTGCCAAGATTAAATTATTTCAGACTAAAGTTCATTTTTTAGGTTATGATATTCATTAAAATACTATTTTACCTATTAGTCGCTCAATTGAGTTTGCGTCTAAGTTTCCTGATGAAATCCTTGATAAAACCCAGTTACAACGGTTTTTTGGCTCTGATACCAAAAGGAGAATGGAAGCAGGGAAGAAAATGAGTCGAGAAGACAGAATAATATGCACACAAAATATAAATAAATATCAATTTAAAACAAATACAGTTTAATAACTTGCAATTTGTTTACTGGAAGTAACTGCAAGGAGTTGCTTCAAAATACATAACTTGAAAGTAAAATTACAATATTGAATATCAAAGATAGATGTTGGTTCTCACTTAGAGGATTCTCAATCTTTCTAACTCTTCTTTTACATTTGACTAGAATGACTAATTTATAAGCAAATAAAATTGACTATGCATCTTGTGACTAGGAGCTGGAAGAGCATGATGGAGCACATGGGTGCTGTCTGCTACTTTCGACTGATTAGCCAGGCTGATTGAAGTTGTTGACTGTTGCTGAGTAGATTGATTGATGAATAGTGAACAGTAAGGTTGACTTTTACTATTCATGTTACTTGCGGTGGCATGTGACTGATGGAAATCAATATATAGACAAAATAGCAGCTTTTCTCAAAAGATGAGTAGAGAGTGAAACAAAATTACAATATTGAATATCAGAGGTAGATGTTGGTTCTCACTTAGAGGATTCTCAATCTTTCTAACTCTTCTTTTACATTTGACTATTTTTTCTAAATAAAAGTGTATTAAATATTTCATCTTCAATTTCAATATCAGTAGGTATACTAGAAGTACTATGGCGAGAAGATTGAGATCGATTAAATTTTATTCGAACAGAACCATCAGTAAATTGCTGAATATCTTGGATATCTTGACTGGTAGATTGTTTTTGATTATGTTTGAAGTTTTCATTAATGGTAACCCATTGATCAGGGAGAATAATATCTTTCCATTCAATCATTTAAGGAATATTTATATTAGTATCATTATTGCTACTTTGAATCGGTAAGGTTTTGTCTTTTGGACTTTTATGTAAAGCTTGAACATTTAAATTGGTTTTAATACATTTATAATGAACACAATAAATCAAAGCAATATTATGAACTTTTTCTTTCATACTAGTAAAAGAACCATTTAATTGAATATTCAAAGTCAATGCATCTAATATATGTGGATCCCTAAGACTGAGAGTAAAATCAGGAAAGCAATTAAAATCGACGGGTCCTTTGGGGAGACCAGTTTCCATCATACCCATTAAACTATCATTGTAATCAAGAAAACGAGCATTTCTTAAACATAGTAAAACAGAAGTATTTTTACCTTGTTGATTTAATGGTTTGATTCCAACTTGAATTAATCCTAAATGAATAAAATTGTGACCAGATTTTAAATGACGTTTAATAGTATTAGTATCTAATAACTGACATGTTTCTCTAGGTTTTCTAAAGCATAAACTTGTTCTAGTGTTTTGACATAAAGATTAACATTAAAAGTATTTTGTAAAAAAGTAGTTTTCTAAATTTCTTTAATTGGTAATCTTGGTATATTCCAACTTAAATCAATTTTATCATTTTGTATTTCTACATCTTCTTCATTAATTATCAAACCTTGATTAGGTATAGAGGGCAAAGTTGTTGACCTAGAACTGACTGAAGAGTTACTTCTAAATAATCGACTCATGGTTATTTCGTAATTAATTATCTTACAAGAATCTTAATACATTACCTAAATTTATCATGTTTTCACATACCATGTGTTCACACATACCCTCTCCGGGAGACCCCTAATTTGTCCTACGCTGCCTAACCAAAGGACTTACTCTAGACCAAGGACGAATGTTGGGTGGCTACTGACAAGGTGGAAAGACACAGATAAGATTGCGGCAGATTAAGATGACTGAAGAATAAATCAAAACGAATAACATAGAAGATTAATCAGAAATACACAATTCAATAAGTAACTGAGAAGCAACATAACTTGGCTCTGATACCAAAAGGAGAACGGAATAAAAGGTTGACTAGATGGGACCAAAGCTTTAGAAGGAGGCCTTGGGCGAGACATCTATTTAACAGGAAACAAAGATTAGCATCCGCTGAGGATATCTAATTGATCAGTATGAGAATGTAAACATTTAATATAATGAGCAAGTTGCTGTCGTTGAGCTTTAATCCGATGGAACTGACTATATTGGGCACGTTTAGTAGGTAAATGGGTTGCTTTGAGGAAAGTAAGGCGAGAAGCAGTATGCTTAACAAGGAATTTGTAGAGTGTAATTTGGTGTTTATGGTATGAAATAGAGGGAATAGGCATTATCCAACCTGTAAAAATTCTCGGTTAAGAAAATCAGGAATAGAATTTCGACAACCAGGAATATATTCAATATCAAAATCAAAAATAGTTAATATAGATTGCCAACGGGTAAAAATTTGCTTACTAGCAAGACTGTGAACATCTTTTTCTAAGACATATTTAGCAGATTTGCAATCAACACGAAGTAAAAAATTTTGATTTAAAATGTCATCGTGAAATTTACTAATACATAAAACAGTAGATAAAATTTCTTGTTTAATAGTACTATAATTTTTCTGTGCGCTATTCCAAACACCAAAATGAAAACGAACAATTTGTTCAGATGACTGAAGGGTAATCTTTTGAAGAAGAATACCACCATAACCAATATCAGAAGCATCAGTTTGAATAATTTTGAATGAGTTTTCAGTAGAAATACCAAGACATGGAAGAGACTTGACATAATGTTTGACTTGTTTAACAATAGCAGTATGAGTAGAAGACCAAGGAGGAGGATTGGCTTTTAACCGATCAAAAAGGGGTTGACAGGTTTTCCTAAGGTCTTTGTAAAATTCAGCAACACAATTTAGTGAATCTAAAAACCGTTGTAACTGGGTTTTATCAAGGATTTCATCAGGAAACTTAGATGCAAACTCAATTGAGCGACTAATAGGTAAAATAGTATTTTGATGAATATCATAACCTAAAAAATGAACTTTAGTCTGAAATAATTTAATCTTGGGAGCAAATATGACTAGACCATGACTTTTAATAGTGTAAAAGAAAGTAGTAAGATGTTTCTAATGTTCACTAATTGATTTAGAAAAGATTAGTATATCATCTATGTAAACAGTGGAAAAATGACTAAATGGATTGAAAATATCATTCATTATATTTTGAAATTCACTAGGTGCATTTTTTAATCCAAAGGGCATAACATTCCATTCATAATGACCAAAAGGTGTAGTGAAAGCAGTTTTATATCTATCTTTAGGATGAATTTGGATTTGCCAAAAACCACTTTTTAAATCAAATTTACTAAAAATAATAGCTTGACTTAATCGTTTAATCAAATCTTTTTTTATTAGGAATAGGATATCGAATCCATTCTAAAACTTTATTTAATGGTTTATAATTAATGACTAAGTGAGGGATACCTCTTTCTAATTCAGCATTTTTATTAACATAAAAAGCAAGACAAGACCATGGAGATTTACTATGACTAATAATTTTATTGTTTAATAATTCATTGATTTCTTTTTTACACATTTCAACTAATTCATGATTCATTTGAATATGTCGAGATTTAGTAGGAATTTGCCTTTCATTAAAATTCTTAATATATGGTAATGTTACTACATGTTTTTTCCTATGCCAAAAAGCAGTTGGTAAAGTAGAACAAACAGTTGATTCTAATTTTAATTTAAATTCATCAATTTGAGAAATAAGAATAGGATCGGTTAATTGTTGTTCAATTCTTTTATAATTGACTTCTTCTGTGAGATATCTTAATTGACGTGTTAATCGATTAATAGAATGGGAGATAGAACAGTCTTTTAATTGGTTTAATTCTAAAGTTTCAGGAGGAGTTAAGAACTTAAAAGTGATTGTTTGGCCAAGGGCTTGAGTAGTTATGCCATTATCAGAAGTTGTTAATGGATAGAGTAAAAATATAAATGGTGTTCCTAAAATAACTTTATCAGTCATATTTCGGACTAAAACAAAAGATGTTTTAAAACAAACATTATTTTGACAAATATGAACTTTTGGTAATTTATATTTAATATGCATTTTACTACCATTAGCAGAGGTTAATTTTTCACTAGTTTTTTCATAATATTTAGTAGGAAGTAATTCTTCTTGAATACAATTAAGATCAGCACCAGTATCAATTAAAGCTATGACATCTAATTCAAAATCATTAATAACTAATTTAATACAGGAGTACCATTTTTGAATATGAATTTTATTGAGAAGATTTAATCGGTTACTTTCAGATTGATGTGATCGATTATTAAATAAAAGATTATCAGGATTAGTATGTTCAGATTCATGTTCAGATTCACCGGGGGAGATTGCATCTTTAGCTTGGAAATTATCTAAACTTTTATTGATTTTGAGTACAGTAATTTCATCTTCTAGAAATTTATCTTTATTTTGTAAATCTTGATAAGATGTTTAATCTGGTTAATTTCTTGTTGTAAATCTTGAAGAGTAATTTCTTTTTGTTTATTCTTAAATCTTTCTAAAGTTTTTGATAAGCTAATAATTGGTTTGTCAGGCTTAGGTTTGTGATTAGTGTTGATGTAACGCCCTCAAAAAAATAAACTCATCATAGCATACATTCACGATAAATAGAAGAGTTTCCATATTATAATCATCAGAGTATTCTTACAAAAAGTATTACATGTTGACAATAAAAGTAAATGCCCCATAGGCTTACAACTTTCCAAGTCGACACTTGGTTACAAAAAGAAAGTACTAACTCTACACGAATAAGCCCTTGGCTTGATATACATATAATACAACAAAAACAACAAAAAAAAGTCTACAGCCCCAAGCCTCCCAAGCTACGTCCTTGGAGGTGGCATAGCACCTGTACCTGAAAAATGATGTCCCATATAGGGTGAGCCAACACCCAGTAGAGATATGCTAAACATAATATGAGCAATAACTAAAACATTAGCACTTGATAAATGTTTAACTCAACACAACTCAACTTAAAAAGCATGGCTCAGAACCTGGCCAAATAACTGAAGTGAAACTACATCTCATGCGAACAATACTACAAACTGCCATTTTACGGAAATTTCATCCGCGGGACTCGGCACCCATGTATTTTCATTCTCTTATGGCCATTTTACGGATATTTCATCCGCGGCACTCGACACCCGTGTGTAGATATATTTAGATTGCCATTTTACGAAAATTGCGTCCGCGGGATTCGGTACCCATGTATAATTCGGTACCCATGTATAATTATTCAAATGGCCATTTTACGGAAATTTTATCCACGAGATTCGGCACCCATGTATTCAAATACACAACCTGATTAGTTTCAATTCACCTGATCATCATGCAATGTCTACAACAATCAAGACTATCCTCCACCGATAGCCCAAAAGCAGTTATTTCTAAACAGATAATAAATGCCCCAACTCAATTTCATAACAAATGTCATTAATTACACTAATGACCCAAATATACCCAAATATTGTATTTTTCCCTTTTAGCTCAATATTGACCCAAAGGTCCAAATATTATCAACAATACCAATATTCTCATCTCTAGGCTCAAATATACATGTATAGGCTCAAAATACAAAATCCCTCTTTTATACATTTTGAAACCCTAACACCCAAAATCACCCAACATCAACATTATATCAAAATGACTAAAAATTTATGTCAAAGCCCATAAGAATGAGTAGTTATCCCTACCTCAAATTCGGAACTCAAAGGAAGAAGATGAAGAAAACTCGAAGTGCTCCAAATCAAGAAATTTTCGAATCAAAGTGAAACCCATGCCAAGCACAACACTTTTTACAAAGGGGTAAAGGTGGGAGATCACTCTAACTAGATCAATACCTAGAGAGAAGTTGGGTTTTAGAGAGAGGTGCTCTCCAATAGAGGTTTTGAAAAAGTAAGAGAGAGAAAGGAAATCAAAGGTGATTCAAAAAGGTGAAACTCGGACTATTATACAAGTCGCCCCGCTCGAGCATGGGAATTCCCGCTTGAGCGTCAGACAGAGACTCACGCTCGAGCGTCGAATGCACACTCACAGAAGTTTTGCAGGCGATGGTCCCCGCTCGAGCATCAAACTCCCGCGCTCGAGCGGAGGAACAAAAACAAAGGTTCACGCTCAAGCGTCAAAACTCCCGCTCAAGCGTACTAAGACCTGCAGAGAAAATACTGGGAGTTGGAAATTTACGCTCGAGCGTCAAAACTCCTGCTCGAGCGGAGAAGCAACAACAAGGGCCCGCTCGAGCGTCAAAATCCCCGCTCGAGCGTGAAGGCCAAATTCTGGGCATCAACTTTTGGTTTCAAAGCACAACCAGCCTGTTTCAAACCTGCCCAACACAACCCAAGACTCAAATATGAAGAGTAAAGGATGGAAATGAGAATGAGACAACAGAACATCCATGGAACCGAGTCCGGAATACAATAAATAAAGAGAGGCAAAACTAGGATCGCTATAACCTCCTCCCCTTAAAGAATTTCGTCCCCGAAATTAAGTACAAGTTCTTCAAAAACATGTTTTCTCAATTACTAACATTATTACAATGTAAAATTCAACAACTTGACCCATTACCGGTCATTCCATCTCTATTCAAGAGGCAAACTTCCAACATAATCTCTAACATGCATTATCAACATACATCACAGAATAATTTCAACGCCAAAATTTTATTTGCATTTCTAAAACAGGGTTAACATATGCAATGATAAAATAAACTTCCATTACAAGGCAAGTTCCACAATATTCCCATAAATCAAAACATTCACAATGTTTTACAACTTAAGACATATTTAATGCTCTTAAAGTTCATCAATATTACAAAATCCCAATACATGGTTAAACATTTACAAACAAGTTTGGATATTTCTCACGGACATCCACTTCACATTCCCAAGTGGCTTCCTCTACTCCGTGATGTTTCCACAAAACCTTTACCAAGGGAATGGTCTTGCCTCGCAAGACTTGATCCCGCCTATCCAAGACCTGTACCGGTCTCTCCTCATACGAGGCATCCTCATCTACCTCTAAGTCGGTCCAATCCAACACGTGCGATGGATCCGGCTCATACTTCCGAAGCATACTAACATGAAACACGTCATGCACTCCGGACAACTGCGGCGGCAAAACTAAATGGTAAGCAACCTCCCCAATCCTCTTAAGGATCTCAAAGGGACCGATAAATCGAGGGGACAACTTCCCACTCTTCCCAAATCTCATCAAACCCCTCCTAGGCGATATTTTCAAGAAAACATGATCACCCATCTCAAATACCAAAGGCCTCCTCCTACGGTCGGCATAACTCTTTTGGCGACTCTGGACTGTAACAAGCCTCTTACGGATAAGCTCAACTTTCTCCGTCATTTCCCTCACCAACTCTGGGCCTAACAAAGGTGCATCACCCACCTCGGCCCAACAAACCGGAGACCTACACGGTCGGCCATACAAGGCCTCAAACAGCGCCATACCGATACTAGACTGAAAGCTGTTGTTGTAGGCAAACTCCACCAAGGGCAAGTGCCTCTCCCACATCCCACTAAAGTCAAGGACACAACCTCGAAGCATATATCCTCAAGGATCTGAATAGCACGCTCGGACTGTCCGTCAGTCTGAGGATGGTAAGTTGTGCTAAATGTTAGTTTAGTGCCCAAGGCACTCTGCAAACTCTGCCACAACCTAGTAGTAAAACGAGGATCTCTATCAGAGACGATCGACACTGGGACACCGTGCAACCTCACTACGTCTCGAATATACAAGTCGGCAAGATGATCTACTGAATCTCTCACGCACATAGGAATAAAGTGCGCTAACTTAGTCAACCGGTCTACAACCACCCAAATAGCATCACTACCCCGCTGAGTCCTCGGATGACCTACAACGAAGTCCATAGTGACATGCTTCCACTTCCACTTGGCAATAGGCAAGGGTTGCAACAAACCCGCTGGCTTCTGATGCTCGGCCTTCACTTGCTGACAAGTAAGGCACTTAGACACGAAAACTGCCACATCCTTCTTCATACCCCGCCACCAAAACTGACGACCTAGATCACGATACATCTTGGTGCCTCCCGGATGTACCACAAGGTGTGAATGGTGAAACTCTCGGAGTACTTCTTCTCGGCAAGACTCCGGCACAAACAAACGGTCTCGGTATCTCACACTCAAGTCGGGATACACAGTCAAGCCCTTCTCAGCCTTCTCATTGGAGATCTTCTCTCAGAGGGATTCTACCTCAAGGTCACCTCTCTGTGCCTCTAACACTCGATTCACAAGTGTAGGCTGTGCAACAACAGAAAATAAGGCCACAGCCTCAATGGATTCGCCCATAAGCAAATCGAACTCGCCAAGTGCACCTAACATCTCCCACTCCCGGATGGCTATACAAGCAACATCACTAATGGATTTCCTACTAAGGACATCAGCCACAACATTGGCCTTCCCCGGGTGATAGTGCAACTCAAAGTCATAGTCCTCAATGAACTCCATCCATCTCCTCTGCCTCAAATTCAAGTCCCTCTGTGTAAACAGGTACTTCAAACTCTTATGATCCGAGAACACCTCGAATTTCTCACCATACAGGTAGTGCCTCCAAATCTTCAGGGCAAAGATCACTGCTGCTAACTCTAGGTTATGAGTAGGGTAATTCCTCTCGTGAATCTTCAACTGACGCAAGCCATAGGCTACCACTTTCCCTTCTTGCATCAAGACACAACCCAATCCCTCTCGTGAGGCATCACAATAAACCGCATAACCCAGACCTCTCTCCGGAATAATCAACACCGGAGCAGTGGTTAATCTAACTTTTAACTCTTGGAATGACTTTTCACAAGTCTCACTCCATACAAATTTGACTCCCTTCCGCGTCAATCTAGTCAACGGCGAAGCTAGTCTAGAGAAATCTTTCACAAACCAGCGATAATACCCAGCTAATCCCAGCAAACCT
>NW_021026626.1:1217172-1342627 GCF_004153795.1 Camellia sinensis | reverse complement strand
AGTATAATTGTTACTACATGTTTTTTCCATTGCCAAAAAGCAGTTGGTAAAGTTATAGAACAAACAGTTTGATTCTAATTTTTAATTTAAATTCTAAAATTCAATTTGAAAAGTAAGATAATTTAGGATTTCGGTTAATTGTTGTTCAAATTCTTTTATAATTACTTTTCTTCTGTTGAGATATCTTAATTAGTGTAATTCGAATTAATTAGGAATGGAGATAAGAACAGTTTTTTAATTGGTTTAATTCCTAAAGTTTCAGGAGGAGTTAAGAACTTAAAAGTGATTGTTTGGTCCAAGGCTTGAGTAGTTATGCCATTATCAGAAGTTGTAATGGATAAGAGTAAAAATATAAAAATGGTGTTCCTAAAATAACTTTATCAGTCATATTCGGACTAAAACAAAAGATGTTTTTTAAAACAAAACATATTTTGATACAAATAGAACTTTTGGTAATTTATATTAATATGCATTTTGAACTTACCATTGCAGAGCGTTATTTCCACTAGTTTTTCCATAATATTTAGTAGGAAGTATATTCTTCTTGAATTACAATTAAGATCAGCACCATTATCAAATTAAAGCTATGACATCTAATTCAAAATCATTAATAACTAATTTAATACAGGGAGTACCATTTTTGAATATGAATTTTATTGAGAAAATTAATCCCGGTTTACTTGTCAGATTGATGTATCGATATTAAATAAAAAGATTATTCAGGATTAGTATGTTCAGATTTCATGTTCAGATTCACACGGGAGATTGCATCTTTAGCTTGGGAAATATCTAAACTTGATTTTGAGTACAGTAATTTCATCTTCTAGAAATTTATCTTTATTTTGTAAATCATTGATAAGAGTGTTTAATTCTGGTTAATTTCTTTGTTGTAAAATCTTGAAAAGTAATTTCTTTTGTATTTCTTAAATCTTTAAAGTTTTTGATAAGCAATAATGGTTTGTCAGGCTTAGGTTTGTGATTAGTGTTAGTACGGCCCTCAAAAAATAAACTCATCATAGCATACATTCACGGATAAAATAGAAGAGTTTCCTCATTATATCACAGGTATTCTTACAAAAAGTATTACATGTTTGACAATAAAAAGTCAAATGCCCCATAGGCTTACAACTTTCCAATCGGGACACTTGGTTACAAAAAGAGAGTACTAACTCTACACGAATAAGCCCTTGGCTGAGTTATACATGTAATACAAAAACAACAAAAAAAAGTCTACAGCCCCAAGCTCCCAAGCTACGTCCTTGGAAGTTGCGCATACACACCATGTACCTGTGAAAAATGAATGTCCATATAGGTGAGCCACACGCCCAGAGAGATTATGCGCTTAAACCTATTAATGATGGGAGCCAATAAAACTTAACATTTAGACTTTGATAAATGTCTTAACTCAACACAACTCAACTAAAAAAGCATGGGGGGCTCAAGGGAACCTGGCCAAATAACTGAGTTGAAAACTAATCTCATGCGAACAATACGTACAAACTGCCCATTTTTACAAATTCATCCGCGCGGACTCGGCACCCAGTGTATTTTCATTCTCTTATGGCCATTTACGATATTCAATCCGCGGGACTCGGCACCCGTGTGTAGATATATTCGGATTGCCATTTTACGGAAATTGCGTCCGCGGGATTCGGCACCCATGTATAATTATTCAAATGGCCATTTTACGGAAATTTTATCCGTGAGATTCGTCACCCATGTATTCAAATACACAACTTGATTAGTTTCAATTCACCTAATCATCATGCAATGTCTACAACAATCAAGACTATCCTCCACCGATAGCCCAAAACAATTATTTCTAAATAGATAATAAATTATCAAACAGATAAATTATTTACAATTTCAAAGGTGAGTGATTAATCAATCCAACTCCACCATTAAATCTCATAATTACCCAATTTCAGTATTTCCAACTCAATTTCATATTTCCATAACTTCTCAAATTAATTATACAAATTAATTCATCACAATAAATTAGGGTTTTTCTCTCCATTTTCTCAACATTGACCCAAAGGTCCAAATATCATCAATAAACATCAATAACCTCATTTTAAGACCCAAAATACACATGTACAGGTTAAAAGAACAAAACCCCTCTTTTTACATTTTGAAACCCTAACACCCAAAATCACCCAACATCAACATTATATCAAAATGACTAAAAATTTATGTCAAAGCCCATAAGAATGAGTAGTTATCCCTACCTCAAATTCGGAACTCAAAGGAAGAAGATGAAGAAAACTCGAAGTGTTCCAAATCAAGAAATTTTTGGATCAAAGTGAAACCCACGCCAAGCACAACACTTTTTACAAAGGGGTAAAGGTGGGAGATCACTCTAACTAGATCAATACCTAGAGAGAAGTTGGGTTTTAGAGAAAGGTGCTCTCCAATTGAGGTTTTGAAAAAGTAAGAGAGAGAAAGGAAATCAAAAGTGATTCAAAAAGGTGAAACTCGGACTGTTATACAAGTCGCCCTGCTCGAGCATGGGAATCCCCGCTCGAGCGTCAGACACAGACTCACGCTCGAGCGTCGGATGCACACTCACAGAAGTTTTGCAAGCGATGGTCCCCGCTCAAGCATCAAACTCCCGCGCTCGAGCAGAGGAACAAAAACAAAGGTTCACGCTGAACATACTAAGACCTGCGGAGAAAATACTGGGAGTTGGAAATTTATGCTCGAGCGTCAAAACTCCCACTCGAGTGGAGAAGCAATAACAAGGGCCCGCTCGAGCGTCAAAATCCCCGCTCGAGCGTGAAGGCCAAATTCTGGGCATCAACTTTTGGTTTCAAAGCACAACCAACCTTTTTCAAACCTGCCCAATACAACCCAAGACTCAAATATGAAGAGTAAAGGATGGAAATGAGAATGAGACAACAGCACATCCATGAAACCGAGTCCGAAATACAATAAATAAAGAGAGGCAAAACTAGGATCGCTATAACCTCCCCCCCTTAAAGAATTTCGTCCCCGAAATTAAGTACAAGTTCTTCAAAGACATGTTTTCTCAATTACTAACATTATTACAATGTAAAATTCAACAACTTGACCCATTACCGGTCATTCCATCTCTATTCAAGAGGCAAACTTCCAACATAATCTCTAACATGCATTATCAACATACATCATAGAATAATTTCAACGCCAAAATTTTATTTGCATTTCTAAAACAGGGTTAACATATGCAATGATAAAATAAACTTCCATTACAAGGCAAGTTCCACAATATTCCCATAAATCAAAACATTCACAATGTTTTACAACTTAAGACATATTTAATGCTCTTAAAGTTCATCAATATTACAAAATCCCAATACATGGTTAAACATTTACAAACAAGTCTGGATATTTCTCACGGACATCCACCTCACATTCCCAAGTGGCTTCCTCCACTCCGTGATGTTTCCACAAAACCTTTACCAAGGGAATGGTCTTGCCTCGCAAGACTTGATCCCGCCTATCCAAGACCCGTACCGGTCTCTCCTCATACGAGGCATCCTCATCTACCTCTAAGTCGGTCCAATCCAACACGTGCGATGGATCCGGCTCATACTTCCGAAGCATACTAACATGAAACACGTCATGCACTCCGGACAACTGCGGCGGCAAAACTAAATGGTAAGCAACCTCCCCAATCCTCTTAAGGATCTCAAAGGGACCGATAAATCGAGGGGACAACTTCCCACTCTTCCCAAATCTCATCAAACCCCTCCTAGGCGATATTTTCAAGAAAACATGATCACCCATCTCAAATACCAAAGGCCTCCTCCTACGGTCGGCATAACTCTTTTGGCGACTCTGGACTGTAACAAGCCTCTTACGGATAAGCTCAACTTTCTCCGTCATTTCCCTCACCAACTCTGGGCCAAAGGGACCGATAAATCGAGGGGACAACTTCCCACTCTTCCCAAATCTCATCAAACCCCTCCTAGGCGATATTTTCAAGAAAACATGATCACCTATCTCAAATGCCAAAGGCCTCCTCCTACGGTCGGCATAACTCTTTTGGCGACTCTGGGCTGTATTAAGCCTCTTACGAATAAGCTCAACTTTCTCCGTCGTTTCCCTCACCAACTCTGGGCCTAACAAAGGTGCATCACCCACCTCGGCCCAACAAACCGGAGACCTACACGGTCGGCCATACAAGGCCTCAAACAGCGCCATACCGATACTAGACTGAAAGCAGGGAAACTCCACCAAGGGCAGGTGCCTCTCCCACGTCCCACTAAAGTCAAGGACACAACCTCGAAGCATATATCCTCAAGGATCTGAATAGTACACTCAGACTGTCCGTCAGTCTGAGGATGGTAAGCTGTGCTAAATGTTAGTTTAGTGCCCAAGGCACTCTGCAAACTCTGCCACAACCTAGCAGTAAAACGAGGATCTCTATCAGAGACGATCGACACTGGGACACCGTGCAACCTCACTACGTCCCGAATATACAAGTCGGCAAGATGATCTACTGAATCTCTCACGCACATAGGAATAAAGTGCGCTAACTTAGTCAACCGGTCTACAACCACCCAAATAGCATCACTACCTCGCTGAGTCCTCGGATGACCTACAACGAAGTCCATAGTGACATGCTTCCACTTCCACTCGGCAATAGGCAAGGGTTGCAACAAACCCGCTGGCTTCTGATGCTCGGCTATAGCGATCCCGATATTCCCTGTTGTTATTGAACCGTAATCCGGACTTGGTTCCGTAGAATTATTGTTGTCTTATCCTCTTTTCCGTCCCTTACTCTTTATCTTAGAGTTTTGGGTTGTGTTGGTCTTGTTGGGAATAAGTCGGTTGTGTTCTAAAACCTAGAATCTTTGCCCAGTTTTTGACCTCTCCGCTCGAGCGGGGGTTTCGGCGCTCGAGCGGGAAAATCACCTTCCCAGTATTTCCTCTGTAGTGTTGAGCGTCGAGCGTGAGGTTGACGCTCGAGCGGGATTTGTGTGAGACGCCGAGCGAGGAGTTGGACGCTCGAGCAGGGGGCCTGTTCTGCAAAAACTTCTGGATGGTTCTATTCCGCCGCTCGAGCAGGTTTTTTGGCGCTCGAGCGGGAGCCGATGAGTGACGCTCGAGCGGGTTTTCCACGCTCGAGCGGGGAAGACCTGTAAACACAACCGAGAGTCAGCTTTTTGAATCCACTTTTTGATTTCTTTCTCTCTCTTACTTTCTTGAAAAAGCCATTGGAGAGCACCTCACTCTAAAACCTAACTTCTCTCTTAGGATTGATCTAGCTAGAGTGTTTTCCTCACCTTGGGCCTTTGTAAGAAGTGTGTTTATCGTCGAGGGCTTCGTTGTGATCCAAGAAATTTGGGATTTGGAGCATTTTGATTTCGGGTCATCTTCTCCATTTGAGTTCTCCATTTGAAGTAGGGTTCTCCTTGTTCTTTTTCAATACTCCGTCTATAGATAGACATGTGGTAATTTTTGTATTGCATGAAAATTGTATCATGTTGGATTTGTTTGAAAATCATGAAATAAACCTAGGGTTGGTGGTGTGCAGAATGGTTTTGGCTTCATTGATTGTTGTCTTGGCTAGCTATAATACAAATTAGCATGTTGTAGTTAAAAGAAGAAAAGCCCTAAATTATATTTTGGTTGGGTAAATTTAAAATGGGGGTTTGTTGACCATTGTGTGTAAATCTCTTTTGTCAAAAATGGGTGTGGTAAGGGTGTTAATGCCTAAGGGATTAACCATGGCTTTAGAGTTGATTTTATGGAAACAAGATTAGTGGAGTTGGTTTTGTGATAACAAAAAGGAAATGAAATCGTTTTTGTGAAAATGAGGGAAGTGTTTTCGAAATAAGTTTGAGAATTGGATTGTTGTATCTTGAGTATTGAACACATATGTAGAAGTTGTATCTTTAACTACCATGTTAATATTGTTGTTGGGTTTGTGATTCATGATATTTGAGTCTTTTAATAGATGTACTAACTATATGCATCTAGAGGTTTTGTCCTTGGTCATCGGTGGAGGATGACACGGTTGTGTAGAATTGTCGGGTTTGCATTTTACCATTGATTAATTGAACATCGTATGTGATGAAGTGCTAGATACATTATATATATGTATATTTGCTCGGAAGGAGATAGTCATGTGTTCATATACTTTAACACATTGCTGGTGTCTTGATAGTTTATGTATATGCATTATACATGTTGGTTATGCCTTGATGTGTTGTGATTGTTGGTGTTATACCCCGCGCTTAGAATCAAAGGTACCGTTACCTTCCAGCTAGCGCCTGGAGAACTGACCGCGCTAATAATCGGAGGCACCATACCCTTCCAGCTAGTGCCTGGTAAACTGGTAAGTTGTTAATGTTGTTGAGTGGGGTGTATTGTTGTCTTACTACACACATAGCTAGTAGAGCGAAGTTGGTTGTAGTTATGTCAGTATATCTTTGGCTTACTAAACACATAGCTAGTAGAGCAAAGTGGGATTGTTGTTGTTTCGTTGTAACTGAAAATATCATGGATTTGATTGGTTACAGTTCGGAGGACCGAGTTACTCCATTGGTTGATTGTATACATGTTGATGGGTTGTAAATTTATATTTTTACAAAGATATGCATGTATAGTTATGATGGTAATGGAAACGAACCAAAATGTCATTTTTGTCTTTTGGAAAGTGTGGAGGAGAACGAATGTTTTAAAGATAAACATGTATGAAAAGGTACATCTGAGTATGTATAGGAAATGGAAGAGAATATCGGGCTTAGTGAGATTACTTCCTAAGTATTTGTTAATGTTATGAAAGATTGGGAATGGGGGTTAATGAAAGGAAAGACAAACCACTTGTAGCGTTGAATGAAACGATTGTTTTCAAGAAACGTTCATACATATATATTTTGTATAAACTGTCACATTACTATTCTAGTATGAGAATGAGTGTTCATGATCATAGCTATCTGTAAGTTGTTATTGTTGAGGATCATGTTGAGTTCCCTACTGGACTATATGTTCATCCCACGTTGTTGAATCTTTTTCAGGTATTAAGCAGGTTGAGCTACAAGATTTGGATCTACTTATTTACTGGCCACGGGGCCTCAGTTATGTTGGCGGAATGCCATTGTTGTAAAAGGGTTACACCCTACTTCTTGTACCTTAAGTGATGTAAGCCCAAGGGCAATTTATTAAGTATGTTCATGTAATATTTACTTTGCATACGAATGAGAGTATTGTTAATCACTTCTGCGGATTGAATGTATGAGTTTATTTCCGCATGTTATCCTTGAAATTGAATTAAGTTAATGAATTTGGTAATGACTTCGAGTAATAAAAAGTGGGGCGTGACATCGGCCTTCACTTGCTAACAAGTAAGGCACTTAGACACGAAAACTGCCACATCCTTCTTCATACCCCGCCACCAAAACTGGCGACCTAGATCACGATACATCTTGGTGCCTCCCGGATGTACCACAAGGCGTGAATGGTGAAACTCTCGGAGTACTTCTTCTCGGCAAGACTCCGGCACAAACAAACAGTCTCGGTATCTCACACTCAGGTCGGGATACACAGTCAAACCCTTCTCAGCCTTCTCATTGGAGATCTTCTCTCAGAGGGATTCTACCTCAAGGTCACCTCTCTGTGCCTCTAACACTCGATTTACAAGTGTAGGTTGTGCAACAACAGAAAACAAGGCCGCAGCCTCAATGGATTCGCCCAGAAGCAAATCGAACTCGCCAAGTGCACCTAACATCTCCCACTCCCGAATGGCTATACAAGCAACATCACTAATGGATTTCCTACTAAGGGCATCGGCCACAACATTGGCCTTCCCCGGGTGATAGTGCAACTCAAAGTCATAGTCCTCAATGAACTCCATCCATCTCCTCTGCCTCAAATTCAAGTCCCTCTGTGTAAACAGGTACTTCAAACTCTTATGATCCGAGAACACCTCGAATTTCTCACCATACAGGTAGTGCCTCCAAATCTTTAGGGCAAAGATCACTGCTACTAACTCTAGGTTATGAGTAAGGTAATTCCTCTCGTGAATCTTCAACTGACGCGATCCATAGGCTACCACTTTCCCTTCTTGCATCAAGACACAACCCAATCCCTCTCGCGAGGCATCACAATAAGCCGCATAACCCAGACCTCTCTCCGGAATAATCAACACCGGAGCGGTGGTCAATCTAACTTTCAACTCTTGGAATGACTTTTCACAAGTCTCACTCCATACAAATTTGACTCCCTTCCGCGTCAATCTAGTCAACGGCGAAGCTAGTCTAGAGAAATCTTTCACAAACCAGCGATAATACCTAGCTAATCCCAGAAAACTGCGGATCTCAAAAACACTCATAGGCTGTGCCCAGTCTTGCACTGCCTCAATCTTGGATGTATCAACAAACACCCCATCCCCGGAAACCACATGGCCTAAGAACTTGACCTCTCCTAGCCAGAACTCACACTTCCCAAATTTGGCATACAGCCTATGGGCTCTAAGCAACTCGAGCACCACTCTCAAGTGTTCCTTGTGCTCCTCCTCCGAAGGCGAATAAATCAGAATGTCGTCCACGAAAACGACTACAAAACAATCTAAGAATTCCCGGAATATCCGGTTCATCAAATCCATAAACACTGCCGGCGCATTGGTGAGCCCAAAAGGCATCACCAGAAACTCATAGTGGCCATACCGCATACGGAATGCCGTTTTCGGAATATCCTCCTCCCTGACCCTCAACTGATGGTAACCCGATCTCAAGTCTATCTTGGAGAAACAACGGGACCCTTTTAACTGGTCAAACAAATCATCTATACGGGGCATAGGGTACTTATTCTTAACCGTAGCCCGATTCAACTTCCGGTAGTCGATACAAAGTCTCAAGGCACGATCTTTCTTTTTAGCAAAGAGTGTCGGTGCTCCCCACAGTGAATCACTAGGGCGAACAAAACCCTTATCTAGCAACTCCTGGAGTTGAACCTTCAACTCACTCAACTCGACTGGGGGAAAACGGTAAGGTGCCATAGAAATCGGCGCTGTGCCCGGCACTAAATCAATAGAGAACTCTATCTCTCGATGTGGTGGCAAACTAACAAGATCCTCGAGAAAAACATCCGAATACTCGCAAACCACTCTTGGTAACTCAACCCCGGTCTCATCACACTCACTACTCATAAGGCTAGCGATAAGACCACTAAGCTCACTCCGCCCTCGCGGATCATACACCGGTGGCAACACACTACCAACCCGATCCCCCAAGAAATGGAAACACTCCCCACTCACTGTACAAACTGTGACCCTCTGGCGGTAACAATCAATAACTGCCCGGTATGACGATAACCAGTCCATATCCAAAATAACATCAAAACCCGACATGGGCATAACTACAAAAGGAAATGGAAGTCGGCGGTCGACGACCTCTATGTCGTAACCCCTACATTCGTGTTTCAAAATCAGTTCGCCCCCAACAGGCGATATAACACAAATAGGAGATGCTAACTGTGCCAACTCCAATCCCAAAACAGATGCGAATGCAGCAAATATAAAGGAATGAGATGCACCCGTATCAATCAACACATTGGCAACCGAGTTGCAAAACAAAAAGGTACCTCTCATGACAGATGGAGCCAGTACAAGATCCTGCGCGGTAACAGCATACACGCGCCCTGTAGGCCCCTGATCTACCTGCTCACCTCTCGGAGCAAAGGACTGATGCACAGATTGAGACGATGAAGCCCACTGATTGTCCCTCGAGGCCTGAACAGACTATGCTGGCTGCGAACTCTGCGTCTGTCTCAAACCAGACGCACCGCGTGTACCACCCAACTGTGGGCAGAACCTCTTCAGGTGCCCTGCCTGACTACACTGATAACAAGAGGACGATCGGCCTCTGCCTTGACTCTGACTCTGAGGTCAAGCTGAAGATAAAGCTGCTCCCTGACCTTCTCCCCTATGTGGGCAAGCTGGAGATTTGTGGCCCAACTGACCACACTTGAAACAGGAAAAGTCTCCCTGGCTGCCTCTTCCAGAACCCGAACCCAGCACTGGAAAGGTAGATCTTGCTAAAGCACTCTGGGATTGCTGAGGGTTAGAACCCCTTTGCCTCCTACCATCCCCCTGGCCTTCCTGACTCCTCTTGGAGCACCTCATCCTCTCCTCCTCCTCCATCATAGACTCCATATGGGTCGCGGCATCCACAAGACGCCCATACTCCCGGATCATGGATCCCTCAACCCTCATCTTGAGGCCATGCCTCAACTTCCTCTCGAATTCAAACCAACGGTGTTCCTCCGACGCCACGAGCTCAGGTGCGAACCTGGACAGACTGGTAAAGGTGGCCTTAAACTCGGCCACTGACAAACCTAGCTGCTTGAGCTGACAGAACTGGTCCCTTAACTTTTCCCTGATAGCTGGGGCTAAATACTTCTCCTGGAAAGCATCTACAAAAGCCTCCCAAGTGCCACCAATACGGCCCCTCGTGAACTTCCACCATTGACCCGCATCTCCCTTAAGCTGGAAAGACGCCAAGGTCACCTTTAATACCCCATCCTCGATGCCAATCATCTCAAATGTCTTGGTCATCTGCTCTAACCACTCATCCGCCTTAAGTGGTTCCTTTGGATCCCAAACAAACTCCTTCGGATTAGACCAAAAGAACTCCCTCTTCTAAAAGGAAGGCCCTGCATCAACAACCTGGGCCTGCACTAGAGCCTGAACTGGAGCCTCAGCTCTGAGGATATCCATGGATTTCCTCAAAGCATCTGCTATCCCGCGGGCTAAGGCGCCCATAGCCTGCTGACCTGCTGGCTCGGCCACATTGGCCTGACCAACCCCCTCCTACTGCGCCTGAATATCATCCGGTATAGGCATTTCCTACCTCCTAGGCCTGCCTCGCCTACCACCACGTCCTCGTCCTGACATCCTAATAAAGGTAACGAATAACATTAGCACATTCACAAATGTGCCGAAGCTATAACACTCACGTCCTAATGCAATGGACAACAGTAATTCACTCCACGTAAGCACATAATCACATAAGCACCTACGAATTTCATTTCCGGATAATGATAGTCCCGAGGCGTTGCTAGAGTTCCGATTAGAAACAGCATTGATCAAGTGCTTTTCCAACAAGACTCATAGAAACCCAAGGATCCAATCAACATCCTAGAAACTAAATCCCATACCCAAATAGTCACATCAACATGTTATCACATAAGCATATAACACTACATCTAAATCTCTATCAAGCGAGACGAACCCATTGTGGCACTAACCACTTCCCGCGTACCCAAAGTATTCGAACCCGGTACGCTCTGATACCAAGTTGTAACGCCCTCAAAAAAATAAACCCATCATAGCATACATTCACGATAAATAGAAGAGTTTTCATATTATAATCATCAGAGTATTCTTACAAAAAGTATTACATGTTGACAATAAAAGTAAACGCCCCATAGGCTTACAACTTTCCAAGTCAACACTTGGTTACAAAAAGAGAGTACTAACTCTACACGAATAAGCCCTTGGCTTGATATACATGTAATACAACAAAAACAACAAAAAAAATTCTACAGCCCCAAGCCTCCCAAGCTACGTCCTTGGAGGTGGCATAACACCTGTACCTGAAAAATGATGTCCCATATAGGGTGAGCCAACGCCCAGTAGAAATATGCTAAACATAATATGAGCAATAACTAAAACATTAGCACTTGATAAATGTTTAACTCAACACAACTCAACTTAAAAAGCATGGCTCAGAACTTGGCCAAATAACTGAAGTGAAACTACATCTCATGCCAACAATACTACAAACTGCCATTTTACGGAAATTTCATCTGCGGGACTCAGCACCCGTGTATTTTCATTCTCTTATGGCCATTTTACGGATATTTCATCCGCGGGACTCGGCACTCGTGTGTAGATATATTCGGATTGCCATTTTACGAAAATTGCGTCCGCGGGATTCGGCACCCATGTATAATTATTCAAATGGCCATTTTACGGAAATTTCATCCGCGGGATTCGGCACCCATGTATTCAAATACACAACTTGATTAGTTTCAATTCACCTAATCATCATGCAATGTATACAACAATCAAGACTATCCTCCACCGATAGCCCAAAAGCAGTTATTTCTAAACAGATAATAAATGCCCCAACTCAATTTCATAACAAATGTCATTAATTACACTAATGACCCAAATATACCCAAATATGGTATTTTTCCCTTTTAGCTCAATATTGACCCAAAAGTCCAAATATTATCAACAACACCAATATTCTCATCTCTAGGCTCAAATATACATGTATAGGCTCAAAATACAAAATCCCTCTTTTATACATTTTGAAACCCTAACACCCAAAATCACCCAACATCAACATTATATCAAAATGACTAAAAATTTATGTCAAAGCCCATAAGAATGAGTAGTTATCCCTACCTCAAATTCGAAACTCAAAGGAAGAAGATGAAGAAAACTCGAAGTGCTCCAAATCAAGAAATTTTCGGATCAAAGTGAAGCCCACGCCAAGCACAACACTTTTTACAAAGGGGTAAAGGTGGGAGATCACTCTAACTAGATCAATACCTAGAGAGAAGTTGGGTTTTAGAGAGAGGTGCTCTCCAATGGAGGTTTTGAAAAAGTAAGAGAGAGAAAGAAAATCAAAAGTGATCCAAAAAGGTGAAACTCGGACTGTTATACAAGTCGCCCCGCTCGAGCATGGGAATCCCCGCTCGAGGGTCAGACACAGACTCACGCTCGAGCGTAAAAACTCCCGCTCGAGCATCGGATGCACACTCACAGAAGTTTTGCAGGCGATGGTCCCCGCTCGAGCATCAAACTCCCGTGCTCGAGCGGAGGAACAAAAACAAAGGTTCACGCTCGAGCGTCAAAACTCCCGCTCGAGCGTACAAAGACCTACGGAGAAAATACTGGGAGTTGGAAATTTACGCTCGAGCGTCAAAACTCCTGCTCGAGCGGAGAAGCAACAACAAGGGCCCGCTCGAGCGTGAAAGCCAAATTCTGGGCATCAACTTTTGGTTTCAAAGCACAACCAACCTGTTTCAAACCTGCCCAACACAACCCAAAACTCAAATATGAAGAGTGAAGGATGGAAATGAGAATGAGACAACAACACATCCACGGAACCGAGTCCGGAATACAATAAATAAAGAGAGGCAAAACCAGGATCGCTATAGTCGATTAATAAGGATTTGAGTTTATCAGTATATTTTGTCTTTAATTCTGGATCTTCTAGTTTACTAATTAATTCAATAAGAGCAGATTCTTCTTGATCGGATTTAGTAAGAACAGTAATTTGTTTAACTGGTTTACAACAAATATCATTACAATCTAATTCAATATTATTATCTGAAGTATCGCTAGGTGAATGATAATCAAAAGAGGTATCTTGAGAATTACTAGAATTATTATCAGAATTACTAATAGATTGGTTTAATTAGAAGATTTCAAATAATTGATTTTTTGATTCATCATCAATTTGGAGTTGATTAACCTTGCGTTTTAATTTTTGTTTTTCTTTACATTTATTAGAATAATGACCCTTTTTACCACAATTATAGCAAGTAATATCTGTATTAGATTTAGATTTAGGATGTGATTTTTTATAATATTTCTTTTTATAGCGATCCCAGTTTTCCTTTCATTGTTTAAATTATATTTCAGACTCGGTTCCATGGATGTATTGTTGTCTTTTTCCTGTTTCCATCCTTTACTCTTTGTATATCAGTCCGAAAAATAGCTTTTGGATCACTTTTTCGGGCCAATCTTTCTCTCTAACTTTTCAATGCTTATGTATGATTATACTAGATTCATCTCATTAAGTAAGATACATGTACATCAATTAGAAGGTGACTAATTATTAATGAATGCACCTATATATATAATGTCTAGAAGACTAATGCTAATACATTGAATGTGGATTCATTATGAATGAATCTTAGAGATGCATTATGTACCTATTATGAATATGTAAGATACATTAATTTATCTAATGAATTCATTAATATAGAAGATGCATTATGTATCATGAACGTATGAGATACATTAATCAATTTAATGAAGTTCATTGAATGAATAACTTGAGAGTTTCTCTCTTTAGACTACATCTTCTCTCTATAAATATATCTAGTTATAGTGATCTTCTACCCTAGTTCCTTTGTATTGAGTGTGGAGCTTCCCTTGATCTTCATTTTAATCTGAAAGTTTGGCGATTTGGAGCACTTTGGTTTTTGGCCTTCATCTTCCCCATTTGAGGTAGGGATTTCTTTGTTCTTTTTCAATACTCCGTCTATAGATAGACATGTGGTAATTTTGTATTGCATGAAAATCATATCCGTGTTGGATTTGTTTTAAAATCATGAGGGGAACCTAGGGTTGGTTGTTTGAGAATGGTTTTGTTATCATTGACTGTGGTTTGGACTAATTAGAGAATAAAATTAGCATGTTATTGTTGAAAGAAGAGAAAGCCCTAAATTATATTTTGATTTGGTAAAATAAAAAGGGTTTATGGTTGAACAATGTTGGTAAATTTCTATTGTTAATATGAGTTGTGTAGAAGGTGTTAACAGTTAAAGCATTAATCATGGTATTGGAGTTATTTTGAAATGAACGTATTGAATCAAGTGGGTTATGGCTTATTATCCATGGAATTGATTTTGTAAAATGAAGAGAATGTAATTGGTTTTGTGAAAAGGGAAAAATGTTTTTGGAATAAGTGATGGAACATGTTGACTTGAAAAAATATGAAAGTTGATCTTGAAAATGGTAAATGAAATGTTAACTCTATGTGAGTCTTGGAAAATAAATTTGAGAATTAAACTATTGTATCATGAGTGTCGAATGCACACATTTGGGGGTTTTATCCTTACCTATTGTACTAGTGTCGTTGTTGGGTTTAAGGTTTGCTTGAGAGTTGAGTCTCTTTTATTAGGTGTACTGAATACATGCATTTAGAGGTTTTGTCCTTGGTCATCGGTAGAGGATGACATTGTTGTGTTGAATTGTGATGTATGCATTACACTTGTATTGGTTAAACATTATTGAATAGTTTATGTGTATGTATTGTGTATGTATTACACTTGTTATTGATACTTTGTTGTATTGAGGAATTTGTATATGATAATTGTTTATATACATTGTGTTGTGTGGGAGGAGATAGGGGATGTACTCCACGGTTTAGGGGAAGATAGGGGATGGACCTCTAAACCGGAAACTGTTGACATTGATATAGCACTACAATGTGTATCATTTGTGAAGTATAGAAGTGTTTTTGTTTGATATTGATACAACACCAAAATGTGTATCATTTGTGAAGTATGGAAGTGTTTTTGTCTGGGATTGATACAGGACTAAAATGTGTATCTATTATGAGGTATGAAATGTTTAAAATGAGTTATTATTTCTCTTATCGCTTTGGCATATCCTTAGCTACTGTGCATATTGCCGGTAGAGCAGAGTTTTAATTGTTATTGTCAGTATATCTGAATATGTTATGGGTTGCGATGGTTACAGTTTTGAAAGGCCGAGCTGCCTCATTTGTGGATTATATACATGTTGATGATTTGTTATTTCCCTTTTATTTAAGGCATGCATGTATTGATATGAATGTATTGGGAACAAACCAAAATGCCATTTTGAGATTTTGGAAAGTGTGAAAGAAAATGGGGTATTTGTGAACATGTTTTCAAAAAAGGTCATTTTGTTGTAAGTACAGAAAATGGGGAAGAGTAATGGGCTTGGTGAAATTGTTTTTTTCTAAAACCGTTATAGTCATGAAAGTTTAAAAAAATGGGTAATTAAAAGGAAAGAAGGTGAACCGCTTATAGCGTTGAATGAAATGGTTGTTTTCGAGAAAAGTTCAAACTTATGTATATTTTGTATAAACTGTCACATTACTATTCTAGTATGAGATTGAACATTCATGATCATAGCTATCTGTAAGTTGTTATTGTTGAGTATCATGTTGAGATCCCTACTGGACTATATGTTCATCCCACGTTGTTGAATCTTTTTCAGGTGATAGCCAGGATATTCTACAAGGTTGGATTTTCTTATTTGTTGGCCACAGGGCCTCTTTTGTGTTGGCGGAATGCCATTTATGTAAAAAGGGTTATACCCTTCTTCTTGACTTTTAATGATGTAAGCCCAAGGGCAATTTATTTAGTGTACTCATGTTGTATTTACTTGCATACGAATGAGAGCAATGTTATTCACTTCTATAAGTTGAATATACGAGTTTATTTCCGCATGTTATCTCTGAAATGGAATTAAGTAAATGAAATTGGTAATACTTTGAGTAATAAAAAGTGGGGCGTGACACTTTTTGGGTTTAGTATAAAATTTATCAGTTGATTTAGAAGGTGAATAATTCTTTTTATATATAGTGTAATAGTTGTAGGAGTATTTATGTTTATTATACTTATGTTTTTTACGTCGAGAATGAGCTACCGGAGGTAAGCCATATTGTTCACAGAAGTTACCTAATTCATATTTAGCCTTATGTTTGTCTTTAGCAGCTTTTTGACTAAGTTTAAGATCAATACACATTCTTAATCCTTCTTTTTGAATTGTGCTAATTATATCACCATAAGTTAAATTATCATATTCAATAACACATGTAGGTTGACTAAGAACATCTCTAATTTTATGAGCAATAAGGCTAGGTAATCCAATAATAAATTTTTCTTTCCAAAATGATTTAGTACAATCTTTTCTTAACATAACTCTAGAGGTAAAGACATCTTTATACCATCTAAAATCACTTAATGTAGGGCAAGTAAGATTACTAAGTTGATCATATATGCGAGAATATGTATTAGTAGGGGTACCTATAAAATGTCTAACTATTGTATAGATTAAGGTATTAATACCATCAGGTTTATAATAGCCAATAGTTTCATCAAATATAGGTAAATCATTTTCATCTTATTGACTTGCATGTAGAATTTATTCTCTTTGATCTTCAGTAAGGTATTTTTCCAACCAAGATTTGAGCATTCTAGTTATAACACCTGCATCCTTTAATCCATTGGAGAGTGTATCTAATTCCCTTATTTCCATTTTTTTTGGGAGTCCTTGGTGTTGTTGAATGTTGATTTTGGAGGAGTATGATCCAATTTAAACTTGTTGGGTTTGTTTGTTTGCGTTTGTTCTTGTCAAAACGTTCCTTGGAAACTTAGAAATTTTGCCTTGGGGTCGACACTAGCCTTCCTAAGGGTCGACCCTTGCATGTTGTAGTGTTGCTGGAAGTGTCGCTGGAATATAGGGTCGACACCAGCCTTGGTGGTGTCGACACCTGCCTCTTGTTGCTATCCACAAGGGTCGACCCTCTCATGTTGCAGAAAATCTGTGTTGTCGGTTGCTGAAAAATAGGGTCGACCCTTCCTGTCAAAGGGTCGATACCTTACCTGTTGCACATATTGTTTTTCTTCCTTGAGGGTCGACACCTCTGCCCGAAAGGGTCGACCCCTGCGTGTTTTTTCAGATTTTTGGGCTGGTTTGGGCCTTACTTTTGAGGGGTTTTGGGCCCATTATTTTATTAACTTTAGGGCCACTTTTCTACCACTATAAATAGGCTCCAAACATGTTTGATTTCATTTTTTCTCTTCTTTCCTCTCTCTCAAACCGTGAGCTCTCCTCTTCTCTCTCTCTAAACTCAAGCTTTTGGCACTAAGATCTCTAGATCTACTCACCTAGAGTGATTGTTTCACCATGGTCCTTTGAGAAGTGTAGATCTCATCAAAAGCTTCCTTTTGGTCCGATTGGTTCGTTGTTTCGTCACCATTGGCTTATGGGTCGTCATCTCTTGGCTTCAAAAGGTAGGGGTTTCTAGTTCTCTTTCAATATCTTCGTCTATGGATAGAATTGTGGTATTTTCTTTATCTAAACACAAAAGTTTATATTTTTATGCATATTGTGATGAATCACGAGATTGGGGGTTTGGGTTTGAAGAGAGTTGGGATCATTTGTTTGGTTATAATCTTGGGTCATGAATTTGGGTGTAAAAGTAATAGAACGGTTGGAATAAAATGTGTTTTGTGAAGAGGTTTAATATTTCTTAAAAAAAAAATCCTAAGTTGATTCATGATGATAATTAATGATTTTTCCCAAATTGGAAGTAGAATCATGAAATTGAGGTATTGAATTATATATATACAAGTTTAATTGAACTTTGGAAGTGTTTGAAAATTATGTTTAAAATTTGCGAATGAACCTCTATTATGGACATTGTGAATCATGCTATTATGTGAGATGAAAATTTGGGAACAAGATTTTTAATGTTATGGATGATATGAGCCCTGAGATGAAATGATGAAATGGGAATTTAAGACTTCACCTTGAATGATGTTGAATTATATTTAGTGGTGTTGAGTTGAATCATGTTAAATAGTGTGGATTATGTTGGATTATGGTGATTATGTTGAATTGTGTTGAATAATGATGAATTGAATTGTGTTGAACTATGTTCAATTGTGTTGAATCATGGTGAGTTGTGTTGTGTTGGGTTGTGTTGAGTTTGGGTTGAGTTGTGTTGGGTGGTGTTGTGTTGGTACCCGCGCGGGGAGTTGAAAAATGGTTTTTTGGTGCCCACGACTGTCCGTATCATAGCTGGTAAATGTGAGGGATTGTTTTTAAAAATTGAAAAATAATTTTTCGGTGCCCACAACAGTCCGTATAATAGCCGGTAAATGTGGGGGTGGTTTAAATTCAAGGTACCCAATTGCCCTGTCTAGGCTTATCGCTAGACGAATGTGGGAAAAGTGTTTTTGGGTGTCCACACAGTCCGACCGTATTGCAGCCGGCGAAAGTGGAAAAATGATTTTTGGGTGTCCACACAGTCCTGCCGTATTGTAGCCTGCGAAAATGGAAAAACGGATGGTTTTTGAAAATATTTTGGGTGCCCACGTCCTGCCGTATAATAGCTGGCAAATGTGGGGGATGGTTTTTAAAAGGTTGAAAACGATTTTCAGACAAGACATGGTTTTTGAGAAAATGATTTTTGGGAGTTCACTTCCCGCCGTATAATAGCCGGCAAAAGGTGGAATGTGCTATGAATTGGGTGCCCACTATCCCGCCGTATCAAGCCGACAAAAGGTGGATTGTGTTATGACGTGTGTTGAGGTCAATGATGATATATGTGACTTGTGATGAACTTGTAAACATACCATTTGATGTGTGAATTGGTATGGAATGGAAATGCTTATGGAAATTGTTTGAAACGAATGGATAATGAAATGGTAACTGGATATGGGATTGGTGATAAAGAACTCACCGGGTTGTTTGTATCTATAAGAAAAGATTAATAGTTTTATTTTGTGATTAATTGAGAAATTGAATTAAAAAGGGTTTCTCATCCTTGTGATATGTTCAAGTATGATTAATAACACACATATGGATATGACGTAGTTGTGGTATGTTGAATTATGATTGATAACACACAAATGTTGATGTGATGTAGTGGTTAGATAAGTAGGAATTGAGTGTAGGATCACAATTACTGACTATAAAAGAAATTTGGATTTTTACATTGAGGAGTTATACCAAATATGAACGGATTGATGAGAATAGTATGTATGTGGGATGTTTGGAGTGTTAAAGGAACTTGAACTTGAGGTTATGGCATTTTGATAAATGTAACTAGAAAAATGGGAGAATGGGAATAAAAAGAGGAATGTTAAGATGGACATTAAATATGGAATATTTTGGAATGGGTTAATAAAAAAATTAAAATGATGTTGTTCCTTAAATATATTTGTTTTCAAAAAGGATTTTATGTTTTTATGATAAAAAGGGAAAGTCTTGATGGTTGAAGGTTTTCTTTACAATCTTTTAAATAAATTTTGAGAAAAAGGTACTCTACGTATGATATTTTGAAATTACAAAACATCACCTACTATATGGTATCACCCCGCATGCATGATCATTTTCATCTCTATGCTGGCTATTGATTTAGAACTAGGAGATTCCTACTGGGCATTAGTGCTCACCCCTGTTGTTTTTATTTTTTACAGGAAGAAAGTGGGGATTCTGTAGTTGAAGAGTTATGAAGTCCATAAGTCTATGTGTATAATCTCGTTGCGGATGTGAAGAAAGTAATTGTTGTATATTAATATTTGTGTTTATTTATTTGTAGCTTCTCGGTAGGAGATTGGCATGTATCATTGTTAATATTGTATTCTCCAAGAGAGAGAGAGAGAGAGAAAGAGAGAGAAAAAACATGTATCATTGTATTTCTATTACTCAATGGTAATGGATGTTTGTAAAGAAAAAAAAAAATTGGACCTAAATTACAAGCTTTGGTAATGTTTCCGAGTAATTAAAAATTGGGGCGTGACACTAGTAAAGCTAGAGGTTATTAGGGAAACAATTTCAAGTTGAGTATAATCAAGGTAATTACTAAGATAACTATTTGCAACCATGGATAAATGATTTAATTTTTGAAGGATTTGATCTTCACTACGACCATCGATATTCCATTCGTATAATTTTTTAGCAAATACAGAAAATTGATTACTAAGATTAGTTTCTTCACATTAGAGATCAGGTGGTGTAGGTTGAGAGTATCAATTTTTAGTAAGAGTAGTTGGTGTAGGTTTAGGATAGTGAAGTTCATTAATATTAGTCGATTGAAATTGTTAAGCGGAGATATTGATTTCATTAGTTGTATCAGTTTCTGATTGAGGGGAATCATCATCGAAAATAGGTTGTTGATTTAATACCGTAAGACCTTTTTCAGTAGATGGAGAAGCTTGGTCAGTGCTAGCTAATTTGGTGAACAGTTGTTTGATTGCTTTAACAGTGGAAGTATCTTGGGTAACTAAGCTATTTCTTTTGGAACGATTACTAGGTAGACGAATCACAGGTTGATCCAAAGATTGTTTATGGTTAGCAAAGTAATCATCTAAATGGGTTTCTATCTTATCTAATTGTTTGCCAATTGTTTTTAAACATTGATTAGTATAATTATTTTGTTCAATGACTTTTTTGATTTCAGGGTCAGGACTAGTTAGCTTAAATGGAGAGGCCTGAATAACAGATCCTTGGTGTTCAATTAGTATAGTGGATAGAGGAGGATGATTAGAACTAACAGTAATAGCAGGAGAAATTTTCCATTTATGTTTAGTGATTGTATTAACTTTTTTGTAATAATTTTCTAAGTATTCAAAGAAAGGAACTTCAACACTATGTTCAGTCATAAATTTGTACCATTTGTGAGTAATTTTAGATTGTTGATTTGAATCATATTTAAGTTGATAGGCACGACGTTTGGGTTTATTATCTTTAGATTTAAAATCAATATGTAATTTATCTAAATTAGGAGCAAAGGATTTACTAATAGTCATTAATTGAGGATTGATTGGAGGTATAACTTCGAAATTAGTTTGAGTTGGGGAGTCTTGGGATCAGTGTCTTCTTCAGGAAGATGTGTGTGAGTGGAATAAATAGGTTTACTAATTTGAGAAGTTGTGGAGTTATCAATGCCTTTCATTTTACTATGGGAAGGTTGACCAACATGGATTTGACTATTTTTTCTAAATAAAAGTGTATGAAATATTTCATCTTCGGTTTCAATATCAGTAGGTATACTAGAAGTACTATGGCGAGAAGATTGAGATCGATTAAATTTTATTCGAACAGAACCATCAGTAATTTGTTGAATATCTTGGATATCTTGATTGGTAGATTGTTTTTTATTATGTTTGTAGTTTTCATTAATGGTAACCTATTGATCAGGGAGAGTAATATCTTTCCATTCAATCATTTAAGGAATATTTATATTAGTATCATTATAGCTACTTTGAATCAGTAAGGTTTTGTCTTTTGGACTTTTATGTAAAGCTTGAACATTTAAATTGGTTTTAATACATTTATAATGAACACGATAAATCAAAGCAATATTACGAACTTTTTCTTTCATACTAGTAAATGAACCATTTAATTGAATATTCAAAGTCAATGCATCTAATATATGTGGATCCCTAAGACTGAGAGTAAAATCAGGAAAGCAATTAAAATCGACGGGTCCTTTATGGAGACCAGTTTCCATCATACCCATTAAACTATCATTGTAATTAAGAAAATGAGCATCTCTTAAACATAATTGTTAGGTTTTATTCTTGGCAATCCCGTTTGACAAAACACCTTTCAGTTGTAATTTTATTCGCTCTTGTATTTCAGTGAAGATATGAGTTTTAGATGCGAATCCAACCCGAATTGTGCCTTGCAGAGAAGTTTGTGTTGTTAATACTTTCAAGATTGCCACTTCGGTGATTATGACGGGGATCGAGCTGCTCGGTCAGCTCGCGGGGGTTGAAAGGGCAGCGCCCCTTGGTGGGTCCGGGGCAGCGCCACGGCGGGGTCGAGGGGCAGCGCCCCCGAAGCAAAATGCAAAATTGCATTCAAAGTTGCATGTCCGCCCTTGCTCGCTCAAGCAAAGGAGTTCTCGCTTGAGTGAAGGCTGCGTCTGGCAAAAAACCTGAGAAGGATGAATGTACACTCGAGCAAAGGTTGTTTGGCTCAAGCAAAGCCACTTATGGAAAACACGCGTTTTTGGTTCCTCGCTCAAGCGAGGAAGTCTTCGCACGAGCAAGCTTCGCAGTCCCAGATTTCTATATGTATTTGTTTCAGTCCAAAACTAGGATTACTCCTCCAGATCTTCTTTTTGGATATTAAGATTTATATCTGGAGATATTTTGCTAGTTTTCTTTGATTTTTAATTGAGTATTCAACTCATAGGCTAAGAAGAATACATCAAAGGTTTGTTTGTTCATTTTATACAAAAGAGAGTTGTTCTTCGGTGGATTCTGAAGAATTCGAGCCTGAAGCTTTGGTGGATTCTGAAGTGGCTCATCGTCAAGACAATTCCGAGGTGAAGATGGGGTTGGAAGAGGCACATAGGGGTTAGTTCAATTCAGGCGTGGATTCGCTAGGTAATTGAGAGTATACCTGTGTAATTCATTTATATCTTCTTAGTGGATTGTTTTGTGGCTGTTGCCAGTGATTTTTTATCACAATTGGAGGTACTCCAATTGTGGTTTTTCCACGTTAAAATCGTTGTGTCGATTTGTCTTGATTGTTTGATTGGGATTGCTTTATTGCTTTAAATTGATACATAATCACAAATCAATATCTAGCGGATTTCTAGATTTTTTTCAATAATAAAATAGAAGTATTTTTACCTTATTGGGTTAATGGTTTGATTCCAACTTGAATTAATCCTAAATGAATAAAATTGTGACCAGATTTTAAATGACGTTTAATAGTATTAGTATCTAATAACTGACATGTTTCTCTAGGTTTTTCTAAAGCATAAACTTGTTCTAGTGTTTTGACATGAAGATTAACATTAAAAGTATTTTGTAAAAAACTAGTTTTGTAAATTTCTTTAATTGGTAATCTTGGTATATTCCAACTTAAATCAATTTTATGATTTTGTATTTCTACATCTTCTTCATTAATTATCAAACCTTGATTAGGTATGAGGGCAAAGTTATTGACCTAGAACTGACTGAAGAGTTACTTCTAAATAATCGACTCATGGTTATTTCGTAATTAATTATCTTATAGGAATCTTAATACGTTGCCTAAATTTATCATGCTTTCACATGCCATGTGTTCACACATACCATCTCCGGGAGACCCCTAATTTGTCCTACACTGCCTAACCAAAAGACTTACTCTGGACCAGGGACGAATGTTAGGTGGCTACTGACAAGGTGGAAAGACACAGATAAGATTGCGGCAGATTAAGATGACTGAAGAATAAATCAAAACGAATAACATAGAAGATTAATCATAAATACACAATTCAATAAGCAACAGAGAAGCAACATAACTTGGCTTTGATACCAAGGAGAACGAAAGCAAGGAAGCAGATGAACCGAGAAGACAGAATAATATGCATACAAAATATAAATAAATATCAATTTAAAACAAATACAGTTTAATAACTTACAAGTTGTTTACTGGAAGTAACTGCAAGGAGTTGCATACATAACTTGAAAGTAAAATTACAATATTGAATATTAGAGATAGATGTTGGTTCTCACTCAGAGGATTCTCAATCTTTCTAACTCTTCTTTTACATTTGACTAGTATGACTAATTTATAAGCAAATAAAAATGACTATGCAGCTTGTGACTTGGAGCTGGAAGAGCATGATGGAGCACATGGGTGCTGTCTGCTACTTTTAGCTAGTTGACTAGGCTGATTGAAGCTGTTGACTGTTGCTGAGTAGATTGATTAATGAATAGTGAACAGTAAGGTTGACTTTTACTATTCATGTTACTTTCGGTGGCATGTGACTGATGGAAATCAATATATAGACAAAATAGCAGCTTTTCTCAAAAGATGAGTAGAGAGTGAAACTATAATGCATATATAAAGAATCCAATGTTGACTGGGTTAACTAGGCATATGGATCTTGTGCATCTTGAAACTCGGGTCCATGTGGGTTTTTAGTAGTTGAACCTTCAGAAGAGTTTGAACTGTTCTCCGGGAGACCCCTAATTTGTCCTACACTGCCTAACCAAAAGACTTACTCTGGACCAGGGACGAATGTTAGGTGGCTACTGACAAGGTGGAAAGACACAGATAAGATTGCGGCAGATTAAGATGACTGAAGAATAAATCAAAACGAATAACATAGAAGATTAATCATAAATACACAATTCAATAAGCAACAGAGAAGCAACATAACTTGGCTTTGATACCAAGGAGAACGAAAGCAAGGAAGCAGATGAACCGAGAAGACAGAATAATATGCACACAAAATATAAATAAATATCAATTTAAAACAAATACAGTTTAATAACTTACAATTTGTTTACTGGAAGTAACTGCAAGGAGTTGCATACATAACTTGAAAGTAAAATTACAATATTGAATATTAGAGATAGATGTTGGTTCTCACTCAGAGGATTCTCAATCTTTCTAACTCTTCTTTTACATTTGACTAGAATGACTAATTTATAAGCAAATAAAAATGACTATGCAGCTTGTGACTCGGAGCTGGAAGAGCATGATGGAGCATATGGGTGCTGTCTGCTACTTTTAGCTAGTTGACTAGGCTGATTGAAGCTGTTGACTGTTGTTGAGTAGATTGATTAATGAATAGTGAACAGTAAGGTTGACTTTTACTATTCATGTTACTTTTGGTGGCATGTGACTGATGAAAATCAATATATAGACAAAATAGCAGCTTTTGCTACTTTCGGCTGATTGAAGCTGTTGACTGTTGCTGAGCAGATTGATTGATGAATAGTGAACAGTAAGGTTGACTTTTACTATTCATGTTACTTTCGGTGGCATGTGACTGATGGAAATCAATATATAGACAAAATAGCAACTTTTCTCAAAAGATGAGTAGAGAGTGAAGCTATAATGCATATATATCAAATCCAATGTTGACTAGGCATATGGATCCTGAGCATCTTGAAACTCGGTTCCATATGGATTTTGAGTAGTTGAACCTTCAGAAAAGTTTGAACTGTCTGAACCATCTTCTGAACTGCTGTTATCCGAGGGTTCATCTTTTAATTTGGCTTGGGCCTAATCCATCAGGAGACGGGCCATCTGGAGTAACTGATCACTGGATGATCCAGGTTTGACTTTGGGCTTAACTTTGGACTTGGACTTATTAGTGTTGGGCTATGCAGCTTTAATCTTTGACTTGGGTGACTTGGGCTAGGAAGAACTGGATGTTGGACTTCCAAGATTGACTGGAGGAAGTTGGCTTCCTTGTGTTAATGAAGCAGTTGGGATCTACTGAGCTTTAACCATGGCAAGTGTTGGAGCATGGATGTTGATTGGGAATTCAGTTTGAACAATTTCAACAATGCGGGAAACTTTGAAGTTATCCCACCATTTAACCATATGTTGCCGGTAAATAACATCATCAGAAATACCATATTGCCATTTAAATATCGAAGGAATTTTGTATTTGGATATAAAAATAAGCAATGGAGGGAATTTCTTTTGCTGTGGGGTGAATGAGAAAATAGTAGAGAAATAGTTGACTTGTTCAATCAGAATTGACGGGAAGATATCTGTAATGGCGCCATACCGAGTCCACCATCTCAGAAACCAAGTAGGTAATTCTAATTTGAACTTTTGATCAAATTGGAGAAATCAGGAGTGACTATTTGACTCATTTTGATATAATAGAACTTTGAACCAGGCATCAATATAATCATATTAACTATATTGAATTGAATGACTAGGTAGATCCCAGAGTTGGAAAGGAGATCCCCAATCATTCAGAGAGACAATATTGTGAATATAAAGTGAAACAACACTCAAAAAAATAATTTATAAGGCCATAATTTTTAATTTATTATTTTTAATTAAATTTAATTTATAATTTATGATTTATGATTTATATTTTTTATGTTATATATAATTTTAAATTAACAACACTAAAAAAATAATTTTATTTAATATATAAATTTAATTTTTTAACAACACTAAAAAATTTATAAGGCCATAACTTTTAATTTATTATTTAATATATAATTTTAAATTAACAACACTAAAAAAATAATTTATAAATGTTCAAAAGACTATTTTACCCTTTTCTAATTGTTTATTAAGTAATAGCATGAAGGTAAAATGGATATTTCACACATTAGTCCCATGGGATACCAATCCCATGGAAATAATTCCACCCCTCCCCCTAGGATACAATAATCCCTCATATGAAGGACTAATAGTCCAAAGGGACTATTAATCCAAAGCAAAAAAATTGATCCAAAAAATGGACTATTAGTCCAGATGGACTAATAGTAGTCCAATCCCATGAAATAATCCTTCAAAACAAACACACTCTTAAATTATATATCCTTCTTCTAAATATTTGAATTTATATATTTATACATATAATTTATATATCATATTGTATTGTTTATTTATATGATAAAAAAATAATATTTGTCTTTCGACCCCTAAAATGATAAAATCCTGGTTCTGTTGTTGCGGTTAAATCTTCTGTATTCTGTATTATTGATCAAAAGTCCACAATTTTGGGAAAGGTGTATTACTATCACCCACCATTCTATTAGTTTCATTTGTCAAATGATTAGTAAAACTTATGCTTGTCGGTTATCCAAGTCACAAACTTCAGTTACATGTACACTAACCCAAAAATCATTTTCAGGACATAAAAACAAATAATTCAATCATTCCTCCTAATAAATTCCATACAAGTTGGTTTATATGTGAAATTGCTGAATTTGGTAAATTTGCAAAATGAAAATAATATAGTACTTATATTGAAAAATTCTACTTCTTGAACACTTATTTTAAATAAACCATATAATTTAACATGATCCTACAATACTACAAAGTCATTGACATTTATCTTAAAAATAATTTAATAATAACCAAAGTTATTCAATTAAAATAGTAAAGCGTTCGGATACCGTGAAGTATTTCTAAAGTGGTTGAAAACATTTTACACGGTGTGGTTTCTCTCCCTTCCCCCCATCAAAACCCTAATCCAAGAAAACATCCATTTTTTAAAAATTACTTTTAGATAAATTTTCATTTATTTTAAATAAAAAAAATTATATTTTACCCAAATTTTTTTTTAATACTTCTTCAAAAGTTTTTTAAAAAAATTGGATTTAAACATTTAAAAAAAAAACTAAAAATGAATGAAAATTCAAACAAAATTTGTGTATATTTTTATTCAGATTTTCATTTATTTTTAGTGAAATTTTTTCGTATTTTAATTAATTTTTTGTTTTTATTTTTTAGTTGTATTTATCTAAAAACAAGTTTGACTAAAATGTGAAAAGAAATTCTACAAATGCTCGGCTAAAAATAACCAAACAAGGCCAAAGGTGCAAACGCAAAGGTCTCCTCCAATCTCGCCGCCCTCCGGCTTCGCTTCTACGGCGGCGATGGCTCCCATTGCGTTGTCTCTCTCAAAGCCAAGTATCCATGTCGAGGAGGACGAAGAGCCCATAGATCGCTCGCACTAGCGTCGCCGAGCCTTGGTGGCTCTAATCGATCGATTTGTGGAGTGTACTGAAGAGAGTGAAACAATATTTTGGGGTTGAAGATGAAGGTTTTTTTGTTTGGGTGAGTTTAGAATGTGAGGACTGGTGTTTGATTTAGTTGAGCTTCAACTACTTTGGCTAGGAATTTGTTATTTTAGTAATTTTTTAATTTTTAATTAAAATATGAGATAAAAAAATCATATGTTCTGGATGATTTTTTGATTTTTTTACGAAAAGATATGCATCAAATAGAGAGAAAAGAAAATTTTTAACTTTTTGATATAGGTTATTGACTTTTTGATTTTTTTTAATGATTTTTTAACTTTTAAGTTAAAAAGTCATATTGTCAAACGAGACCTTTAATTAAATTAGCCAATAAAGAAAATAAAGATAAATTACTAATAAGTTATAATAGTTAAACTTAATTCTTCTTATTGAAAGTTATAAAATTATCTCTAAAAATATTTTTTGTGGCAATTTCTATGCATATGTCGTTAAAAATTGATAATTACTGACATTTTTTTTTGTCACAATTTTTATAAATTGTCATGAAAATTTACAATTTTTTCGTGAATTTTTTAAATTATCGGTAAAACTTATAATTAGTGACTTTTTCATGACAATTTTTTCAAACTATTGTTAAAAATTAACAGTTAATGACATTTTTATAATAGTGTTTGATGAAAAATGTCGTTAATTATCATAGGATCTATTGAACAATAAATTCATCTATTAAGACCTACACATAAGTTCACTTAAAGATAAAATAGGTAAATTTAACTCATAAGACAAAATGTCACAATTAAATCATAACAATTTTATTTTTTTCTCTCATAATCATCAAATTAACTACCAAAAAAAAAAGGGTTAAAATTTGTCCCAAATATAACAACTTTTTTAACCAGGCAAAAATGGTTAAAAAACTAAGCTAAATTAGCTAATCCCTAACTGGGGATGAAATTGTAGTTTGATGTAATTGTTACAAGGGTTTATTTCATTTTTTACTCTTAAATTATCGTCAAATTATTTACATAATTCTTGAACTATCAATTGAGTTTACTTAGTTCCTAAAGTATATAAATTAAAATTCATTTAGTTTTAAATTATCAATTAAATCTAGTAAGTCCTTAAAATATTTAATTCAAACATATTTAGTCTTTGAAAAAATTACAAAATCAAAATATATGTCCACAAGTATTATAAATTAATAAAAGACAATACCTAATAAAATTTTATTACAAAAAAATCTTAATTTTTTTTTTTGTCTTCAAAAAATAGGGGAATTTTTTTCAGGTCCCTGGTATTAAGACTTTACAGCATAAAGGACACTCAATATTTTCATAATGTCTAAAATCCCTCAAGTTGATCCAGAGAAAATTGATCCAGAGAAAATTCCTCAATATTTTCATAATTTCTTCACCTGTTTGAATTTGCAGCGTTACCACCATGGGTTTATTTACATGGTCCAGAGAAATTCTTTGGCTTAGACTGAATTTTCTTTGGTCTGAACTGAATTTTCTCTGGACTTTCTCTGGGTTAGTCCAGAGAATTTCTCTAGTTTGGTTGGTCTGAATTTTCTCTGGGTTGTTGGACTGAAATTTGAAAAGCTGATGCATACTTACCTTGATTGAATTACCCTTGAGATTTGTGATGATTTGCCGAAATCTACCTGGATCTCCATAATACTGAAATTCTTGAATCGGGAAAATTCAGTTTAAAAACCAAAGAATTTCTCTGGACCAACCCAAAGAAAATTTAGTTTAAAAACCAGAGAATTTATCTGGTTTCAACCCAGAGAAAATTCAGCACGCAATGCACTAATCTTTTTTGACCTGTATTGGAACAACTTGAAAAAAGTTTTATTTTTTCCTTTTTTTTATTTATTTGTTTAGTTTATGATATTTGAGATCAAACTCTAGGGTGCAGAAATTTCATATTTGAGGTTGCAGAGTTTGTGTTTTGCCATTACTTTTCCATTCTTAGTTGGAATTTATGCCAAAAAGAGTTTATATACATATCTCACTAACCATACATATCTGTTTGGTCAATCCAAACCACAGAATTTCTCTGGATCAATCCAGAGAAATTTCAGTTCAAGCTAGAGAGTTGAACCCAGAGAAATTCTGAATTTTCTCTGGAACTATAAAACTCTGATTTGATCAATTTGTTAATTGAAATACCTGGGGGGACTCTTTCTTGAAAGTGATGAGGAAAGCGAAGATGGCAGTGAAGAAAGAAGTGGTGGAGCCAATGGCTTGGTTGAAGGAGACAAGTAGGTAGCGAAGAGAGATGTTGCCGGAGACGACGGAGAAACAGAAAATGACGGAGAGAGCTTGGGAGAAAAAAACGTCAAGGCTGGTTATGCTTCTCACAAGTGCCTATGTGTTGCTTATGAGAATCTTAGGGCTTCTCAGGAAGAGTTCTTCAAGAATCGAAACAGTTTTATAGAACATCAATATGATTCGGAGCAGTTGAAGACTAGAGAGAATGAGGAAGACAATAGATCTGTGATTGAAACCCTAAGGTAATAGACATATATATATATATATTAGGGAAGTGGTGATAGAACCCATACAACAAGCACAAAGTCTTGTTTTCTGTCGTTTACTAGCGTTGAGGATGGTGATAGTCAAATTTTTCTGATATATGTTTAGGGACCTTAGACATCAAAAAATAATTTTGTGCATCTCTTCCATTACGAAAAGTGGGGGAGAGACCCTAGACTAATTTTTCCTAAAAAATATTTTATGTTTTATGTGTTTAAATTAGTATTAGAGTCTAATTTCTCAATTTTGTCAATAAAATTATGAGTATTAGATGTCTTGAACAAGTAGGATTAGATAATTTAAATTATAACACTTCACTAAAAATAATAATTGAACAAAATAATACATTAATTAAGTTATGAAAAAACTTAACAAAAAATTTAAAAATAGTCAATTTGAAATTACAATAAATGAAATCTGGCATAAAATACTAGATAAAGACAAGCACGTAATTATTGTAAAATAATAAGTAAAAAAATACTATAGATAATTACCTTCACATTTATAAAGGAAATTCACCATAAGAATTGATGCCCACATTTCAAAGACAAAATAAAAATTTAAGATTCTTTTGACATAAAATTTTAACTAAACAAGGTTTTTTACTAATTTATAATAATTATGAGTTTATATGTTATTTTTGTAAGGAAAAATTAGTGAAATATCACTCTCTAACTTTGTGTAGTATGAGAGGTCTAAGATATTTTTTTAATTAGCTAAGGCCCCTTAATATTTTCACAGAGAAAATTCAACTCAGAAAAATTTCAAAAATTTTCTAATATAACCACAAAGAAATTTTAAAATTTTTTTGTGAAAAATAAAATTTCTTTGAGTCGGGGTGAAATTTCTCTAAGTTGGACAAAAAAATTTCGAGTCAAATTTTTTCTGTAAAAATATTAAGAGACCTTAACTATTAAGAAAATATTGTATGTCCTTTATCTTATAAAATCTTAATATCAGAGATCTCAAAAAAATTCCCCTTTTTATAATCCTTTCAAGGTCTAAATAAGTTAAATTAAATATTTTACAAATTTAATAGATTCAATTGATAATTCATGTAACGCCCTCAAAATATTAACATTAAACCCATTAAATAAGACATGCTTTGATATTCAAAAGTTCCACATTCATTCATTTATCAGAGTTTCATTACATAAGTATTACATGTTAACAACAAAAGCAAATGCCCTATGGGCTTACAGCTTTCCAAGTTAACACTTGGTTACAACAAAAGAGTACTAACTCATACACATTAAGCCCTTGGCTTGAATTTACATGTAATACATCAAAAAGTAAAACGACAAGAAGTATGTCCGCCTCTAGCCTCCCAAGCTATGTCCTTGGAGGTGGCATGCTACCTGTACCTGAAAATGATATTCCCATATAGGGTGAGCCACAGCCCAGTAGAAATACACTAAACCAACCATGAACAATGACTAAAAGATTAGCAATTGATAGATGGCCAACACTGATACATTCACATAAATCACATATTTATGTCATACAACTTATGAGTCTAAGTTACATTTCATTTTCCCCTTTTTCAACGGATAGGCATATAAGCACTACCCACATTCTCAACAGATATGTGTAACAACACTATCCACAGATAAGCACATAAGCTATATCCACATTCTACAACAGATATGTATAACTACAATATCCACAGATAAGCATAAAAGCTATATCCACACTTCACAAAGATAAGCATATGAGCTCTATCTTCACTTCACTAGACAAGCATATGACTGTATCTACAGAGTTCATCCCTATCTTCTCCAACACTATCCGGTTTAGAGGTACATCCCCTATCTTCCCCATAAACCGCGAGTACATCCCCCATCTCCTCCTCTACACATAACGTATACAAACACAATGGTTCTATATCAATCACACAATACATATAGTTAATGTATTATACAACCGTCAAGTTCCATGACACATTTCATTGATTAGTTTTCGTTTGCCTAATCATCATGCATTGTCTACAACAATCACGACTATCCTCCACCGATAGCCCAAAGCAGTTATTTCTAAACAGAAAATAAATGCACAATGGATATTCAATCAACATTTCATTTCCTCATTCTTCTCAATTAATTATCCCAATTAATTAAACAATGTAATTAGGTCAATTCCCATAATTAACATTTCAACCCTTAGGTCCCATTTTCATCAATGACTTAATATTTATTCCATTTCTCTATGCCAAACATGCATTCAGGATTATTATGAATAAAACCCCAACTTTTGTAAAATTACACAAAAGCCCCCAAACTTTCACAATTTACCAAACCAACCCCAACATCTCAAAATGCCAAAATTTAAAGACAAAACCCATAGAGAGGAGTAGGATATCCCTACCTCGAAGTTTGAGCCAAAAAGGAGGTGAAGACTCGAAGACCAACGTGCTCCAAATCCAAACTTTTTCAGATTAAAACAAAGCTCTCAGTGCCCTCTATCTTTTTAACAAAGGCCCTAGGCTAGATTCACACTCTAGGGAGATCAATTCTTAGAGAGAATATAAGTGTAGAGAGAGAGAGTCTCGGATCTAGGTTTGATCAAAAAAAAAGAAGTGAAAAAGTGATGTTTCAAAACGCTACTGTCCGCTGATATAAAACACGCTCGCTCGAGCGAAGACTTGGTCGCTCGAGCGACCAGACACAGAAAACTCTCGCTCGAGCCAAGGAACTCTCGCTCGAGCCAAAAACTTAAAAGTGCGCTCGAGCGAAGAAACGCTCACTCGAGCCAACAACACAAACCCTCAGGTCTGCAACCAGACGCACGCTCGAGCGACAGACCTCTCGCTCGAGCGAAGAACAAACCAGACCGCTCGAGCCAAGAAAAGCTCGCTCGAGCCAAGAAAAGCTCGCTCGAGCCAAGAAACACAACTCTCAGGTCCAGAACCAAGAGCAAGCGCTCGCTCGAGCGAAGCCACTCTGGCTCGACCCACCAGACACGAACTCAACTCTCGCTCGAGCGGCCAACTCCTCGCTCGACCGAAGGGCCAAAAATCTGGGCAGCAACACTAGGCTCCCAAGCACAACCAACCTGTAACAAACCTGCCCAACACATCCTATAACCCAATATATAAAGTAAAGAGGATGCAAACTAGAGAATAAACAACTACTAACATCCACGGACACGTGTCCGGATTACTGTACAACAAGGGTAAACCCGGGATCGCTATAATTCAGGAACTAAGTAAACAATTTAACAATAGTTTAAGGATATAAAGTGTAATAAACCCTTGTTAGAATTAACAATATTTCATAAGCAATATATCTATTTGATAAATAATTATTTATTACTTTTAAAAAAAATTCTTTTTAAATTTTGTAGATAAAATTTTATTTTTGAACGCTATTTTTTTTTTTAATTATAAATCCTACTTTTATTAATTATGTTCCAATCATTCTTTTGTGTGTGTGTGTGTTCTAATTAATCCCATAAACAATCAATGTACAATATTAACCTTCTATGAATAATTTTATCATGCTATAAAATATAACATAAATAAATATATAATCATTTTAGTTGAATTATTTATGTATATATCTATATGCAAGGGCGGAGGGAAAGAAGGACGAGGGGGTCACGTGCCCTCCTCAGTTTTGAGATTTTGTTTTTTTTGGTCTTATTGTCATATATAAAATGTACTTTTTTTTAACATGTTTTTTGATTAAGGATATATTATATTGTTCACAGCAAGTAGTTATTTAATATTTTGAAAGCACTATGTGGTATTATTTATGTAATAGTTTAAACCAATAATATACCGAAAAATTTTATAGATTAGATATAATGAATTCATTATTTTCAAGCAGTTGACAGACTGCTTAATGTGATTTGTGATTTCTCATGCTTTGAGCCTCATGTAGGCAATGCTATATGGTACTCTAAGACTGTTTAATAATTTTCATTCAAAACGCATCATTTATAAGCAATGTCATCTCTTTAATATTTTTCTGTCAAATAAAAATTAAATAGATTCTAAAATTAAATAAATTTTATAATAATTTGTGCTATAAACGATGTGTTTTTATTTTCTAAAATTAAGAATTTTGATTATATCACCACCCCACACCGAGCTATTTTACACTATTATAGAATTTTAATTTGTTCCTATTAATAATGAATATGTAATCTTTTATGCTTAAATTTAGCTCATAACATTATTATTATCTTAATGTTCATCATGATTTTTTTTTAAATAAAAAATTATAATTAATAGTGCCCCCTCTAACTCAATTTTCTGGCTCCGCCACTGTTTATATGTAAATCAAGAAAATGGACTTTATGGAATAAAACTATACATACATGGGACTAAATGGGTTAAAAAATTCATTCATGGACTTCTTGGGTTAAAACACTTCTAAATTGGACTTATCAATAAAAATCCCTATTAAGAATAATGATTTAATTGGAGAAAAAAAAGTCATTTAAAATTAAAGAATGATTCTAGTTATTTATTTTGATAATCTTAATCTTATCGTTCTATAAAAGTGTTATATAAACAAATATATATAATAATTTTATTTCAATTATTTATGAGTATTTTAATAATCTTAGCCATATCATAATATGAAAGTGTAATTGAAATAAATATATGATGATTTTATATGATATTAAATTAGGGTAATGCACTAATAAATCCCAAAATAGGAATTTGTGAACCACTTAATCCTGTGTTTTATCTTAAAGACTAGTAAGTCCCGTTTTATATAAAAGTACATATTTGACCGTGATGTTAGAGCGTGAAGTGTGTAATATGCGGGTAATTTAGGGATTGAACAATACTTCAGTTACATTAGTACCCCAAAACCTTATTGTAGCCTGTTTTAGTTTTCCAATTGCTATGATCTTCACGGAAGAGATGAGTATGGGCAAGAGTATATTCCCAATATTAATGCAGGGAAATGGATTTTATGTGATGTTGCTAATCTTGGTAATGTTAACTCGTCATTATGTTTTTCTAATTTGGTATTTGGGTCGTTGAAACTCTAGGAATACGAATTGTGTTTTGGTGTAATCGAATTGATTGACATTGGAGACGAGTTTCCAGCGAGTCTAGTTCATCAATGCTTGGAAGGCAACGTTGGATTTGTTTTGTAATAGCATCAGGTATGGGGTTCGTTTGATTGACAAGGAAATTTTTCACCGGAATGCGTTTGTCTGTGTGTGTTTTTGGGTTTTTTTGTTTTTGCTTTTGGGGTAAATGATGTATGCGGCGATGTTGGTAGTATGGGTAAACATGTATTGTTGCGTATATGTTGGAGTGTAAATGTATGAATGTAGCATGATGTTGATATGGGGGTAATGTATGAAAACAACGCGATGTTTGGTTGAGGTTGGGTGGGGTAGTATGCGATGTTGACATGGTTTGATTTTGTGTATATATTAATATAAGAAACGTTGAATGTGGGTGTGATGGGTGTGGTGCTGTGTAGCATATAGTGGTTGTGTGTTGGGCGTTGAAGAAATCATGTGTTGTATTTAAAATTTGTGGTGTGGAATTTTATTGTTTTGATGTGCATGTTGGTGTTCGAGTGCAACGTGAGAAAGGGTTGAGGGTAAGTATTGGGTGGGGGCTTGTTAATGGGAAGTTTGTTGTGATTGGTAATTAGTTACAGATTGGTGTGCTATATGTTTGATGTTAATCTGAGTAAGTGATTGTAACATCATACATCAGTTGTGGTAAACCGTTATGCATTGTTTAAGGTTATAATGTTATTATCATTTCACGGAATGAAACAGGGACGAAATGTTGCTCAATGTAACACCGGCGCCGGAAAATCAACGCATCACCAACACCCTCCCATTAACGCACAATTGGTTCCACACTTTACATAAACCCAACATCAGCAAATACCAAATGGAAATGTAAAAAATTGCCTTCCAAATTGATACACAAACATCATTTAACATAATTCCCAAAAATCGGCTCACATCAATATGAAATGGAAATGCTAAAACTTGCCTTCCACGTTGACACCCAAACATCATTTAACAGAATCCCTCAAAATTTGCCACAATGGGTAAAGATGTAATCTCCATCCACACCCTACCAATTTAAAATATTCCTTATCATCAAAATAGGACCAAATGGTGCATAAGAAAAAACACAAGACTAAATGGGACAACATTCCATAATTTGGGATTTACCAGTAATTTTTCCATTAAATTATAACATAGTAAAATAAATACTCATTTTGACATTAATAGTAATAGTTAAATTGGAGAAAAAAATAATACCATACAATAAAAACTAATCTAATTATTTTTTTTTTTATTCATCTGGAAATAAAAATAAGTAAGTTATAAAAAATTAAATACAAGTATGTTGTGGTTGGATTAAGAACAAATAGATAGATTAATTATGTTAAGCATTGGTTTTTCTTTAATATCTATTTTTAAACTGTTTATACATTTATATGTTGAAAAAATCTAGAAATCCCCTAGATGTTGATTTGTGATTATGTATCAATTTTAAGCAGAATATAACAATCCCAATCAAACAAACAAACAATCCCAAATGGAAATGTAAAAAATTGCCTTCCAAATTGATACACAAACATCATTTAACAGAATTCCCAAAAATCGGCTCACATCAATATGAAATGGAAATGCTAAAACTTGCCTTCCACGTTGACACCCAAACATCATTTAACAGAATCCCTCAAAATCTGCCACAATGGGTAAAGATGTAATCTCCATCCACACCCTACCAATTTAAAATATTCCTTATCATCAAAATAGGACCAAATGGTGCATAAGAAAAAACACAAGACTAAATGGGACAACATTCCATAATTTGGGATTTACCAGTAATTTTTCCATTAAATTATAACATAGTAAAATAAATACTCATTTTGACATTAATAGTAATAGTTAAATTGGAGAAAAAAATAATACCATACAATAAAAAGTAATCTAATTTTTTTTTTTTTTTATTCATCTGGAAATAAAAATAAGTAAGTTATAAAAAATTAAATATAAGTATGTTGTGGTTGGATTAAGAACAAATAGATAGATTAATTATGTTAAGCATTGATTTTTCTTTAATATCTATTTTTAAACTGTTTATACATATTATATGTAATTATATATATGTATATAAAGTTTAAATTAAATATAAATTTTTCCTAATAAACAACTTTATGTTAAATAGGAAAATCAATATAAATTAATAATAAAATATAAACAAGATAGACAAAAACAAATAAATAAATGTATTTACTTTTAATGTAAAAATTGAATACTTGAATAAAAGTGACAAAAGGTAAAAAAAATTAATTCGTAAAGTATTTTTTACTACATATAATTATATTAAATTTTGTTTGTGGGATAATTAAATTTTGTTTGTGGGTAGTTCAAAGTAAGTAGAAGTCTTTTAAATATTTGATTTTAGAAATAATTAGGTATAAGGGTATGTTATATGACACTTAAAAAAAAAATAAAAAATAAAGAGAGATATAGGAACACAAAAGCCAAACATAGAATAAGATACAATCCTCTCACAAAGGGTGAGTGACATGCATATAGCCCCACCCTTTGTGAGAGAATTGTATCTCATTTTGTATTTAATTTCCGTGTACATAAACTTACTCTATACCAAAAGGTGCATTCTGATAAACAAAATAAAAAAAAAAAATGTGCATTCTGATAACTTTCTTCCAAGCAAATGACTAATGGCAAGAAGTTGAACATTGGCTTATGACAATAAACCTTTTGATCATTATATTGGCTTGTTCCAATTAATCCTATATGTAATTATAAAATTTATCATTGATGCTTTGATTCTTTATAATGTGAATATTTTAATTGATTTTAATAATACTTTGGCTTTTAATAATCGTGACATGGATGTTCACAATATAAATTTAAAATTATATAGTACGTAAACATTAATGATGACAATATTATTTAATTGGATAGTTGCATTAATGTTCACACTACTAAAAATAATTTTTTTGGGTATATTTTCACATTGTTAAATATGAATTATGAATATTTATAGTGAATATTTTAACTGATTTCAATAATAACTTGGCTTCCAATAATCGCGACATGAATGTTCACATTATGAATTTGAAAATATATAGTATGTAAACATTGATGATGACAAAATACTATTTTAATCGTATTGTTGCGTTGTTCATACTGTTAACACTACAAGAATTTACATTTTTGGCAACAAAAAAATTGGTCGCCAAAAGTCAATTTTTGGTCGGCAAAAGTTATCCGCGACCAATTTTTTTGGTCGCTACTTTGGTCGCGACCAATTTTTTTGGTCGCTACTTTGGTCGCCAATTGAGGGTCGGCAAAAGTAATTCGCGACCAAAATTTTGATTGGTCGGGAAAAGTCAGATTTGCCGACTAAATTTTTGGTCGCTAAATATATCATTACCGCGACTAATTTATTTAGTCGCTAAAACACTTTGGTCGCGAAAAGTGATATTTTCCCGACCAAATATCTTAGTCGCCAATTGACACATTTCGCGACCAAAAAGTTTGGTCGGCAATTATCACATTCAACGACCAAAAAGTTTGGTCGCCAATTGTGATATTCCATGACTAAAAAATTTTGGTTGCCAATTGTGACATTCCACGGCCAAAAATTTTGGTCGCCAATTGTCACATTCCGCCACCAAACATGTTTTGCGCAACTAAAACTTTAGTCGGCAATAAACCTATTCGCGACCAAATCCTTTGGTTGCCAAAATTAATAATTTTAACGACTAATTATTTAGTCGCCAAATGTGCTTGGTGATACACCGACTACTTTATTTAGTCGGCAAAAGTATAACTTATATTTTGGCGACTAATCAATTAGTCGCCAAAACTAGAAAAACAAAACCAAATTTTGGTCGCCAACATCCAACAAAATAAACCTGTAATTTATAATAATCCATCCAATTTATTCAATATAATCTGTAATTTGCAAAAATCATTCAAACCAACAAATAAATTGAATCATGAACATTCAACAAAATACATATATCAACCATTTCTGAACCTGTTTAATTAAAGTTAGCAACTATTATAAGTTTTCATCCACAAATAATTCCAAACTACATATTTCATCTACCATAAAAATTTAAAACATAACAAGTACTTGTTATTATGTTTTAAATTTTTATCCATGTACATCAACCCAAAAATATAACTAGTAGTCTACCAAATATTTTCTATACACACCCATCCAAAAATATAACTACTAATGTATCCAAAAATATAGAAACTAGTCTACCCTAATATTTTCCATATACATCTATACAAAAATATATAATCCTTCCAAAAATGCAAAAAGTAGCAATTTGTCCTGTACAATTGAGCTTTGTGCACGAGTTCATCCATCTGTACCAAAGAAAAAGAGAAATAATGTCAAGTAAACTTGGACAAATAATGAAAAATGTCTATGAAAAGCAAAGCTCACATTAGCAAATTAAATGACTATCATTATCAAATTTTAAATAAAACAATAGCATTCTTATGTGCTTTCTAAGACTCAAATCTTAGTCAAAACAAGACTGGTATGAATTCATCTCTTAATTTGTTACTTCATTATGTAATATGGTTATTCATACTAACAAAATTTTTAGTGTAAAAGATGCAAAGATAAAAGGGGTCCTTTTGGCTAAAAAGTGACCTTCCAATGAAGCAAAAATAAATATACAATACATAAATATGTATGCATACACAAATACATGTTTCTACTAGGAGCAAAAAAAAGTATACAATACACAAATACATGTATGCATACAGAAATACATGTTTCACAAGATATTCATAGTACCTGTCCAGAAAACCAGTCACAAATTTGAACACCTATCCATGTTTTGCATCCAGTTCTGTGACTGGTTTATATGTGCATAGTTCAACTTTTATTATTATTACTTTTTTTGTTGATAAATATGTGCATAGTTCAACTATTGACAACCACCACAAGAATAAAGTAGTCGGGGGATATTGATTTCAGATTTCATAAAAAAATTTGACATACTAGGTCGAACTTCAACATATCCCCATTGTAACGCCCTCAAAATAAACCCATAATAACCATAACATTAACATGCATTTATGAAAGAAAATGAACCATTTGAGTCATTCATCAGAGTATTCTTATTGGAAGACATCACATGTAACATCCTGCAACATCAAAATAAATGCCCTAAGGGCTTACATCTTTTCCAAGCTAACACTTGGACACAAAAAGGATGAGTACTAACTCATTTACAAGTTAAGCCCTAGGCTTGAATGTTTACATGAAATCCCAAAAATAACAAAATAAAACATATAACTAAAGACAAGTCTAGTCTTCAAAATCCAAGTCCTTCCAAGCTAAGTCCTTGGAGGTAGCTTATCACCTGAACCTGAAAATGATGTTCCCATGAAGGGTGAGCCACAGCCCAGTAGAAAAATACTAAACCAAATATAAGCATTGAATAAAGCTATAGCATTTAACAGATGGTTAATCAAGATAATCAATTTTATTATTAAACAGTCTCGTAACACTAATGTCTAAGACACATTTCACTTTCCATTATTATCAACATGGCTCAGGACCTGGCCAAACTTACAACAGTGAGTTATATAACATAATCACATTACTTCCAATATCAACAAAACAAATGAGACTCATGCTCATATCAAAACACTTCATACTTCCCATTTGATACACATTTTAGTGCTGTATCAATAATCATATAGAAACACTTCAATATAATAAGCACACATAAAAATGGTGCTAATGGAGTCCATCCCCTATCTCCTCCCAAACAAAAATTCGGTTTAGAGGTCCATCCCCTATCTTCCCCTAAACCGTGGAGTACATCCCCTATCTCCTCCCACACAATATGCAAATGCAATGCTCAACCAATACATGTATTTTCAGTATTAATTCAATAGTCAAATTAATGACTTAACCAATGTGATTAGTTTCAGTTATTCCTAATCCACATGCAATGTCTACAACAATCACGACTATCCTCCACCGATAGCCCAAAACAGTTATTTCTAGACTGGAAATAAATATAACAACAATTCACTAGGCGAGTGGTTTAAATTATCCCACCACACCATTTAATCAATGAATTCCTCAATTTCATGAATTTAACCAAATTCCCCAATTCCCTTAAATTAATTTTACAAATTAATTAATTAATACAACTAGGGTTTTTCCCAAAATTACCAAAGTATCCCCAACATATCAAAATACCAAAACTTAGAACAAAACTTATAGAATGGAGTAGGAAATCCCTACCATTAAAAGAAAGATCTCGTGAAGCTCTACCTTTCTTCCAAAGGAACTAGGGTAGAAGACCACAAGGAATAGATCAAATCTTAGAGAGAAGGTGAGAGTAGAGAGAGAAACTCTCAAATGGCGGTTTTTAAAGGTTAAGAAAGAAAAGGTAGGTCAAAAAGTGATCCAAAAAGTGAAATCACGGACTGATATAATCGACTTTACGCTCGAGCGTAGAAAGCCCCGCTCGAGCGTAAGACACAGAATCATGCTCGAGCGTGAAGAAAGCCGCTCGAGCGTCGATTGCACCCTTCCAGAAGTTTTGCAGGCGCTGCACCCGCTCGAGTGTCAAACTCCCCGCTCGAGCGGAGGAACAAAACAAGGGATCACGCTCGAGCGTAAAAACTACCGCTCGAGCGGAAGAACTGCAGAGCAAAATACTGGGAGATGGAAAATCCCGCTCGAGCGTCAAAACTCCCGCTCGAGCGGAGAAGCAACAACGAAGGGCCCGCTCGAGCGTTAAAACCTCCGCTCGAGCGTGAAGGCCAAAATCTGGGCATCACCTATTGGCATCACTATCAACCAACCTGTAACAGACCCGTCCAACACAACCTATAATTCAAATACTAAGAGATTAAAGGACAACAACAACCAATAAGAAATGACAGGATCCACGGAACCTAAGTCCGGATACAATAATCTAAAGAGAAAAGACCGGGGTCGCTATACCCATTGTTCCGAACCATCATCAGTCCCAGCAGTAAGATGGAAATTTGCAAGAACCAATGAATTAGAAACCAGCAGAGAGAGATGCTCAAGGAGCACAAGACTCTTCATTGATGCCATTTTAGTATCCAAATGAAATGGCTAGGACAACTTTGTATATAAGAAAGCTATGGCATAGGAACCATCACTTATTTGTCCTTTGACTACAAAGAGAGTAGTAATAACAAAACAAATTTAGACGATAAATCCAAGGATGAGTTTGTTCACATATGAATAGGCTTAACATAGTAAACAAAAAAATAAAAAAAATTTATTGGTTTCAAACAAATTTCACATTACCAAGGGCCCTGCTAGATGGGATTTGTGTGACATACCCTGCATAAACTATAGTTCCATGATGCATATAAATTTTTCCTTCTGATTTGCTGAATAAACAAATGGCAATTCTATGTCCAAATCATCTCTTCCTCTTTATACTAGATCAACTCTCCACTACACAATCATGTTAAAAATATTTATTGTGTGGTACGATATAGAATTTGAGACAAGAGAATAGGACAAGATTGTGTAAAACTCTTCTGTTGGCAATAGTGTCATAAGTGTGGAGGATTTAAAGTTAGAGTGCTTGTATGGTACTAGCATATAAACTCGGATTAAAAATTCCACTATATTTTTTTAAAGTTAGAGTGCTTGTATGAATTTTTTCAAACCTTAACCATTAGCATTGCTTACATTAGACACATACCTGGGGTGGGGACATTCTTTGCCCAAAAACCAGTAGGCATTCTTTGCCCAAAAACCTAAGACTAGTAGGATAGCTACCATTCCATTAGTGAATAATTCATAAGTTAACTTCCTGCCAACACCTCTAATGTGAACACATGTGCTGGATGTAGAGAGAGAAAGAGACCGATACCTTTGATACCTCTGCAGCATGTAAATCAGCCAACTGGCCCTGAGACAAAATAGGAAACATGTAAGATTGTTGGCAGTAGGACTATGCAAGTGCTTATAAAAATAAAAAATAACAAAGTGAAAAAAGGTAAGGAGCCTCACTCTGATACGGTAAGTTTCCGAAAGCTCCTCTTGGAGATTTAACTTCTCTCTAGTGCAAGCAGTTAACTTCTTTTTCCAGCTCTCAATCTCCTGCCCCAAGCCAGCTGTCCTAATGGGGGGGATAAATTCACAATGCATTCTTATTTCCAATTTGAAAAGATAATGCCAACGCATACCTACCAAAAAAAATATTAATGATAACAACTTCATCTGATGGACTTGAGATAAATAATATACCTCTGAAAATGCATTCGAGTAGCCACAGCAAGGTAACCAGGACCAGCTTGCTGCATACACAGCTGTTCAATGTCTTTACGTAACTCATCACGCTCTACAAAACAGTATCAACACATCAAATTAGAATGCAGCAGCTGAGAGGGGCAAGTGAATTAACATTACATCCAGTGAGCAGCTTATAAGATTTCTGTGCATTGTATTAAGTTGGTAAACTATATAGTGCAATGCAGCACATCCTGCCGCTGTCTCCATCCACTCAATTAAGCACAGGATGAAGAGACAAGTTTGGCTAAAAAAAAAAAAACAAAATGATCAGGTTCCAAAATCAGTTATTGGAAAATATTTGGATTTCAGATATTGGCTGAAGTGCTTAACAGGGATTGCACAGGGAGTAGAAGCTCTATTTTTTGCCACAGAAATGTGAAGTATCCACAAACAAAATCAATTTGATTCAACTTAAGGGGAATATGCAATGATGGTTGTAGAAATTTCGAAGATCTCTTTTCCCGTCTCTTTCATATGGATTGCATTTAAATGTAGAAATAGTGATAATGATACTACAAGAGACAAATTGAAAGCAATTGAAAATTGAACATGCAGACAGGCTAAATTAGCTAACCAACAGGTCAGTTGGCCAACCGGAGAGTGCTTTTTCAAGAAAAGAAGTGAATAAGGATCTGTATAATACTCCCAAGGGAGGAATTTTGAAAACACATTAAAGAGGAAAATCTCTTCAGAGAAATTTTCTTTTAGCAAAAAGCTAAGACTAGCTCTCTGACTCAAAGTTTAATGGAATCTAATTTTTGAGATGCGCCACCAAGTAAGGAGAGTAAGTAAACCCCAGAACTTCTCAGATGGGCCACCAACATCTTTGTTTAACACATTTCAATCATGCTGGAAGGTCAGTCACTACTACAACATATGACCACTCAAATTCGGAAATATTCAAATCAAATTCTAACCACTCAAATTCCAGACAAACCGACAAGGTGCCTTGTGCATAACTCCTTTCAGAAGCAAATGGTTGAGCATCACTGGCAAAGTAGGGCTGGACGGCTTCAATAAACACATCACACAACTGGAACTGCCACCATGAATATACTACAGTAGCAGCATCAGAAAATTCATACGAGTCCAGTGATGTCATAGTTTTTGATATGGCCTTGTTCAACACGGAGAGAATCCACTGGCAGTTAAATGGCATGATATCTGGAACCACATTTGTTGGAGGGGTGTAATTATCTCCAAGTTTACTCATGGAAAATCGCACAGCATTCCAAAGTTTATTACACCATTGGCGATACCCAACAACCCTTTGGATGTCCAGATTTATTTTATCAGACTACAAAGAAAGAGGAAAGAAGTCATTAAATTAACCAAAGAAAGAGGAAATAAGTCACTAAATTAACCAAAGAAAGAAAAGTAAAATCTGAGAAAAATAAGCATTAAAAAAGGTATGCACCTGTGCTGTGTAAGAGATAACAATATACGCAATTGACCTAATTTTTTTATCTAACCTCAAATTTTATTCAGTTATAAGAGAACACAATGGGTTGGCTGCACATTCAAGTCGGTAAAAAAAAAAGTCCAGACTGAAATCAATTCAACCATACTTCATGCTCAAATTTTAATTTATTTTTATCTAGGCTAATTTTATAGCCTTCAAAGACCACTGTTATAAAGCTTAGCGTGACTCCTTCAACCATATTGCATTGAGAAATTAAAATGAAGTTAATAACCAATTTATATGTTAGCATGACTCAGGAACTTGCCATTTATTTGTGAAGAGAAAATTGCAAATTTAGTACAGTCAAAAAGGCATCCAGACTTTTGTTTAACATTTTATCTCAAGCCCAGACAAAATGCTTTATTTAATAACTTGCAATATTTTATTGAGTTGTCTAAGGCTTTGCCTAAGTTTCGGACTTTCACAACGATAGCCTAAAATAGTTAGTAAAATTTAAAATTGTGTATATCCAGTGTTGTTTTTTATGTGCTGAATTTTTAGGTCTCTTGGAAAACCAAACACGTGCATTATCCTCGGACTATTTTTTTTTTAGGCACTTGCCAGGGAAATGAATTTTTTAGGCCATAGGGTGGGCTATTTTTTATACCATGAAAGGGAAAGTAAGCATTTTTTAGGTCACTAGATAGGAAAATACTAACATATATGCTTGCACAAAAATATATTTACCGGCATCCATGTACTTTTTGACAAAGTATACTTACCGACATATAAACTCTTTGCCTCTTTTGTTCGTTACTTTCTTTTAACTTCATTTCTTTTTATTTCTGTTACCTCTCTCTATATATATATTTTCTAAATATTCTTTTCCTATCAAAATCAATGGAGATAAAGCTTTAGTAGTAAATTTTAAATTAAGCATTAAACTAAATTAAAGATTGCTAATGCATTGTTAGTCTTTTATCATTGAATTCCAAGTTATTTTATTCAAAACTTGTAATGTATTTCATGTGTCTAAGCGATATGCACATGTTCCCCAAGTGCTTAAAGCATGTTGTCTAAAATATTTTAAAAAATAGAACATGTTTGGAGGTGTTTCTGGCAAAGGTCAAGAAGTTTCCCATGAGTGTCGTGTTGTGACGGTGTCCGACACGACATGCCACCTTATAAACTTTTAATTCAAGCACACCTCACACTTTAAAAGCTTTAGTTATTTCAAAATGATTCCATCAATAACCCTACCATTTTTCATCCTAGCTTCAAAATTACAAGCTTATCATAACCTTAGACCACCATTAAACCACTTGCAGGTAGCATAATTCTAGTTTTTTTATTGATCCCCTATGAAGTTTGGAATCAAAGCTCATGTGAATATGCTTCACCTAGAACACAAAGGCATCAGCCAAGCTCAAGTCCAAATTATGATAACGATTTCTACCCAAACACAACTCTTCCCTAAAAAAATTAAATTCAAAATTGTCCACATGCCACATAGCTCCTCTTGGTTATTGTTCAACCGCCAAACACAGCCTAAATTCTATCAACAAGATAAACTGAAGTAGTTGCTATAGTGAAAAATAAGAAAACAGAAAAACTACCAGTTTCTTTGCTTTCATTTTTTGTGTACTCTTATAGCATTAACTAGTAACTGAGACACCTAGAATAATTAGGAAACAAAAAGTGTCAGCATTTCCATTTAAGAGAAAAGGAAATGACAAACCTTTCAAAGGCAAATCAGATTTTGGTGCTACTAGGGGCTTATGTGCTAAAATCCAAGATTTCAAAGATCTGCAAGAAGACATTGGATGTTATACAAACTGGCCAATAAAGAAAAACCTGTGCGGATACTTTATAGACGCAAGTGCCACGACACTTACACCAAGAAAGGAGCAACCATATAGAGCTTGAGGCCAGTGGTCCCACGAGATATCACATCCTCATTTGCAGGTTGAATCTCATCATGCCGCTGCCACGCAATTTCCTGCAAACAGCATACAAGAAGGCACATTTCCAACATCACAAAGACATTGTTATAAAGTTTCTCTATTTAAACCTGCTTCATCATCTTTTGACTGGACAAAACATTCAACCAACCATTCAGCTATTACAGTCAGCTTATTCTTCTCCTTCATTGTCATCCATTAAAGAGAAAGAAACCCAAACTGTTAGTTACACATATCAAATGTTTATGTGTATATATTTAGATCTCTCTATGTATAGAAAATATAGAGGGGACTTTTTAATTCTTTTACTTTAGAAGCAAATTATTAATAGTAGAACTACAAACAAGAAACAAACAAGATAAGGACTCAGTTCAATGACCCTAGACATAAAACAGAAGTGATCTTTTTCACAATCTGGATAGTTTTAGATGAGGAGAGGCAACATACACTGATCTCTTTTTTGGTAAGTGGGGCAAAGGCGGTATCGTCTTTCACACCAGCAATTATGTAGAACCGCACCCTCTGCTGTCCAAATATCATCTCAATATCGTCATCTTTGTTTAGGAATTTTGAAACATCAAAACCTATTCCCTCAAGGACCTACGTCAAAAGAGAGAAGTTAGAGTGCAGCATCAGAATCTAAATTTGTAAATCCATTTTTTTTAGTAGGTTTTTTTTCATTAGGAAATTATGGTTGGGCTTTGGTTCTTAAGTGCAATTAAGTACTCATTTCAGTTTGAAAATGGATTTTAAGATTTAATTTAAAACAAAAATTGAAAATTCAAATGATGAAAGTTGAATGGTAGTGTTCCAAATGAGATGTAAAAAATGAGATAGCATTGAACTAGAGGTGAAGGAAACAATGTTGGTGGCAGAAGACAGTTAGTGTGGCATATTGAAGCAGTTATTTGGGGTAATAGTGATGGAAAAATAGTGATGGTGCTGCTAGAGGTAGTGGTTGAGCGGGCAATGGCAGTACTAGGGATGTCAAGAAATGCATGATGCTGGTCATGGTTGGAATGTTGGCAGTGGCGATGGCAACATTGATGGGAGTGAGGGTGGTGGTAAGTAAATTGTAAAAATTGTAACACCCATGGCAGCATGAGTGTTGGTGGCAGTGCCTATAGTTACAATCCTTCTAGTGGCAATGACACCTTTCTTTTTCTTTTTTCTTTTTCCATTACTACACAGTAGTCCAATTATCAATCGAAGAATCGGTGAGTTAAATCTATTCACTGGGATTTATGTATCGTCATTATATCTAGAATACAATTCTCAGATTTATGATGGAATTCCAAATCAAAACCACAAGCAATGGTTACTAAAAGGCCCCAAATGCAATTCCACCCCCAACTACTTGATCAAAGAGAAGCCTACAAGGCATTGACTAGGTCATTGCAAGCCTCGATAAGGAACATTATTGTAATTTTGTAACCAACTTACATGAAATGCAAACTCACCAAATATTTTGTTTGGCACCAATGCTCTAGTTTCAAGGGTATACTGACAGCTATTTTGTTTGATTAATAGTATGCATCCCATGGGTGTGGGGGCTTGAAGTACCGCCCACTTCTTGTCATGTGGTCCACTTCATCAAGATACCAAGTATCATCTGGTTGGCCATTTCCCCAGTCTTCATCGGTGTGGGCAAGACACAAATCGTCATCTTCCCACCACATTCCGCTGGCAGCCAACAGACATCTGTCCGGCTCCAGTCTACTCGCACTTTCAGTGCTCTCTATCCAAATGCTCGCAGCATTGTCTGTCTTTGTGCACACAGCACTTTCGGTCCCCTCAGGGCCCTTCGCCTTTCTGGCTCTCTCAGCTTCCTCAAACTTTCCTTGTTCCAACTGCGTCAGTACAGTTGTTTGTTCGACAGTTCCCACATCCGTAATGCCCATATCTTGAGAGGAATTCTTTACACCGGCGCTCTCCGGCGGTACAACTTGGTTTTCGGCCGTTCCGGCCACAACTGATATTTCTGCCCCTGCTGGGCTCTGTTCTGATTGGGCTTCCCCCACTGCATCCGGTTGATCTTCGAGCCATCCCGTGGCCTCCTCTGATCCCTCATAATCATTCCAGTTAATGGACGCATCCTCCAACTCCTGATCATCGCGAAATTGCAAGTTAGCAAAGTCCTCCTCTACAGTTGTTGGCTCATCTGCCCATAACCCAGATCCATCTTCTCGGATCATGCACAGTTCTCCTGTCTCGGGAAATTCTACAATTAGCCCACTTCGGCTCGTTGATAGGATGTGCCTGCTCGGATCATAAGCTCCCTCAGCAAAATTCTGCCCAGTCCCAGATTTAACAGACTCATTCTCTCCTGAAATCTGCCCTGCCTTGTCTTCGATGGTCACCACTACCGGCTCCGGTTGGGTTTTGGAGACGTCCACCATGCACAAAAGGTCAGTGCAAGCGGGGAGGAGCACCTCCGGCTTGGGTAGGTGGGTGGGCGTAATATAGATGCTAGGATCGTAAGATACGACCCCAGTCTGGATGAAATTAATTCTGTTGGGAGGGGGAGGTTGGTTATGTGGTGGAAGAGGGTTAGTTGTGACATTAGGTTTATCAGGAGGCGCAATTACCTGTTTGTCAATAAGATCTTGGACCTCATGACGTAATCTGTAACAACGGTCGGTGTCATGACCGTGTTGTTGGTGGTATGCGCAGTATTTTGACGGGTCATATGAGGGGGGAAGTGCATTTGGTAATGGTTTTGGTTCCAGGGGTTTTAAATGATTCTTTCTGATAATCTACTATCTCGGAGACATCACAAATGAGTTGGACACACCCATGTTTTAATCTACTATCTCGGAGACATCACAAATGAGTTGGACACACCCATGTTTTAATCTACTATCTCGGAGACATCACAAATGAGTTGGACACACCCATGTTTTAATCAACTATCTCGGAGACATCACAAATGAGTTGGACACAACAAGTAATTTGAGCGCGACTCATATTTGATACATTAAGAGCATATTTAAATGAGCAAATTATAATATAGAAATAAAACTATTAAATTATAGGACTCACATTTTAGTATTTGATTTCAATTTCTATTATTTGAATTAGATTCCGATGAAAATTTCATTCAATAAAGTTGACAATTTTTTAATCATACAATTAATAACACAAGAGAATGTCCCACTGTAAAGTTGATTTATTAGGTTGAAAGTTAAAGTTGATTTATTAGGTTGAAAGTTAAGATATAATGTCCCACTGTAAAGCACCATAAGAGAACAAATATAGACAGCACAGAGAACAATTCCACTGTCATTGTTTCTATATAATGGGTTAGGCTTGTGGCTTAGAATTTTGAGAAGCCTAACAAACATTTTATCAAACAGTTTGAAGGCAAGAAACAAAAACAAAAAACAAAAAACACAAATCCTTTGTTGTTAAAGTTTTGCTTTTAAAAAAATGTACATACACAATCAATTTAAGTTGGGCTTTTAAAAAAGTGTACATATTCAGTAAAAAAATGGTTTGAAATCACCTTCTGATCGTCCAAGAAGACCGAGATGCTAATCTTTTAAGCAAGTTCGATGCATCAAGATTGTCTGTGATGTGAGTGAAGAAGATTAGGACGGGAGAGTGGATTCCCATATCTCTATCCTCATCTGATTGTTTGAGATAGAGTGAGGGTGAGAGTGAAAGATCAATCGATTGATCATGAGAACAAGAACATGACAACAAAAGCATGAGAATGCAACTGAGAGAGAGGGAGAGTTGACTGTTGGTGACAAAGTTCAGAGATCGTGAGAGTTGAGAAGAAGAGGCACTGTGAATTTGTTAGAGATTGCCGATTGATGAAGAGCAAGTGGAGAAGAGATGGACTGTTGCACTCAAAAAAATTTCAGACAGAGAGAAAGAGCAGGAGATATTTTATATGGATGGTTATTGGATCAGCTGTAAAATGATCTTACTTTGCGTATACGGACACATTTCAGAGTCTCCTTATGGCGAGTGTGGTCTGAGGATATGAGGATCAACGAGAGATCAATGTGGTCGTAGGTCGAGTATGGTCTGAGGATCTGTGTGAGAGAAAGACAGAGGAGAATGGCGAATTTCAAATTCCCGCCCCACGTTTCAAATAACCCCCCAAATTTTTTGCGACCAAAAGACTAAATTAGTCGCAAAAAAAGGATGTTTCGCCGACAAACGTTTTTAGTCGCCAAATCTCAATCAACGGCGACTAAAATAGTAGTCGCTAAAAGTACTAATTTGGCGACTAATTTTTTTTTGTCGCCAAAATGTGACCTTTCGCGACCAAATTTATAGTTGGTCGCCAAAAGCATATCACTTTCTGCGACCAACTCATTTTTGGTCGCCAAAATATGACCTTCTGCGACCAACTCATTTGGTCGCCAAAAATAATGATCATTCACGACTAATTAATATTTTGGTCGGCAAACGTCATTTTTTTGCGACCAAAATTTTTTTGGTCGGCAAAAGTGGTCGGCAAATGTGTAAATTCTTGTAGTGTAAAAATAATTTTTGGCATATGTTTATATTGTTAAATATGAATTATGAATATTCATAGTGAACATACGTTTGGTTTAGACGTTCCCAATATGTAATTTGTGAATGATTCTTCTGAATTTTTATGATGTGAGTATTGTAAGAAGTTTATTTCTAATAAATATTGCATAAATGTTCACATTGTGAATTTGAAAATTTTATGGTATATGAAATTGATAATGATTAGTTTCATATCATTTGGATAGTTTGGTCAGTATTCACGCTATTGAATATTTATGCTTGTAATTGTACATAATCCTTTTAAGTTGGAGCTGGCTATTAAAAAAAAAAAAAACTTCTCTTTGCTGTCACAAACAGTGGAAAATAGATGTTGGAAAAACGCGTAGGCAGATGAGCAAGTCATATGCTCTCAAAGTCGTTAGGCAAGTAATTTGTGTGAGGACCTTGGGCTTTAGAGTAACTAATTTTTTATTTTTTTGAAACAAGGAAATATGGAGCAAACAACTGCAAAAACAGAAAACAAACTACACCTCCGGAGGAGGGTTGGAAACCCACTCCAAAGGAAGACGGCCATACAGCGAAGCTTGAGCCACCCAATGAGCGGCTTTATTTGCTGAACGAGGACACCAACTAAAAGACACATCCCCACGGGCAGACATTCCTTTAATATCGCTGAACACAGCACCACACTCCCAGGGAGGGACAGTTTCCAAAACACAGAGGTGAATAACAGACTGATTGAGGCTCAGAATAATCACTCTAGACAAACCCAGGGCCAGAACAAGTTGACAAGCACATCTACACGTCAAAGCTTCTCCTAGCAAAACAGGGGAGGTGCACCAATGTTTGGATATACCATCAACCAGAAGACCATTGGAGTCTCGCACTAGTACTGCCACAGCAGCACTTGTTGATCCCTTCTTAATGGCCACATCACAATTGATCTAAAATGCTCCAGGTTGAGGGGGGATCCAACTGTTAATTCGATGAGAGTTATCATCCAGAGGACAAGAAATGACCACTGTTCTAGCAGCTGGGACTGAGTCAAACTCTTCCCGTGCCACTCGAGCTTGATATAAAGTCGAGGAGGGCTCAATCGGATGCTGATTAAACCAACCAGTCCAGACCACATTACAAAAGAAGAACTCTCGCTCGGTCCGATTCTGAAACCGCTCCATCATAGTGCAAGACCACTTCAAAATTGAATCCATGGACCCCACAGAAATCTTGAGATTAAGATCACTCCCAAACCAAACAGGTCTAAACCATTCGCAACCGAAAAGCATATGTTCCACTGTTTCTGAGTGTACACGGCAAATAGGGCAGATGTGTGACCTTGTGCACTTTCGCTTAAAGAGATTATCCATTGTTGTAATTGTGTTCCGACAGACTCGCCACCAGAAATGCCTGAGATTCGGTGGAACTCTAAAGATTCCAAATGAGCTTCCACAGCTTGTCCGGAATTGTGAAGGATGTGGAAGGTCTATGGGCTAGATTGTGACTGTTCTTCCTCATGATTGTTTGGTAGCCCGACTTCACTGAAAATTCCCCTTTCTGCAGTGAATTATTCATTTAGATGACGTATCGAAAGACTTCAACAAACAGTTTTAAAGTTATTTCGACTAATAAATTGGATTAATTATATTAACGGTCTTTAAATTATATGTTTGGTTATTCTACTTTGTTTCCTGAAGTATACAATATACTACATTTTAATACTTGATGTTGGTGCCATTCAAAATTAGCAATGAGAAGAGGGCTACTTTTTAAAATTTTACATGAATTGTCAACAAAATCAAAATGACTAAATACACACATGGTCTCAAAGTACTCATTGTGAAGCATTTTGGTCCTTAAAATATGTGTTTTATTTCATTTTAATTTCTTTGTATGTAGTTTCTTTGCATTTTCGTCTCTGGTCTTTTAATTTTGTTGTATTCTTTTCTTCTTCTTTTTTTAATTCTGAGAATACCCCCTGCAATTACTGATTTTGAACAATGTTGCTGCTAAGACTCAAGTGTAATAATCGCATGTTTTGGAAATCAAGTGAAATAGTTAAAAGATTGATGACTAAAGGCTAACAAAGCCCATACTTTGAAGATCATTTGTCTAATTAACCCTAATAAATAAATATCTTAGCATGATAATCAATTACGCTAGCTCAATTGACTAGTCCAGTATACTTCTATTTGGAAGGTTAGGTGTCTATCCTTGTGAAAAGCAAATACTGATAACTTATCCCATATTGTTGGGTCCGATGGATCTATCTTGAAACCTATTTCAGTAATTTGAATTGAATTAATCATTCATCTTACAGGGTTTGTTGAGTAAAGAATGTTGGAAAAAAATAGTTTTATGGTGACTTTAATATGAAATTAAAGTAGGTCTCAATCATTGATTGAGGTGGGATTAAATGGATTTAGATTCTTTGTAACAAGGTCTTTTCACCACAAAAAGAATGATCAAAAACCATTGAGAATTGAATGAGAAATTGTCTCATAAAGATAGCCTTATGAATGAGGTTTTAGGAATTGTATATAACTACCAATCCCATATTGATTGTAGAAGAAAGCTTTGATGTGTATTTAAATCTCAAGATTTTGATAAGGGTATGAGCCCTTTGGGGCATCCAAATTTTCTAAAAGAAGGGAGTTATGGATCCTTCAAGGATGGGCTTGGGCCAAGACTATAGTCCAATTGGTTAAGGAAAAATTGCCACGCGCGCTACCCGCCGGTCCGGGCCGGGTCCATGGCTCTTAGATTTTAAGGCTTGAGGCTTGCCGGATTGGTGGTCTACCAACCTAATCATTTTTGTCCAAGTCTGCTACAGATATACATACTTATGTACTCAGAAATTTTCTCCCATCAATTTTGGTCCATTACTCCAACAATTTAGTTTTGTAGGAGTGATGGTCATTAGTTACTAGCTTTTATGGGCATTAGATACTAGCCTTCATGGCTAGAGGCTTCTCAGCTCTCTCCCATGGTGTATAAAAGGAGACCCATCTCCCTTGGTGTTTACACAGATTTTTGCCTTCCAATTATACAGTCAGTTTTGCTTCTCCTACAACATACTCTTCCTGTGTGAGAGAGTGATGCCATTATCAGTTCGCCAAACCTAACAGAAGGTACTTCTGCGTTAGCCGGTCTAAACCATCTTATCCTGTGAGACAAAAGTCGACGTTTCTCCAGCACCCACAATGAGGCGGCTAATCTTTTTTAAGAATACTGTGGTATCACATAGAATTTGGTTTGATTCCTCGTCTTTCAATATATCCTGTGATTTGTATTTCTGTTTCATGCTCCACTATGAAATTTATCAAATATGGGTTTATTTGATGTTCTATAATTTAATTTATCAAATCATGGATCTATTTATCTTGTTTTATCACACAATTTGAACAACCACTACGCCAAAATTGGGCTTTAGCGGCAGTTTTTTACCGCCGTTAAAGCCTTTAACGGCAGTATTAACGGCGGTTTCGTTACTGCCGTTTATGCGCGTGTCGGAAAAAGTACAACCGTCATAAAAAGGTAAATTATCGTCGTTAAAAGTCGACCAAAAACGGCAGTTCTTTACCGCTGTAAATAGGTTCAAATTTTTCAAAAAATAATTCTTTCTTCGTGCACTCCCCAAGTCTTGAACCCTCAACCTCTCATCCACCCACACCAACCACTCCACCACAGCCACTCTTCATGAAATATATTTCCTAAATAAATATTTAAACATTACTTTCACTTTATTGTAAATGGTCATGTTCAACCCTAGTCGCGCGTGGTCACTACTTACCGGAGCTCGGCTGACAAAGACTGCCGTCATTAACGACGGTAATGAGAGGGCTTTAGCGGCGGTTTCATTACCGCCATTTAAAAATGGCTTTAGCGGCGGTTTTTTAACTCTGCGTTAGCCGGTCTAAACCATCTTATCCTGGGAGACAGAAGTCGATGTTCCTCCAGCACCCATGGTGAGGCGGCTAATCTGTTTTAAGAACACTGTAGTATCACACAGAATTTGGTTTGATTCCTCGTCTTTCAATATGTCCTGTGATATGTATTTCTGTTTCATACTCCACTATGTAATTTATCAAATATGGATTTAATTGATGTTCTATAATTTAATTTATCAAATCATGGATCTATTTGTCTTGTTTTATCACACAATTTGAACAACAAAGAATTCAATCAAACTATTAGACATAGGTAGTCATATGATCATATAACATTTGTTTTTAAAATATTAAACGATTTATTTTCAATATCATATTTGCTATCTATTTTTTAAAAATAAATAATCTAATTAGTGAACCTTAAAAATTTAATGATTTAATCACTAAGATATGCCGCCAACTGGTCTTACAAAGCCTAACATGACCTTATACCTGTGTTTGGTTCATAGATTTGGGGAGAGATTTAGAAAGAAAAACAAAAAAGGTAGTTAAAATATGAATGAAATATAATTAAATTTCATTCAGTTTCACACACTTTTTCTTTTTGGCCATTTTCAAATTTATGAATCAAACACAATCTAAGGCCTCGTTTGGGAAGTAATAATTTTAGCCTAAAAGTTAAAAAATTACTAAAAAAATCAAAAAGCCTATGACATATATCAAAAAGTCAAAAATTCTTTTTTCTCTCTACTTTTTGCACATTTTTTTTGTAAAAAATTAAAAAGTCATTCTAAACATTCAAATTTTTTTTACCTCATATTTTAGTCAAAAAATTAATAAATTATTAAAATAACATATTTTCAAACGAGGCCTAAGTCTAACGAGGGAGAGAAAGAGCTAATCCATTTCAAAAAAATATAAATCAAAATCAAAGCATAGAATTAGGGCTTGTTTTGATTTTATCTAGGCATTATAATTCTAAAGTTAGGGGTCATGATGAATGGAAAAACTTTAAAAAAAATCATGCATGATTAGCGAAATTTTCATTATTTCCATACATACATAGCGAGTATAGATGAGGAAAATTTGACAACCAATCTCGTCATGATTTTTTTGACTAATGACTATTTTTTTTTTTTTAATATTAAAAAATAAAATGGGCCCTAACCTACCAACCCACGCTGCTTTGGTGATGAAAGTAGTAAAGGTATTTGTTGTTGGTCGAATGATTGGTTTCATATCTTTTCATTTTTTTGTTGTCAGAAATAATTTTAAAATTTATAAAACAAATAACTTTCTCAATGTTTCTTGAAATGTGTTTTTTATTAAAAAAATATTCTAAAAAATAATTCACCAAAAGCACTTTAGTTTCTAAGTTTTGGGAAATAATTACAAATATATATATAGGTTTCTATATCTGAAATTTCTTTTTCTATTCTTACTTTTCTTATTTTTTTTTTTTTTTTTTTTTTTTTTTTTTTTTTTTTTTTTTTTTTTTTTTTTTTTTTTTTTTTTTTTGAACTAGTTAATTTTCTTAGTTTGGAAATGGTTTTTTTTTAATGCTTTGATTAAGCAACTTTCTTTTACTTTTTTTCTTTTTTACTTTTTATTTATTTATTTTTTAACTTTTTATTATTATTATTTTTGTTAACCACACGGTATGAAGTTAGTAGAATAGTAAAATTAAATTAGTACAACTTTATAGAATGGCCCCACAACTTTTTGGAAATTACATTAATATTCCTATATTTCATTGATATTTATAATATGTATAATGAGATTGTCCCATAATTTCATGCAAATTACTTTACGATGTTTCTATTATTTTATTAATTTTTCACAATATATAGTAAGATAATCGCCATTATTTCACGTGCTAATGCAGGCAATTTTATTATATTAGAGATGCATATCACTTCTTTTTATTCTTTTTATTTTAAAAATTAAAAAAGGTATGTATACATTTTAGGGTGTTTAGGTCATAAATCTAAATTTAAATTTTTTTTATCCAAAAATTCAAGCACGAAAATAGTATATCCATAAGGATGTGCTTTGCAAAATAACCAAACTATACCCATAGATTTAGATCTATGCCTATAAACCCCATCTATTTCTCTCTCCCTGTCACACACGCACTCTAAATCACCTACCTCCTTCCTCTTCCATCGCTACTTCCCCCAAGGCCACCTCGGGCAGTCCTTCTCCTCTTTATTTCTCTCTCATTTCGTCTTCTCTCAACCCTTGATCCTCTGCCGTGTTGCCACCGTTCGATCTGACGGGGCAACCTGGAAGGTCAGTGAGCGAAAGAGAGAGAAAGACAAAGGTTAGACAGATTAAGGCAAAGGTCAATGGAAGACGGTGGAGCCCACGCGCTGCTAGGATTATGCACTCTAGTCTCCTCTTGGTTTTCTCTCTCTATATCTCTCACCAAGCAACTATGGATTGCAGCCATTGTGGATTGAAACACAGTTCTCAGTCTGATATCAAAGCAGATCTGAGCCTTAATCCTCTTCTTTACACCGACATGCATCACGTATAGATCCTTATTTATATTCATCTTGATTATAGATCAACACAGATCTGTTTGTGTTGGATTTAAATACAAACAGATGCCAAAAAACAGATCTGAGCCTCAATATGTATTGGATTCGAAATGCCTCCACATAGATCTATTTGTGTTGGATTTAAACAGATAAAAAAATGAGAATTTGAACAGAGCACCGTCTCCTCTCTCCAAAAGGCTCATATCTATTCAAAAAATTAAACATATAGATTGAGATAGATTTAAAAAATTGAATAGATAAAAAAAGATTTCAACAGATAAAAGAAATAGACTTAGCGAATTCAACAGATGTATTAAAAATTTAAAATAATTTGCACAGAGAAGAAAATTTTAAGACATATTTCAATAGATGGATTTTTTAACTGATAGGTTCTATATATATGAAAAAACAAATAAATTAACAGATAGGTGTTAATTTGGGGAAATAAGAAAAAAATTAAGACATTTCAACAGATATATTATTTTCAACAGATAGGTTAAAAAAATTAAACAGATAAAAAAAAGATTTGAATAAATAAGTTAAAATAAAGGGCAAAATTATAAACAAAATGTCTTCCAAAATAATATAATGTGTTTTTCAACCCAATATTTCACAAACCATGTATTTTTCACAATATATATATATATATATATATGACTTAATGCCTCAAGGGATCGTAAGATTTAATTTATTACCAATTTTCTCTACTCTTTATTTACTAGATTATGTCAAACTAACAAAATAAATCGAATTAGTAGTTCAAAACTTTTTTAAAAAAAATGAGTTGTTAAATTTTTTTTACAACCTCTACGTAAGAAATATCTTCTACTAGTAATGTATCAAAACTAACATTTTATTTTATTTTATTTTATTTTTTATGTATATATCTTAACGTCCTAGACATAATTTCTCATTCCATTTTGGTGACAATTTTGTCATAATACTACTCAAGTTTTCACATGTCGAGAACCAAGGATCACTCTTACTCTCAAAACTCATAACTCAAAACAAAATTTCACACTTAAATCATGATTTTAAAACTAATCAAACGGAACCGTAATTTTACAAGTTATTTCCTAATTGCTTCACAAGATAGCCACTTTTCTTTAAGCCTCACAATAATTCCTTCTCGTCTGCATAGAACTTTCGTGATTTGCGTCTCTTTTCTTACTTTCTTTTTATTTTGTTGAAAAAAAAAATTTGTTTGTGTTCGTCCTTCCATTGGTTATTGTTGTCACAAATATTACATGTGAAAATAGGGCTAAAGTAGACCGGTGTAATTTATTTATTTTGGTGAGCAAGAATTTGTTAAAATGCATATGTGAGTTGCACGTGTTGGTTTTCTATTAAATTAAACTTCCAATCAAGATTGGTCATCTTATTGCAACTACAATAGCCTGCAGACTGATTCATTTGATGGAAAATTATTGATGTGTAGAGTCAGAGTTCTTGGCTTTGGATTCCAGTTGGGCTTGATGGATATGCCCATGTCTTGTCTACTGATTCATTTGACGTAAAATTATTGATGTGTAGAGTTAAAAGATTTGTGAAATAATTTTTTTAAAAGAGTTTACAAAATTTGAAAATTTATTTGGTTGTAATTTTTTTTTTTTTTTTTAAAAAAAAAAGAATCTAATCACAGAGGGAAAATCTCTAAAGTTAGACCTTATAAGGAACCACGGCCCCAGAAGCCATTCTCAGGTAGTTGCTACATAGCAGAGCCACTTAACCATGTAGTGGTAAGTCATAGACTCACACACAGGTGGTGATTAGAAACCACATTTCTAACATTGGGTACGGTTCATCTAGGCCTAGAAGGTTTGTTCTACCAACTATATGTGATGTCATCCGGGTGGCTACCAACCATATCTTCAAGGATAGGATCCATGGGAGATTGTTGACAGCAAGGAAACAGTGTCACCTAGAGAAGAAAATGTAGAGGCCTTGCAAAAGTGGCGGATTAAGGCTAGAAAAGCAATGTTCGTGTTAAGGACAACTATTTAGAAAGAGTTATTGGAGTATGTTCGAGAGGCTACTACTCCAAAAGCAGTTTGGGACACATTTGCGCCGTTATTTTCAAAGACAAATGATGCACGACTTCAGTATCTAGAGAACAAGCTCGCAACGGTGACACAATGATCAGTGACTATCAGCCAATATTTTCTCAAGGTAAAAACTCTTTGCAATGAAATTTTACAACTTGATCCCGAGTAAAAAATTAGTGAGTCAAGAATGAGACGCATTATTACTCAAGGTTTGAGACCCAAGTATATTGGGCTTATGGCCGCTATTAGAGGATGGTCCACTCAACGATCACTGGTCGAGCTCGAAAGTCTATTGGAGAATTAAGAAACTCTAGCAAAGAAAATGGCTAGAGTCACACTGAAGAATGAAAGTGAAGAAGAAGCGTTATTCAGTAGCAAGAAAAGAGATAGACCAAAGTGGCAAGAATATGGAAAATCGAAGAAAGAAGAAGATGAATAATCACAAGATGGTCAAAGTTATCAACGAGGGGGAGTTCGACATGATGAAAGTGATTGAAGAGTTACTAGATTTGGATGATGCAACATAAAGTGCTTCAAATGTGGCAAGATTGGCCACTATGCAAAAGATTGTCGGTCAAGAAGAAGACCAATTGAAGGTAATAAGGTAACATCTAATGGCTACTAAGATGAGAGTGAAGAAGAATGGGATTTACAAGCTTCATGTGCAATGTTCGAGACCGTGGAACCAGGTTACTTAGAAGAAGAGCCAGAATTTGAAGAAGAATGGGATTTTGAAGCATCTCCTACAATGTTTGTGGTTACTGAAGTAGATTCAGAAGAGGAGATGGACTTCGATGAAGGCGTACATGAGCAGTGCAATGCAGTTACCAAGGAAGTGGATGCACACTCTATCACAGATAAATCGATTCTTGCAATTGAGTCTCAGTTTTCAACATTTAAAGATCCAGAAGCTCACATACTAGAGAAGTTGAGGGAGCAAATAGGAGAAGAAGATGTTGAAGAAGTGGTAAAGCTACAACAATCAATATCTACAAGGCAATGTCAACACAATCTAAGATATGTTGATGCAACCTTTGCTAAGATGGATGATATAAAAGAGCCAATAACATTTTAGGAAACAACAAAATTTAACAATTGGATGAAGACAACAAAAGAAGATATTAATACATCAACACATATTCAAACGTGGCACTCACTATCTAAATTTGAGGATGAGAATCCTACAGCTGGCCAAGGACATGGTGTTCCATGGAAGAATAAATCACTTCAAAAGAGAAGAAGTCAATATTGGAAGAGATGGAGACAAAGTTTATCGTGGCAGAGAACCAGGGTGCAGATATACTTACGAAGAGTTTCTGAGACAATGTAACATGGTTACATAATCTAGAAATGAGAGTTAGTGCTGAGAGGGAATGTTAAGAGTCATCACTAACTCTCATCACTCTCTAGAATCTTCTCTCTAGAATATTCTAGAAGTTTCCACTTAAATCTAGAATACTCCAGAAAGATCTAGAAGATTCTGGAAAGACCTAGAGAAATCTGGAAGATTGTAGAATATCCTAGAAGGTTCCGGAACATTAAAGAAGTTTAGAGAAAACTAGAGAAATCTAGAAAGTTCCAAAAGGTTCTAGAATATTTTAGAGAAAAATAGAAAGCTTTAATATGTACTAGAGTAATTTAGATTGTTCTAGAGTATAGGGAAAGTATGAGTGTATTTTAGAAAGTTCTTCAACTAGTAAAAATATGAGATAAGTGCATGTAGTAAGAAATTGGACAATTGAGTAAAAGAAAAGTGAATCCAAAGTGAGTGGTCAAGCACTTTCTAGTGTGAGGTGTCTCAAGGTCTTGTGTAAGGAAGACACAAAGTGTAAGTGCTTGAATGTATGTGTGAGTGGATAAGTGAAGTGTATCAGTGTGTGATTGTATACAAGTGTTTTGTGTACTAGAGTATTATCAATAAAGGTTGTATTTATGGGTCCACCAGTGTGTCAAACTCAACAGTTTCCTCAACTAAAAAAAGCATAGTTGCATGGATTGAAGCCCTACACATTGGTATGGCGATTGTAGCTACTAAGAGTGATGTTGAAACTCATCACTCCCATGGCAATACTTGTCTGGTAGAAACCAATGCCAAAGCAAAAGCCATTGATCACATTGTTGATTGACAAGCACCCTGTGGTGTACTTTTTTCTCCAGGGATCTTTGATAACAGCATAGGTGTCACAACCTATGGCTGTGAACTTGTTTCAGCTATTCGAGATGGGGAATTTTGGCACTGTGATCCAAGGGACAAAATTGTTTTCCTGACCAACCCCTTCACTGAAGCAATCAAACCCTATCTAGGCTGATATGCACAATTCACCCAAATGACCTATGTTTGTGACCTCTACGTTACTATCAGTCCTTTCTAAAAACAACTTGGGGGGGTTGTAGTGGGTGTTGTTACAAGCAACTAGAAATTCATCTGCTATGTGGCATCCTTTACTAGTGCCAAATAGTATAATTAACTCATTTCATTTATTTTGTATGGAGAAAAAAAAAATTCCAATTAATGTTGGTCCTCTCATGTGATGGAAAATTATTGATGTGCAAAGAGGTAAATTCTTCTCAACTTTGGAAATCCAGTGGGGTTTGGATGGATGCATGTTTGTCTTTAACCCAGATTGAACGAGTCTGTGAGATCGTTTGTCTAATTGCCAATTCTTAGTAAGAACAATTGTAATCACTGCATGAATTGTTTATGAATTTTTTATGTCAATGTCTCGAATTTTATTTGAGATCATATATCAATTGCCAATTCTTATTAGTAAGAACAATTCTAATCACTGCATGAATTGTTTATGAAATTTTGATGTCAATGTCTCGAATTTTATTCGTTCCATCAATGTTTGCTATTAGCTCTTGGTTATGAAGTATGGTACTTTGACAAACATGTCATACCTGTACCAGGTACTTACTGGCTATGGTATTTCATATGGTACTTTCACATACGTATCAAGCAGTGCCGACTTTGGGCACAAGCCGCACAAGTAGCTGCTTTTGGCCCCTGGAAATTGATTGAAAAAAAGGCTCTCAAAAAAATTGAAAAAATATCGAGTAAGTCTTATTTTTTTTGTTATTATACTTGCTCAAAAGGGCCCATAAAAACAAAAACGTATTGATATGGTGAATTATTTAAAATTAATTGATAGTTGTTTTCCAAATATATGAATTTTATATAGAATATTATTGATTATAGTTATTACTTAGAATTGTTTGTGGGAAAAAGAAACGTTTCAAATTTGAAATTGATTAAATCATACATTCAGTGAAGTAATTGAATGAGTTTGGTTGATAAGTTGGTTAAAACAATCTTAATTAGTAAATTTACAATTAAAAATGCAAAAGTTTAAAAAATTTTAATAAAATTTGAATTATCAACTAGTTGGATTTTGTCAAAACATGATTAAAAAATCGGTTCATATTATAATTCTGCTTTGAGACATTTATATATATAGTAAAATGGGCACGTGCAGTGCACATGGATGTCGTCTTCCAACCATTTGAATTTGAATTAAAATTTGATAGCAGTGCACATTCTTCATTAAAGTTAAAGATAATTACATTTCAATGATTTTAAATTTCTTTCTCATTTGAATTTGAATTAAAATTAAATAGTAGTACATGTTATTCATTGAAGTTAGAAATTTAAAATTTCATTCATCTGTTTTTTTGCCATTTGAATTTGAATTAAAATTAAATAGTAAGACATGTTCTTCATTAAAGTTAGAGGTAATTATATTTCAATGATTTAAAATTCCTTTCATTTTTTTGGCACAAAATAGTGGTTAGTATGTTAGATTATAATGCAAGCCAACGTCATTCCATATACCCGAACTTGAAATCTCACTCACCTTAACACTTAAGTACCCTCTCCATGATTACTTGAGCAATTGCATGAGGTCTCCTTACACTTTGTCTCACAATATAAATGAGAAGGTTGGGGATATAACCATAATGGTTGCTATATTCCCCATCATGTTTTCTTTTTATATATATGCTTATTGACATTGTGGATTTATTTTCTAAATGTGGTTTGTAAAAGCTGTGTACATAATTTCTATAATTCTGTCTGAAATTTACCCTATTCACCTGAAGGGGGCGCTTTGCGAAAGTCTCAAAATTAGTCAATGTACATGTAAACTGATTCGGATATCCGATCATTAAAAAAAAAATTTGTTAACCTTTTTACTCGCTATACTCTTCTCATATGTCTAACATTTTTTATTATTTATTAATAAGGTTATGGTGTTTTGATGTGCTTCTAATAATATATGTAGTTAGTAGTAACTATTACACAAATAGATAGCAGGCAAATAAATAAATCATATATATATAGGATAAAAGATAATTTTAGTCCTTAAAGTGTGTACTCTTTGTTATTTTAGTCCCTTAAGTTTTAATTTTGTCATTTTAATCTTCAAAGTTGTCAATTTGAGTTAATTTGGTCATAAATTTAACGTCCATTAACATAAATTTGATGACCAAAATAACAATTTAAAACTTGAGGGACTAAAATGAAAAAAAAAAAATGCATACTTTAAGGACTAAATCTGTCTTTTATCCTATATATATATATATATTACCAAAAGAATCATGAATACAAATTAAAAATTGCAGAAACATCTTGTACTTGAAAGACAATTATAAATAATAATAAAAAAATGCATTGAATTGTTAAATTTAAATTGGCATACACAAATTTTCAAACATATATTCTTAGCTCATGTTCAAAATGATTTGTTATGAAATGCATGGTTAAAATTAAACCATAGACTAATATGCAAACATATAACAAGAGTTGTCTACTTTCAGAGTCCATAGCAGGAGGTAGGTTGACAATTTATTAAATTATAAATTTTATTTTATTCTTCTTCTTTTTTGGTAGATTTGTTGGATACCGAGTTATCTATATATATAAAAAAAAAAGAAATAAAACATTCTTTTTTCAATCTATACTATAGTGCTCTTCAAAAGAAATCTAACATGGGCTTATAAAATCCAAGTCTAACAGCATAGATAAATTTTGAGAGAAATGTTGGAGAGAGAGAGAGAGAGAAAAAGAATAAATAATTAGAAGTAAGCAGTGTTGTTATTACATTGGTCATCCAAGACGGAAAAAATGTTGGATTGATTTGCTCTTTGGTGTTAGACTAATTTTTGTGTGTTTGTTGTTGTGTTAGATTGTCTTGGTTGTATTCTTTGTTGTTAGGTGGCAATGTTGGATCTTGTCTATTGTCTTTTGTGGGTTTCTCACCAAACTCATCTTTGTGCTAGCACATGATTGGACATTCATATTGGCGCCAGCATAGTTGGGATAGGTATGTTTTGCTATAACGCTCTTTGCACTTAGCCTCTATTTTATTGTTGTATTGTTGTTGTAATTGCCTTGATGATGTATCAATAAAGGTTCTTTTTTGTTAATTAAAAAAAAAAAAGACGAAAAATTTTTGTGTTAAGAGTGATGCATCACTTGGAGGCAAATCAGTGTAAAGAAAAAAGCAACATTAAGAAGAGTAAAATCAATTGATTCACTCACTATCAATGGTATGCATCTTTGATTGATAATTATATATATAACAAAAAAAAAAATCTCAACCAGTATTAATATGACTGTCAATTTTAAAATTATAAATCATCATAGAAAGAGGGTAATTTTGTTTAAAGACATTTTTCAACCAAAAATTTCACCTTATTGCAATTACTTTGAATATTTCATTGTTTTTGTAATTTTAAGAAACATACACTTATTATTTGCAAAATGTTTTATATTCCCTCCTTTTATTTGCAATTTTTCCTTTCAACGGAAAATATTTTTTTTTTATTTTATTTAAATTTTTTTTTTTGTATTTCAATAAAAAATAAAAGTTAATAAAAAATGTTAGAAAAATTACAAAAGAAATCCAAAGTTTCACGTGTTTTGCAATTAAAACCTTGGAGTTTCTTTTGTATCATAATGTAAATCCTCCATCCATCTTCGTTTCATGAAGTAATAGAGAAAGGCATTTTTGTCACCATGACCAACGCAAACCGACACCGTTTGTCATTTGCCCCATATAAAAGGTCCCAAATCTTTGATTTCGTCGATTAGGGAAACAAGATTATTGCGATTTTGAAGAAAATCTGGAGCAGGATTTGAAGTATTGTGCATACTGCTATTTGGAATGTTGGTAAGTGTTTTATACAAATTTTTTTGGTTATTTGTTCTTGTAATTTGTGTATGAAGTGTTGTTTTTTTTTTTTTTTTTTTGATTTTGTGAATAAAGTAATGGCAAACTCTGTGTTTGTATCTTACTTTATTACATGGGTATGTGTGTGTGTAGGTTATTTTATTGTCTTTTTGTATATGAAATTTGTTATCTCCATTGATGGACCATTGCATTGACTGAGTGGTTGGTCCCATGCCACCTGTTCAGTCCACTGATTTTTTATGCATTTTTGTCTTGAAGGTGGTCCTTTTGCTATATGTTGTCCCATGTATTATTTATGATATATTTGTTTATTTATGAATGCAACAATGGATGATATAGATATGAAATTAGTTTTACATTGTAGTAGGTACTTTGTTGATAGTGATTGTGGGCCTAAGAGTTACTTTGGGGGTAAAGTACACGTGTTTGATACTATTGATGTTGATACCTTTTCTATACCTGAGCTGATATTTATGGTGAAGAAGTTGGGGACATTTGATTACAAACAAATTTTTTTTATAAGATTTAAGCAGAAGATCTGATTAGAGGGTTAAGAAGATTAGGTACTGACCAAGATGTTTTAGAAATGTTTCAATATCTGGGCTCTACAAACACTTTAGAATTATTTGTTGAGCATCATGTGCCACACAGTGTAGACATTCCTCACCCTGTTTTGTTTCTTACTGATGTCCTTGTAAATGAGGATGAAAATACTCAACATCCCTATTATCATGAGTGTGAAGATGAGAAAAAAGATGACTCATCAGATAGTAATTTCTTAGATAGTATTGAGGATGAGGATGACCCTACTGAGGATGATATAATGCTTGATGGTAATGTAGAGAAGGAGCCAAATAGAGAAGGAGGCAATGCATTTGACAAATGTGTTGTCAATGATATGGATTCATCTGAGGAGGAATTAGTAACCCTTGAAGGACATCAGTAAGAAACATACACACACTTGCAACAGAACTTACAAGAACAGACAAGTAACTAGTGCATTTCTGGCATCTAAGTATGTGAACAAATTTAGGGCCACCCCTACCTGGAAAATAGATGAGTTCAAGGACACTATGAAAGATGATTGTGTTGTAGAAGCATCCAAAATGAAATGTTACAAAGCTAGGAAACAAGCATTGGTGCAACTTGAGGGAACAAATGCTAAACAATATACAAAATTGTAGGATTATGCTGCTGAGTTGATAAGAACCAATCCAGGTTCAAGAGTTGACATCAATGTATGGAGGCCTGAACTTGAAATTACGCCTAGGTTCTAGAGAATTTTTGTGTGCCTTGATGGAATCATGAGAGGGTTTTTAGCTGGTGTGAGGCCATTGATTGACTTGGATGCTTGTCATTTGAAAGGACCTTGTCAAGGGCAATTGTTTGCTATAGTGGGATGGGATGGAAACAACATGATGTTCCCAATTACTTATGCACTGGCTGAGAGTGAGAATAAAGAAAATTGGACTTGGTTTGTATGGAATTTGTTTGAATGTATTGGCACAAGTGTAGAGCAAGAATGGACCTTCATTAGTGATCAACAAAGGTATATTTATGTTTAATGATTTTTTCATTACTCTGTTATGTGCCTTAATGTTTTTCACTAGTCATGGTTTTGACATTTATATTTTATAGAGACTGGTTCCAACTCTTGAAGAATTTTATGTCTTGAAGGCAATTATAGGTTTTGTTTTAGATACCTTTATGCAAATTTTAAAAAGGAGTTTAGAGGAAAGGAGCTAAAGAGTTGTGTATGAAAAGCTACAAATGCATATACAAGGATTGATTGGGAGAAGCATATGACCACGTTGCATAGTGTAGATAGTAGAGCATATGATTAGATCATGAGAGTTAATCCAGGTCAGTGGTCTAGGCATGCATTCAATCCTAGAATAAAGTGTAATAGATTATTGAACAATATTTTAGAGTGTTTTAACAATTAGGTCTTATCAGCTAGAGATAGAGCCATCCTCACCATGTTAGAGTGGATCAGGAGGGCTTTGATGGTGAGGCTACATGAATGTAGAGACAAAATGATTAAGTACCAAGGGCCAATCTGTGCAGGCATACAAACTAAGATTGAGAGGTCAAAGCTAAAATCTATAGTATGGATACCTACTTAGTCAGAGGGTGCTCAATTTGAAGTTAGATATGGAGTAAATGGTTATGTTGTCAACTTAGAGAATAGGACATGCACTTGTTTCAAGTGGGATCTAACTGGAATCCCTTGTCCTCATGTTGTGACTGCTATTTTCTTTCAAAAAGAGAGAGTTGAGGATTATGTGCATGCAGCTTCCAAAAAGGAGACCTACTTGAGAACTTATGAGTCATTCATAAATCCAGTTAATGGGCAAGATCAGTGGCCTAAGACAAGTTGTGACCATACTTCCTCCTAAGCTAAAAAGACCAATTGGTAGGCCTCAAAAGAAAAGAATTAGGGACCCAGGTGAACCTTAGAACCCATTCAAGTTGCAGAGGAAGTGTACTAGCCTCAAATACTCTAAGCGTGGTGTATATGGTCATAATCAAAGAACATGCAAGGGGCCTGTCAAGGGTAAAAAGGATGGAGCTGCAAGTTCATCAAAGAATGTAAGTAATCTATTGGTATACTCTATTTGTAATATGTAATTGACTTCCATGTATGCTCCACGTGTGGTTTAACAATTTTTTTGTAATAGGTGAGGAGTCGACAAACTTTCATGGGATTCATATCAGAAGCAATATTTGGGGAATCATCAACTGGTGGACAACAGTAGCAGCCACCACAAAGAAGGGCAACATCAACTGATAGACAACAGTAGTAGCCACCACAAAGAATGGCAACATCAACTGGTGGACAGTAGCAGCAGCCACGACAAAGGAGACTTGAAACAAGATAAACTAATGGAGTGCATCAACAAGTACAGAGGGCATCAACAAAAAGGACAACAACACCAGGAACAACCATGACAAGGGATGAAGTTGAACAAGTCATAAGTAGTTAGGCTAGTGTTAATAGAGACATGGTGAACTAAATGTTGTGATTATGAACTGCTTTTTTTTGTAATGGTCATGTCACCTGAAGACATCTTATGTATTTGAAACAGATTATGTATTTGGAATGGTGAACTATTTTTTTTTAATTTTTTATTATTTTTATTATTTTTTGTAATGGTGAACTGCTATTTTATATCAACAATGGGATTAGGGACAGATTATGTATTTGGAACAATTTATTGTACATGCTTGGTTTGTAATGGGATTCACATGTTGAATGGTTATTATACACGTTTGGTTTTTAATAGGATTGACAAGTTGGATGGTTATTATACATGCTTGGTTTTGATTACTCCATTCATTAATGACTTGGGTTGGCAAGGTTTTGATTTGTTTACCTTTTGTTGACGTGAGATGCTCACTGTTAGTTGGACAAAATTTATTTGTTTGGCCTAAGTCCAACTTTTATTACTCCATTCATTTCCTTTCTTTGTATTCAACACAAAGATAAAAATTACGTATTCATTGGCACAAGTGTAGAGCAAGAATGGACCTTCATTAGTGATCAACAAAGGTATATTTATGTTTAATGATTTTTTCATTACTCTGTTATGTGCCTTAATGTTTTTCACTAGTCATGGTTTTGACATTTATATTTTATAGAGACTGGTTCCAACTCTTGAAGAATTTTATGTCTTGAAGGCAATTATAGGTTTTGTTTTAGATACCTTTATGCAAATTTTAAAAAGGAGTTTAGAGGAAAGGAGCTAAAGAGTTGTGTATGAAAAGCTACAAATGCATATACAAGGATTGATTGGGAGAAGCATATGACCACGTTGCATAGTGTAGATAGTAGAGCATATGATTAGATCATGAGAGTTAATCCAGGTCAGTGGTCTAGGCATGCATTCAATCCTAGAATAAAGTGTAATAGATTATTGAACAATATTTTAGAGTGTTTTAACAATTAGGTCTTATCAGCTAGAGATAGATCCATCCTCACCATGTTAGAGTGGATCAGGAGGGCTTTGATGGTGAGGCTACATGAATGTAGAGACAAAATGATTAAGTACCAAGGGCCAATCTGTGCAGGCATACAAACTAAGATTGAGAGGTCAAAGCTAAAATCTATAGTATGGATACCTACTTAGTCAGAGGGTGCTCAATTTGAAGTTAGATATGGAGTAAATGGTTATGTTGTCAACTTAGAGAATAGGACATGCACTTGTTTCAAGTGGGATCTAACTGGAATCCCTTGTCCTCATGTTGTGACTGCTATTTTCTTTCAAAAAGAGAGAGTTGAGGATTATGTGCATGCAGCTTCCAAAAAGGAGACCTACTTGAGAACTTATGAGTCATTCATAAATCCAGTTAATGGGCAAGATCAGTGGCCTAAGACAAGTTGTGACCATACTTCCTCCTAAGCTAAAAAGACCAATTGGTAGGCCTCAAAAGAAAAGAATTAGGGACCCAGGTGAACCTTAGAACCCATTCAAGTTGCAGAGGAAGTGTACTAGCCTCAAATACTCTAAGCGTGGTGTATATGGTCATAATCAAAGAACATGCAAGGGGCCTGTCAAGGGTAAAAAGGATGGAGCTGCAAGTTCATCAAAGAATGTAAGTAATCTATTGGTATACTCTATTTGTAATATGTAATTGACTTCCATGTATGCTCCAAGTGTGGTTTAACAATTTTTTTGTAACAGGTGAGGAGTCGATAAACTTTCATGAATCATCAACTGGTGGACAACAGCAGCAGCCACCACAAAGAAGGGCAACATCAACTGGTAGACAACAGCAGTAGCCACCACAAAGAATGGCAACATCAACTGGTGGATAGTACCAGTAGCCACCACAAGGGAGACTTGAAACAAGATCAACTAATGGAGTGCATCAGCAAGTACAGAGGGCATCAACAAAAAGGACAACAACACCAGGAACAACTATGAAAAGGGATGAAGTTGAACAAGTCATAAGTAGTTAGGCTAGTGTTAATAGAGACATGGTGAACTAAATGTTGTGATTGTGAATTGCTTTTTTTGTAATGGTCATGTCACCTGAAGACATATTATGTATTTGGAACAGATTATGTATTTGGAATGGTGAACTATTTTTTTTTTTAATTTTTTTTAATTTTTAATTTTTTTTTTTGTAATGGTGAATTGCTATTTTATATCAACAATGGGATTAGGGACATATTATGTATTTGGAACAATTTATTGTACATGCTTGGTTTGTAATGGGATTCACATGTTGAATGGTTATTATACACGTTTGGTTTTTAATAGGATTGACAAGTTGGATGGTTATTATACATGCTTGGTTTCTAATAAAATTGACAAGTTGGATGGTTATTATACATGTTGGATAGTTTGTAATGGTATTAACAAGTTATTAGTTTTTTTATGCATGGTTTGTGCTGTTTATTGGTCACTACTAGAAAATGAAGCTTTAGACACGGCATTTTTTGCGACGGTTTGAAAATCGTCGCAAAAAGCAAGCTTTTGCGACGGTAAAAAAAACCATCGTGAAATTAATTATTTGGCAATGACAATTGACTATCGCAAAAAAGGTACAAAAGAAATACCATTTTTGGAGATGAAAAATCCAAGACCATGGCAAAAAGTAATATTATATGCGACGGTGCATTACTCGTAAAAGAAATTCATCTTGTTATCTTTTGTGCGACGCCCTTTGTTAGTCCGTCGTAAAAGACTTATTTTTGCTCATTTGCGATGGTCTTTAAACTCATCGCAAAAACTTAGGCCTCGTTTGGCAAGTGGCTATTTTAGTCAAAAAGTCAAAAATTTACTAAAAAAATCAAAAAACCAACAACACATACCAAAAAATCAAAGGTTGCGTTTGGTAGAGTTTTGTAAATATGATTTGAGAGTATGAGTTGTATTTTGAGTTTGTGAGATGTGGAATTATGATTTGAGTGTAGAAAATTTGTTTGGTTATAGTTTTTGAATAGAGTGTTGAATTGAGTTTTGAATTGAGTGTGGAATTGAGTTTTGAAAGTTTGATTTGACATGTGAAGTAAGAAAATTTGTTTGGTTATGAGTTTTGGAAAAAGTTTTCAAAACTTAATTCAAATTGTTCTAACTCATAACAAAACACACTACTTTCACACTATTGAAAATTCTGATCAACACTCAATAACCAAACTCTTTTTAAAATTCAATTAAAAAAATTTATTATTAACAGAAAATAACATTAATCAATTTTTTAATTGAAAATACTACAAAGGAAATAATTTTTTTTCAAAATAAATATTCAAAAAATTCAAATCATAAATATTTAAATAATCTAAAAAATTTAATAAATAAAAAATTAAAATAAATATTCAAAAAATTTAAATCGTAAAAATTTAAATAATTTAAATATTCAAAAAATTTAAATAATTTAAAATGTTAATATTTTTAATTTAAAAACAACTCTACACTCAAATCGTAACCAAACACATAAAACAAAACTCAATTAAGAAATTATTTTTAAAACTCATAACCAAACACATAACTCGAAACTTCATACTACTTTTACAACTCTACACTCAAATTGTAACCAAATACATAACAAAAAAATTAAAATATTTAAAATACAGAACAAAAAAAATTAAAATATTTAAAAATATTTTTATAAAATAGACTTTGAATTTATTTTTATAAAATATTTTCAAATTTAAAAAATTAAAATCGTAATATTTTGAAATTAAAATATTTAAAAATATTCAAAAAATAAAAAAATAAAAAAGTTGTAACATATTTAAATATTAAAATATTTAAAATTTAATAAAATTAAAATATTGATTTGAATTGAGTTTTGAAAAGAGTTTTGGTTATGAGTTTTAAAAAATAGTGATTATGTTTTGAATTGAGTTTTGAGAAATAGGTGTACAATTATGATTTAAAAACTCAAAACAAACAATACACTCAAATCAATGGGTGGAACTATAATTTGAATTGCTTACCAAATAGAGCTAAAGATTCCCTTTGCTCTCTACTTTTTGCACATCTTTTCGTAAAAAATTAAAAATTCATCCCAAATATATTAATTTTTTTACATCATATTTTAACTAAAAAATAAAAAAATTACTTTAAAAAAATCTGGTCCCAAACAAGACCTTAATTCCTATTTGTACTTTCGCGCCGTCGACCCCATACCCAAATTTCATACTGGCGCCCAATTTTTTTGCCCATGTCTCCTACTCTTCGCACGTTTCTTTCTCCCCATTCTCTCTCTTAAAACACACGCTCACTCTGTGCCCTCGTCGCTCTCTACCCTAGCTAATCCCTCTTCAGTGCCGCCGCCGACGTCACCCATTCTCCTTCTTCAGTGCTGCCACCGAAGTCGTATCTCCAAGCAAGCGTTAGCGCCGCCGCCGTCGCTTCGAGTATTCAAGATTTGGGGACAGATATTGAGAAACATCACGAGGTATTTCTGATCCCTTCTCTATCTCTCGCTATCGATGCGGTTTTGGCTATGAATATACTTTTCATCTTCTCTCTCTCGGTTTGGTTTTGAATATTTTGTTTCATTTCCTTTTTATGATTGCTTTGTTTTTTGATTGCCCGTGTATATCTTTATTCTCTCTCTATTTGGGTTTTATTTTCTTAGATTTCTTTAACTTCTCTTCATGTCTGCTACGTGTTTGATCAAATGTCCCAATGTACAAGCAGAACTTCTTTGAAAATTTAGACTATTTCATTTGCTTTATTTATTTATTTATTTTTTGACCTAAGATGCAATGCATTCAGTTTTAATATATAATAATAGTTTGCATACATGTGAAACTATTATTATTTATTTAATCCATTAAGGGAAATGAAACTTTAGGTGCTCCAGCTATTTTAGACATGGAAAATAATCCCACAACTTTGTTGGTAATGAACTGTTGCAAGAATTTTGGGCAAGAGCAGCGAAGAGGTTGTTAGTGATGTTGGTGCAGGGGAGATTCCTCTTAAACTAAAAATTAAGGGAATGGTAGTTAACATGGATGCCGAATGTCTTAGAGGTCAATGTAATAATTGAGAGCAAATGTAGGTTGTAGATTTGAAAGGATGATTAGAACTTGGTTGGGTAGGGCTTATTATGAACAATATTTTTTTTCATCTATCTTGGCCCTACTGATTCATACAATTAAGTGGATCAATGATAGATATCAATTGATGCTTAGTTGGATAACATTTTACACCTAAGAGTGGCCAGTTTTGGGAGAAATTATTCACTCTCTTGGAGCAACGCTTCAAGCTCGTAGTTGGACTTGGTTGCTGTGTGCTGCTGCTGGGTAGCATTTTCAACTGGAGGGTTGTTTGATGTTTTTTTTTTTTCCTATTTTTTCTTTTGTTGGTTGTTCAGTGTTGCAGTGCTACTTTTTGGGCTTGTGCTTGGTTGTTTTTGGCTCCTGTTGGTTGGTTTTTATATACTTTAATATTTTTTTATACGTATATCAACATTGGACTGTGGTTAGTATTTTCATTAAAAATTTATGAGATTCTCTTCAACATTAATAAACAAAAACACTTCACTTCAGATTTGGTTTCATTTTAAGAATCTATTTTTTGAGTTATGATGTCACAAAGTAGCAGATTTCTTTGGAGTATTATTTTAAAGAAGCTATTGCATTCATGGTAGAGAATTTTTGTTATAAACTGTCTTTCTCTCTCTTAATTTTCTTTGAGGTGACATGTATTCTTTTCATGTGGTTGGCAATTTAGCATTACTTTTAGAACAGTGGAATATATGTCAAATTTGAGAAATGTTAAAAGAAGAAATGGATTTTGACTTGTGGTTAGAAAAAGAAGATTCACAAAAATTTCTCCTATTTCAAAAATAACAGTTATGAAGTAGAGATATCTTCAATCTATGTATTGTTATATTTATATACTCTAAAGTATGCTGATTCCGCTTCTCCATAAACTCCGCATCAAGCACATAGGCCACCAACCAAGTCTTTTGCATCCTCATTGAATGATATCCATTTGCTTGATACTGACAAAGGTTGGCGAAACCCAAGGAATGTGAAAAATGGAGAAAATTAACGATCTTCTTATTACACAATTTTGAGAGTCCTTTAGTTGAATCTAATTTGCTATGCTATAGCACGGCTTCTTATCTTATGGTCCATTTGTGTTGCTCATATAATATTGATGATAGTTTCAATTTTGTTTCACTTATAGAAAGATAAGAAATGGTATAAACCCATATCACCACTTCTCCTAATTGATCAATATTTATCCTGCCCGGCTAACTGATAGGACTATTTTACATGTTTTTTAAACCAACCCAACCCAAAAAATTTTTTTTATATGATTTGTCAATTACCTAGTAGTGTATGGCAACCATTGTATCTATGCAAGAAGTGAGGTTCCTTAGTCACACTTCAGTTTTGACCTTTGCAGTCTTCTGGAAGATCTGTTATGGGATAACAAACTTTTTATTAATGACTTGGGTTGGCAAGGTTTTGATTTGTTTACCTTTTGTTGACGTGAGATGCTCACTGTTAGTTGAACAAAATTTATTTGTTTGGCCTAACTCTAACTTTTATTACTCCATTCATTTCCTTTCTTTGTATTCAACACAAAGATAAAAATTACGTATTCACTTATTATAATCTTTTGGGTTCAGGTGTGAAGCTTTCTCCACATATCCAAGGTCTTATGACTTAATTCATGCCAATGGGGTTTTCAGTTTGTACAAGGACAAGTGAGTATTTATTTACTATTGCACCTTGAGTTTTTTGTTGAATAGAAAGGGTGTGTTTGGTTTGGTTTTGGGAGATAAGTTTTTAAAAAAATTCTAGGGGTGGGAGAGAGTTTAGAATTTTTTTTGGTTTGTTTGGTTGTATATTTTGGAAATAGTTTTAGAGTATGGGAGTTTAGGATAATTTAGGCTTTGTTTGTCATAACTTAAGTCAAAAAGTCAAAAAGTCACTATCCTATTTAAGTCACATCATCTTATTTAAGTCACATCACCTCTCTATCAAATCACTTCAAACCCAACCAATATCCAACCCATATTTCATAAAAAATCAAAAAGTGTACTTATTTTAGATCATCCCAAACAACTCCTAATATTTTGTTGTAATTGAGTAGATGTGTGTGAGAGAAAAAGTGATTGAGAATAAGAGGAGAGAAGAGAGGGAAAAAATTTCCAACCAAACAAAATTTTAGAAATTTTATTTCAAAAATTGTGTTTTGAGAATTAAACCAAACAAGGCCAAAGTAATTTTTTTTTAGTATGTTTTTGGCCTCCATTGTATGGGAAAAAAATTTCTCTAGCCCTATAAGCTCACAACTGTGTAAAGTAGATTGTTCAACACCTGCGGCACAAACCCATCATTGGTCCTGTACCCTTATGGTGTGCTTGAACCATGATACTATTTGTCTATCACCATTGGCGATAGAGTGTCATTTCTCATGCTAAAACCACACTTCCACCCAGATGAATGTTATTGTTTTAGGAAACAACAAATAGATAGGGCAATGATACAATTATACAATCTTATAGGAGAATTGCTGTTCTAACTGACAGATTTTGCAAATAAATTTTGTGAACAGCTTGAAATGGAAGTTTTGGAAGTATTAAGAATTGTTTTTTTATTTTTATTTTTTTACCTTAATTTCAAAAGTGCCTTTTGATTCTGTTAGTTTGTATAGCACTACTGAATTCAATGTCAAGTGATGCACTAACCATTGAATGTTTTTTGACGAATTGTCTAATCATAAAGGCTCCATTCAGTTGTTAGGAAAAGAAGCAAAGTACAGGAAAAATCAACTTTCCCATAACTTTTTTCCATGTTCATTTAGTTAGAAAGTTGTGGGACTCATAAATTAAACACTTCCCACTAGGATATGTTTTCCCAAAAAAAATGTTTTGGGAACTTTTAATTTTAAAGGCTATAATATATTTATGTTTTGGGAACTTACGGCATTTGCAGGTTAGCTTTATCACTTGATGGAAATATCTTTACATGATTTGTGTTTGGACATGTATTTATCAAATCATTGAAACAAGGGTTCAAGTGTTATGTAATCACATGATTTTATTTCTGTGTAATTATTCACATATCTATATTTATTCTGGAAATTGAGTTTGATTTTGATCCCTAAAGTTCTCATCCTTTTTTCTATTCTTCCAAGCACTTTAATGAACTAAAGACTTTAATAGAAACTATTCAGAGCATCTATGTGGAAAAATCAACCGTTGCTAGTTGAACAAGTAGATTTCAGTAATCTATGATTACTGTCTAAAACACATTTTCTTTGATAAGTAAAATAAATTGTATTAAAAAACACTAAAAAATGGCACAATTTTTGTACAAAAAACATGTGTAGAAAAGAGTGTTGCTAAATGCTTAAACGGTGAATGCTATAGATCACTTGCAGAGTTTGTGTTTTTTTGGAAGAGCTCATTTTGGTTTCGCTTGTACGAAATTTCAGTTTGGATTTCATTTTCTTACAATTTTATTTAATCCAGGCTGCCCACAATGTTGGAGGTCATGTAGTATGTACTGATACAATACATAATTCTATCCTTGGATGCAGTGTGTCTCGTCCTAGATAGGTATATCCCTTGTTATGGGTTTTGTTTTGAAGCTTGTTTCCTTTCTTGAAGTCCTTGGTGTTCATTTTGTTATAGTCTTTGAAGTTAAGATTTTACTTCTCATATCTTTTATTTATGAGAAGTAAAAGCTTTTATTACATTAGATCAAGAGTGTTATACGATATTAAGATTCTTATTAGATTGAAGGGACAATTTCATGGGACTGTTACTAGGCTTGTTATGATGTATATTGTATTGAATATTGGCAGTTAAGAAATAACATGTTTAGTAAACGAAAAAAGTTGAAATGAGAATGTTGGGATGGATTTTTCTTTCTTTTCCTTGCTCTTTTGTTTCTCTCTCTTGGTATATATTGGTACTGTATATGCTCTGCCGTTGTGGTGTTTGTGAACTTAAATTGCTAAGTAAATGTGACACTAAATGCATGTATTTCAAAACTTGCCCTTTATTTGACTTTGCTAGTAAGTATTGCTGGTTCTAGGTGCAGAATTGGCTATATTAGATGAAATTAATTAACTATGTCGAGACTTTTGAAGTTGGAAGGTATGCTTTTGAACAAGTCTAGATGTGGTTTGTCCGTAATGTTTAGTGACTAACTGATCGTTCTTTCTTGTCATGTTTTTACCATCTTTTGAACTAAACTCTTGATATGTATATAGATAAACATGAACTAACTTTTTTCGAACCGGTTGACACATTAAAATGCTTAAATGACGTTAGATGTCAATGAGACTTAGGCTTATAATTTTGGGGATTCAAAGGAATAGGACAAGATGGAGAAAAACCTTCTATCCCTTATCTCCCTCTCTTTAATATATACACGAATAGATTAATAGCATATTGGGTTTTCAATTCAGCCATCTTTGTTTCCCTATTACTATATCTCATTCAGATATAGTGCCCACCCATGCAATAAAATGGATTCTGTGTGCTTGAAATTTTCTTTCTGAATAGTGAATTTAGTTATGGAAGTCCTGTTTGTGCATTCTTACTGCTGGTACATAGAATTTGAAATATATCAGTAACTATCAACTTGAAGATAGTTCATAGCCAGATGTGGCAGTTCCTACTTTTGATATCTCTGTTTGTAAAATTCCTCAAAAGCTGCTAAAAAGTTTCAGGGTGTTTCTTCTTTTGACCAGAACAATGTTTCAATAGATATTTTATTTTGTTTTCTTAAGTGTTTCAATTGGAATGAGTTCCTTGTAAGCCTATAGGAAATGTTTAAGTTTTAGATTATATGTTGAGATCAATATTTTAACCTCAATCTCTTCATAAATTCAATACGCAAACACACCAGAACATGTGCTCACTAATGCTTCTCAAAGCATGGCCACTGTGAATTGTGGAATCCAAACTGTTCTATATTCATCAACCTGATACTGCTGAAATCTCAAACTGGAAAATTCCAAAATAATTAGGACCGCATATTCTAACTTAACAGGGCTGACTTTGTGATTCTCTATCCCTAAATCGCAATGTATTCTTAATTATCGAATCATAGAATCATATCTTAATATTCAACACTCCAAGACAAAAATAACCGATCAGTCCCCTAGCTGAAATATAAGCCCAGCACCAAAATGAACTGCCCTGAATTCCAGCAGAGGCATCAATACAACCTGTGAAAACCAAAACAGAAAGAACAAAAAAGAACTGAAGCAAGATTGAGGAAATGATAAATAACCTGAGGCAAACCTCACTCAAATATGTACTAACAATCACAACACTCAATAGCAAAGTCACTCTCAAAGAAACAGGTTATAGAACCATATCTAAACCAAGTCAAAAATATATCCTCACTTCACTAGGCTCTCACCAATGAATTCCCTACAACTGTGTCAGCAACTGACATAATCCTGCAGGAAAACAAAGTTAGGAGCACTCTTATAAAATTTCACAACACTAAACCCACTAGCTCACTAAGACCACCACCTGACTATATACTCACATCAAACTCAACCCTCAATCCCTAAGGGCCAGCATGACAACCTGCATAGCAAACTGTTAGGAAAATCATATAAGCTCACAGTTCATTCAACCCTGATTATGGAATCACACCACACTCAACTCACTGCTCAGTTCAATCACTTCCAGCAACATAACAGGTATACCAGCAGCCAGAAAAGAGAGAGGACCACCTGCAAAATCTGTTAGAGCTACCCATTGAAACATTAAGGAGTATCACCCCTAAGGATAGATGAGGGCAGTCTCCACAAGTAGCTAAAAACCATGAATCATTTGAATGTCGTTTTAAATTCTTCAGAGACAACACTCTAAATCTAACCATATCAAATATTCAAAACAAGAACTTCTTCAAGAATTTTCTTTGGTAAAAACTCTATTATTTCTCTCAAGCCAAATGAAGTAAACAGTGTAATTTAGAGCAAGCCTGGAAATAATAGAGCCAAGAGAATTACCCTTAACAGATTTAGCAATATAAGACACCAGCCCAGGCCAATTTAACACAGGCGAAGCCACATTGATCTTATTGTTGTTGATGTTGCAAAAAATTTAACGGATAATTTTTGTCCTTGTACAGAAATACCACCCCTCAAGGGTCCTTACTCTTGTATATCAATCATTTGCACTTGGGACACTTGCAATACTGACATACAAAGAGGCAAAAATCAATGCCAAAAGAAGAAACCACTTAGAAAATATGAGGAAGAAGAACTCTGAAAATATGAGGAAGAAGGAATATATTTCTGTTATATTCAAAACTTCTTATTTTACAAGACCAAATGACACTCCTTATATAGGAGATATTACAAACATCATTATAACCCATTATATGCCACTATCATATTATATACATGCCACTATCTACCACCAACACCACTATCATATGCCACTATCTTATTATATGCATTAACACAAATTTCCAACAAAACCTATTTGGATATATCCATTTTTGCATAAGTGCTCTTGCTGTTCTTGTTGTAAGTTCCATGATTATATACATTTTCAACTTACTCCCTAACCATATGGTTTTGTAGTAATATGTTTTAGTAACTCAAATTCAAATTATTAAGCATACAAGTCCACTTTGATTCCATTTTTCATTGTATTGCCACAGCTGGATTTAGCTACATCTGGAAAAGGAGGAATTGGGACTTATATTGGAATATGTACCATTAGCGGTGCTTTTGGAGTTGCAGATGCTCATGTTCAGGGTGGAATGGTTGGAGATCTATCATTCATGCTACCGGGTTCATGCAAGTTAGTATTTGTGGTTAGCTTATTATCTGATCTAGTTTTGAAGTTTTGATATAAGCTTTCTTGTTTTTTATTCTTCATGTCTTTTCTTGCTGGTTTGGCTGCATCGGGGGCTCTAACCTTTGGCTTGAGATTGATTACAAAAGCAGCATTTGAGAATTCCAAGGATTGCCTGTGCAAGGGAGCTAGTACGTTCAAATCCTTTTAGCTGTTTTTCATAAATTTTGTAGGAAATATGATTCAATAAGTATTGCTACATATTGGGGTTACAATGTTCTAGTTACTGTTTTTTGAAAGAGAAACTTCTCAAACTAAGCACAAAAGAATTGTTGTTTCAAAACATAGATTATGCACTTGATATGTTTCTCATATATGCACTGACATTGTCAATTTTCCCTAGATTCCTATCTGAAGATACCGGATCACATAGCTTGGGTTCATGGTTACTATTTCATAACTACTTGACAAATTTCATTTTTAAAATAGGCTATTTTTATTGTTTCTCCTTAATAATTTAGAAGTATATCCATTTAAATTTATTTGGATCTTTTTTTTTCCTCTCTATTTTGCCGGTTTTTCTATTTTTAGAATCTGGTAATGCTTCAGGTATGCACTTATTCTAATAGCAATGTATATTGTGTGGGATCTTATTGGGAGATACGTACCACTATTAAAATGCATTAAGTTAGAATTACGAAAAAGGACTTACAATAGCAATTGTTTCTTGCATCTTGCTCATCCCAGCATTCTATTTCACAGCCAAATATGGCAGCTAGGGCTAGATGATATTGCTCTCATCATTCTTGGGGCTAACTAAGGTTACCTCACCGTCTATGTCCTTCTGCTCCAAAAGGTTATAAGGTTTGTTGATTTAGGGGTTGTTTGGTTTAGCTTATGTAGCTACTTAATAGTTTTTTTTTAAATATTTTTCTTTTTTTTTAAAAAGTCTACTAGAGTGTTGATGCAGTTTTTGAGGCAAAAATAGCTGAAGTACTTTTAACTTTTGTTTTTTGAATCAGTTGACACACTAAAATGGTTAAACAGCATCGAATGTCAACGAAACTTGACGCACACAGTTAATTAGGCACAAATAACTTGTAGGAAAAGGCGGGACTCGAAACCGATTCTCGGTTTTGAATCTAGAGTCTAATTTCTATTTGTGAAAACTTGTCCTTTAAAATCTTTTTTTTGGAACCGGTTGCCATACTTAATTGGTCAAACGGTGTCGGATGTCAACAAAACTTAACACATACGACTAACTAAGCACAAATAACTTGTAGGACAAGACAGGACTAGAATCGATTCCCGATTTTGAATCGATTGTTAACACATACTAAAACAAATTGTTAATATGTTTTTTTATTTATATTGTTGATACTCTGGTTTTGTTTTAGATATAAATTTGAGTTCTTGAATTATTAAAAAATATTAGTATTGTTGGAGGATGTTTTATATATTTTTGTAAAGAATGTTTAGTTGACATTGTATCGTTACAGGGTACATATATATAATTATTCGTATATATGATTTTGTGAATGTGAATGTGGATGTGTATTAATAATTTGTACAAAAAATGAATTAATAAAATATATATTTATTTTATGAAAAAAAATTGCGATAGTAATAAACTGTTGCTAATGGGTTAACTTGTTGCATATACATATTAGTGCCATCTTTAGCGACGGTTTAAACAGTCGCGAATACATTATTGATTTAATTTTGTTTTTTTGTGACGTTTAAGACCATCGCTAATAATACTTTTTGCAACGTCAACTACCCTCAATAATTTTTTTTTTTTTTTTGTGACGGCATCCTAAACCGTCATTAAAAGAGATGTTTTTTCCCTTTTTTTTTTGTGTCAAGTTAAATCGTTGCAAAAACTATTGATTTATCGTCGCTACAAGAAAGCAGCGGTTTGTAACCGTCGCAAGTACTTTTTGTCATGTCCCCTTCCGCCATCCCCCATTTCTCGTCGCTACTCCGTTGCAAAAAGTTTTTTTGTGACATGTCCACCTTTTGCGACGTTTACGACTGTGGCAAAAGCTCCGATTTTTAGTAGTGCTTGGAATAGGTTGGATAATGGCTTCTTTTGTAATTTGGTTCGTGTTTGGTTTAAACTGGTGTGGTTTGTGGTGTATATTGCTTTGGAACAGCTTGTTCAATAGCTTGTTCATGTTTTTGGAGAATAGCTTGGTCATGTTTTTTACATGCTTGGTTTCTAATCTGTTTCATGCTTGGCTTGTTTAATTTCTTTTCACCTAGACATTTTGTCAAACACATTCAGAGCATTGCCAAAACAAATGCATCAACTTCATTAGAAAATGTAGACAACCAAACAAACATTAACACAATCCAAAAACACTTTAAAGACAAAAAAATCGGATTTCTCATTTCATTCAAAATTATACATTAAGTTCAAATTGGCAAGTGCATAGTTGCCATTATATTACCTAAATCAAAAATGCTAACTAATTAACGAACTAACTAATCTATATTCCCTAATTGCTCATTGTTAACATTTCGATTACAATCACAGTAACAATCAATCCAGTTACAATCTATTTTTGTTTACCACAATAAGTTTGAACAGCCTTCTCTAATCTTGCGATCTCAGTTGTCATTTCCTCTAAGCTTGCAACCTTGTCCACTAACTTTGGCAAGACTTGTCTACCACGAGGACAAGTCGGTGGATCATACCAAGAGAAGAAGCCACAATCTCTTTTTTTCTTGAAAAAATAAAAATAAGTAAATAAATTGACCTCCATGCTAATCAAAGCCAGGTTTTACGGAATAAAAACATACACAAATTTCATATTGTTTACGGGAGTGGAAAACTTCATAATTTAGACAACCAAGAAACCTCCTAACTAGGTTTGTATGGGTCCATGAAGTTCGAATCTTTGCTCTCAATCCAAAACTGCAATGAGTCAATTCACCCAAATTGTTTCATTCATATTTCGCAATGGCTGAAAATGGAGCTTTGTTCCGTTCTGGATTCGTCGATCGTGTTGCCCTAATTGACCAAATCGCAAAAATTAGGGCAAACTGTAGCCCTATTCGATGAAATCCAAGAATTAGGGCCTTTTATATAGGGCTACTAAGAAATGGCAACGTTTTGTGTTGGTTTTGGCGCCAAAAATGTCTTTCTTCATTACTTCATCAAACTGAGATGGACGAGGGGCTTACATTGTGACACAGAATAAACTCTAGGGTTTTAATTGTCAAAATTAAAAACTTGGTGTTTAAATTGCAAAACATGTTAAACCTTGGGATTTTTTTTGTAATTTGCCCAAAAAATAATCATGTTATGATGTTTGAAGGTGTTTAAATTTCGAAAGGTCTGTGGTTGTTCAGGAGATTATTTTCGGGAAAAAAAGTATAAAACATATGAGCTGTTCAGACTTTTAAAATAGTAGTATATATATATATATATATTAGGGGTGGGCAACGATTTATCCGATCCGCACAACCCGCCCAAATCGACCCTACCCGCACACATAAGTAGGGTGGGTGCGAGTTTATTTTTTAGCCCAAAATCGGGTTCGGGTCAGACCTGACGCTACCCGTAGAGAATCGTATCTGCTCGGAAATTACATTTAAAATAGAACTCCACTCCTAGATTTTTTTTGTTTTGAATAGAAACCCACTCCTTGAATATAGAAACCCACTTCCAGATTATCCAAAAAAAATCATTTCTCTGGTCCTTCTCTCTCTCTCTCTCTCTCTCTCTCTCATCCCGCCATTGTCTTTCTTCTCTCTCATCTCACCTACCTCTCTTCTCTCCTCCCCGTCACCGTCACCGCCACCATTTGTCACCTCCTTACGGTCTCTTTCGTCTCTTCCCCGTCGCCATCTTTCTCCTTTCCTCTCGCCGTGATGCCATCGTCTCTTGCACCGCCGCTTCATCTTTCAGTTACCCAGCCATGCCATTGTTTGCTCGCTGCCATCCTTTCATTCTCTTTGTCGCCGTCGCCAATTGCAAACCAGATCTGGAAAATGTAGAAATTGCACCAAAAAAAAAAAAAAGGTGTTTCATTGCACAAAGTATGAGTCCCAAATCCGAAGTCCCCTATCTTTATTTATTTATGGTTTGTTGATTGTGGGTTTGCCTTACTTGATGGCCTGGTATGTCTAGTTTTGTTTTGTTACCTGGATTGCTTGCAATTTACCTGGTTTGTTACCTGGTTTGTACAAAAGAGATGTCATGTTTTTTTTTGGGAATGATTGTGAGTCAATTTATCTGGTTTGTTAACTGGTTTGTGAGTAGTACACTATCAACAAACCAATCGGTTCCCATGAATTTTTTGTTTTGCTTTATGTTTTTTTTTTCCCCTTTCCAAAAGCATATCTCAGAAAGGGGAGAAGGCCCCAAAAGCATAGCCTAAGAATAAAATTTTCAAATTAAAAAAAAGAAAAAAAATCTAATTTACAAACTGCCCGCATCTGCTGCACGACCCACCCGTGTAACCCACAACCCGCATTGCGGGCGGATGCGGTTTCATTTTTTTCCTAACCCGCACCTAATTGGGCGGGTCCAACCCGCCACCCGAACCGCGCATAATCGATCCGTGAACACCTCTAATATATATGTATAAGAGACCTCATGTTAGAAGTTTGCTTTGGGTCCTAGAAAAAACAAAGCCGACCTTGGCATCTGTATACGAAATACGTATTTAAATTTTTTCTTAATTTGTAGTATACTTAGTATATATCTAAGTCATACTGTACTTTAATCGAAATAATATTTTCTTCTAGAGTGATAAAATTCTTTTCACTAAATTTCTTTTTAAAATTAAGTTATGGTTTGTAAATTATTTAATATAATAATATTTAATTTTGATTTATATCTTTATTTTTAGCATTAAATGTTAATTATAGGTTAGATCTTAATAAATTAAACCACTTAATCAATTTTTGCATTACTCTAAATTAAAAATAAATATTTTTTTGGGCAAAACATCAATAAATCTCAAATTTTAATATGTTAAACCATTTGGTTCTGCCTTTTATTTTGTAGACTAATAAGTCCTATTTGAATGTTAAAAGCTCACTATAGGCGTTTTTTAGATTTCCCTCATTTCCGAAAATCAGCAACATTAACTATACCAACAACATCATCGAACATTAACTACATCATCAAACATCAATTACATCATCAAATATCATCATCACCAACATCATAAAACATCATCAACATTGATCAAATATCAATTACATCATCAAACATCATCAACATCACCAACATCATCAAACATCAACTACATCATCAAACATTATCAACAACACCAACATCATAAAATATCATCAACATCATCAAATATCAACTACAATATCATCAAACATCAATTACATCTTCAACCTCATCAAACATCATCAACATCACCAACATTATAAAACATCAACTACATCATCAACATTACCAACATTGTGAATATCGTCAAACATCAACTACATCTTCAACCTCATCGAACATCATCATAGACCAATATGGGATACAATATATTGATGTTTATACAATATAACAAATAAAGATACCATACCAAATATAAAATATAACAAACAAAGATACCATACCAAATGTAAAAAGGACTAAATGGTTTACAAAAAACACTTAGGACTAGATAGAGCAATATTTCCCAATATGGGATTTATGAGTAATTTTTCCTATATCAAGCCATACTTATATCCTATTTTTTTTAAAAAAAAATTTGTCGTATTAATGTACCTGTATCGTACCAACACCAATACTTGTACATGTATCTGTGCTTCATAGGCTCTTGGACTTTTCGAGCATAGTTCATAACCCAAAGGGATGGTTAATGGGAGTAACTTGATGTTCTTGACTTGCATCGTCTCCCAAATATCATACCATTAGAATTTATGAAATTAAGCGGTATCATTGTCGTAAAATAATCATCACCTAACCCAAGGTTAGGTGAGTAACATACTATTGGCAAGGTGCCAACATTGTAGACACTGAGACCACCATAAAAACAAGCTCCAATTACATTGAGATTGTTGTTTACCTCTGTATTCTATTCTTACTGATAAAAAACCACCATTCTAAAGTTCCATTTGTCAAACTCGTGATTGTGGGTGCTCCAATCCAATTCACAATCCATGGTGCATCAGGACGTAAATTCAAACAACTCCATTTTTCATCTCAATACATTGGAATGAAGGTGGTTTAAATGTGATGTTCATGAATTTGGACAAAAACATGGTCAGTCTAAATTTGCCAAAAAAAAAAAAAAATTGCTAAGTTCCTATTTTTAAAAAAGTAGTATAGTAATTTCTAAAAAATAATCTTCTCTTTTCTTTTTGTCAATTTGTATTATAATTTAGAATATTATTGTTGAAAACATAGTGAGATTGTAATGGAAAAGGCTTAATTTTTAATTTTTTTTGTCAATCAATAGCAAAGTAATTACAAATGTGAAAAATATTATATTAATTAGACTACTAGCACTGTTCAAAAAATAAAATAAAATTAGACTACTAGCCCAACAATAATTAGGAAGTCAACAATCATCAAATCTAACAAAACCAATAATCATGCCTTGCCCAGAAACTACTAGCTACATACAATGCCTATAACGGGGAAGAAATAAACACCACCACAAGAGATAACAAACTCCTCTCCATATGATTTGAATCTGAGACCCAACACCAAATAGGGTGCTACACAATTATTAAGCCAAAAGCCTTGATTCAGAAAAGGCTTAATTCATGATAGGAAAGTTCAAATTGAGTTTCTTCGCTTTCGATATTAGGAGTGGACAAACTTCCGTTCAGGTTTTCAGTATATAATAATAAGAGAATGTGTCATTCCAAACTTGGCTCGGCCTGACATCGGACCTAATCTTGCTATTCCAAATCTGGCCCTAAAAAAAATTGAAATTCCAAACTCGTATACTTGCCTCGTTTGGGAACAGGCTATTTTAGTAACTTTTTGACTTTTTACGAAAAGATGTGCAGAAAAGTAGAGAGGTGATGTGACTAGTTTTAGTTGGCTTTTTGGCTAAAATAGCCACTCCCTAAACAAAGAACTTAATAAATATGAACTATTGTTTTTTTAATTTTATTTTTTTATCTTGAATGAATATTAAATTATTTTATTTACTATTTGAATTTAGAACGTTAACAAAATTCAATAGGAAAATAGAATTAATTTTTAACAAATGTTTACATATTTATCTTTTATATTTTTTTACTTTATTTTATAACTAAAATAATATAAAATTATAATTAATATTTTACAAATGGACGGGTTGGGTTTGGCTGGGGTAGGCTGGGCTGGGCTAGGTTATAATTCTTTATTCCAAGCCCAACCCGAATATTATATGGGCATAAAATCTCACTCTAGTCCGACCCTATAGGCAAAATAAAATTTTCTAATCTTAAAAATATTAGACTAAACTAGACGGGTTAAACGGTTCGATTGTCACCCTATTCCATACCATGGAAAGCAAATTATAAGCTCAACCACAACACATATTTCTTATCCATCAATACTGGAGCATTTCTTAAGCAATTTATTCAATGTCACCTTTTTTGGGTTCAAATTATAGACTTGAAAGAGAGTAGGAACATTGTGATTTTATCTTTTTTTTTTTATTTTTTTTTGATTGCTTTGAAAAGGCCCATCATTACAAATTGACCAGAATGCCCTTGGTGATTTTAACCCACAAAGCCCTAACCAAACAAGCCACAAGTTCAGTGTCACAATTGGAGCCATTACTCCAAATGTTACTCAACAATTTTGGCACCTTGGTATTTTTCATGTTAGTTTGCCGTGGATGTAATTTTCTGGTAATAAGGTTGAGCTATGTTGGAAGCATATATCCTATGGTCGTAATTAGGTTTTGTTTCCAACAATTACTAGTACTTTTAAAATTTGCTGAAGAATTTGACAAAAAATTACACTCAAACAAGATAGAATATTTGAAATTAGTGAAATTTTCACCTGAAAATAAAAACATTCATCACAATCCTAAAAGTTATATATTCAAAATTTTAACTAAAATTGACAATTTAAGATATTTTTATCAATTAGACTTCTCATTTGGCTGGATTATTTCAAATTTAAATGATATATTAGAATTTAGCCAAATATTCTTTTAAGAGTTTCGTAAATCAAAAATTTCAGATTTAACAATAGATGGAAATTTCAATGAGAAAAAAATAAATAAATAAGAAAGATTTGTAACAGTTTTGTTCAACACTGATTTGCCGAACAAATTAAGGTTGTGGCATTTTTGTCAGAACATCCTTAGGTCATGACCAATTTGTTTAACTTCGGGATGTTCGACAAATTTAGATCGAACGAATATTTTTGTTTGGTAGATTTTGGAATGGTCATTCCATATAGGGAGTTTAAAGAAATGATCATTTCATTCCAATTTATTTGACAGCATTTTAGTAAATTGAACTGTACTTATTATCTAATCCCACAGAATTAGCTAGACTTTAAACGATGATAAAAATCAAAATCTATTTGTGACGAGGAAATGAAAAGATAGAAGGGGTATGGATGGTGCTTCATATTTGGTACGTATAGATGTGTTTCAACTAAGTAAAATTATCATTTTTCATAGTTTATCTGATATATAAAGATAGGTTTTGCATTGATAACTACCTTTCTAAACAATCATTATGTCTAAAACCACAACAAATTGAACCTCAATAACATCTATAATCAAAAGTCCAAAACAACTCACAGAGATTATTTGACAAATCTAAAATGAAAACATTACAAAACATCTAATGAATGTAGACCGCCACCAAAAACACCTTATCGTCCACCATTACATAGTGAAATGTTGGGGTTTGTGATGCTATCATAAATTGTTGAATTCCTTGTACTAGTGTCACCACCATAAGCATCTGAAAGTAGATCTTCAAGCAAGTATTGGGTCTCTTCTGAGCCTTTGTTGTCGTTTAACCATGGATGTTTCTCCACCATTTTCAATCCCTCCAGCTCCATTGCTACATCCTTCATGGTTGGCCTGTCCTCTCCTTTCACTCGTAAGCATCCCTTTGCTAAAATAGCAAATTCCTTAAACTGGTCAGCTTTTGCTTCATTCTTCACCTGTTCATCCACAATTTCAAACAAGCGGTCTTCTTTCATGGCTAAAATAAAATACATCGCTAAATTTCTCTCTGCTGCACACCTATCGAAAGAAATTGCCTCTTTGCCCGTTAGTAATTCCACAAGGACAACCCCAAAGCTGTAAACATCACTCTTTTCAGTCAATTGGCTTGTTTGCAAGCTTTCTGGATCCAAGTAACCATGTGTCCCTTGAACAAGTGTCGCTAACTGAATTTGGTCAATAGGGGTCAACCTTGAAGAGCCAAAATCTGATACTTTAGCAACGTAATTGTCGTCTAAGAGTATGTTGGCAGTCTTAACATCTCTATGAATGATAGGAGTACTAGCGGCAGAGTGTAAATATGAAAGGGCTGTTGCAGTTTCTGCTGCTATTCTTAAGCGATTCTCCCATGTTATTGAGGATGCTCTTTGGCATGCAGTGTGTATGTGGTCATAGAGAGTCCCATTGGTAATAAATTCATAGACAAGGAAAGGAACTTTTGTCTCCAAACAACACCCTAGCAGCTTCACAACATTTCTATGGTTGACTTGGGAGAGAATTATGACTTCATTAATGAATTGCTCAATCTGGGACTGACTCTGATCAGCTACTTTGGGCTTCTTAATGGCAACTATGGTGTTATCTGGTAATACTCCTTTGTAGACTATTCCTTGGCCTCCTTTTCCCAGGACATTATTTTCATTAAAGTTGTTTGTTGCCTTCTTTAGATCCTCTTCAGTAAAGATTTTTGCTGACTGGACCGATCCTTCATGTTTGGAAAGTTCTTGTAACATGATACCACCATTTTGCTGAAATAATTTTTCTCTAAGGTTGGCGATCTTCCTCTGCTTAGATCCCCAATATAGCCAGCAGCCACCAAGAAATAGTACTGATATGCCTATGCTAATGCCTATAATGGAAATGTCAATACCCAAAATTCACGTTTCAAATTTGTGTATGATTAAATAGAAAAAAAGCTACAAACCCAGAAGATGAAGTGTATAGCATTATAGCATAGATTCAATTTTGATGTAGTGTACACCACAAATAGAATGAATTCCACACATTTCATTTTATGGATGCAATTTCGGCCATATTTTGATGACAACTTTTTTGTTATTCCATTCATCTTTTTTCTTACCAAACACAACCGAGACAAGAATATGGAAAATATGATGAGAGAATTGGTTGTTTAGCTTTCTATGTAATCATTAGGTTGCTGAAAGAAAGATCTATTGAAACTGGAGATATATAATTTTCGAATTATTTTTTGTCAGTGCATCAATAATTGGGGACACGTAAACTCTATAACTGGAGATAGAGTCAAAAAAACAAGCATCAATCAGTTGAATATTGATAGAAAATTTAATATGTAGACAATTTTATGATTAATAGAATATGTGGGTGTGCGTGTACCAACCTAGTGCAATGTAACTAATCAAGGGAAGCTTCTTGTTGGGAACAGCAATTTTTTGTGCGTGTACCAAGCTACAACCTGATCCATTTTTTTTGCCATCGCCTTCGTAGCCCACTGCACAAAAACAACTGTATGTGCCTGGTAAATTTTGGCATGTCATATTGCACGGGCTTGAAGTAGTGCACTCATCAATATCTGAAACCGAACATCCAAATTTGATCATTGATGTCATATTCTTTATTATATAATTTTTTATACTGGAGTATCTCATTGAATATATAGACCATAGCAAATAAGTTGAAAATTTTCAACAGTAGCTGTGATTACCTCGACAGCCATTAGGAATATAAGGGTTCCCTTCATATCCCTCCGAGCAATTGCAGCGATACCCTGGACCATTGTCAAAGTTTGTACATTTGCTATTTTTATCCTTACAAGCAAAATTTGTTGGATTCTGTATGGCTTTATGACATGTTTGGTTACCTACTGCCCAGTCAAACACCACGGGGAGCTTTTTTCGTCCCTGTAAGTCCTTTAGATCTAAGGAAGAGAAGTTATAAGCAGTTTCCTCGGCTACAAAAGCATAGCTGCATGGATTGAAGCCCCATACACTGGTATGGTTGTTGATGCTAAGGATACTGATGTTGTAATTCTTCACTCCCTTGGGGATACTTGTCTGACAGCAGCCAATACCAGAGCAAGAGCTGTTGATCACACTGTCGATGCTGTCACACACTGACAAGCAACCCGTGGCATAATTTCGCCCCAAGGAACCAACGATAACAGCGAAGGTGTCACAGCCTACTGCTGTGAACTTGTTTCGGGTATTTGAGATGGGGAATTCGGGGACTGTGATCCAGGTTTCAAATATGTCGTCCCGATTCTGAACACCCCCTTCTCTGAAGCAATCAGACCCTATCGAGACTGATATGCGCAATTCACCAGAGAGAAGTATCTCTGTGATCTCAACGTTGGTGTCGCTGCTTTCTAAAAACAGTTTGGGAGGGTGGTAGTCAGTGTCGTTACAAGCAACCTTAAAATGTTGTTCTATGTAGCATCCTTCAGTTGTGCCAAATGGGTATGGGATACTAATGTTACCACAACGATCTTCGCAACCTGGCAAGGTCTGAGCAACAGCAGCAGAAGCAGAAGCAAAAGCTGCTCCCAAAAGAACCCATGCCAATTTAAGCTGCAGAAAAATCATAGGACCATTATAGTACATGGGTAGAGAGAAAAGGTTTTCAGGGATTAGATAGTTTTGTGGTTGTACATGATCATATTAAAAATTGGAGCTGGCTAATTTATAAGGAAAAATTGTAAAATATATATATATATACACAATTGAGTGGCTATTTCATAAATAATTACACATACATGAAAAAGTTCATAACTATAAGTATTAATGTTTATAAAGTTTATTACTGATCTATAATTATTTAAAAAAAATTACACTGAATTATAACCTCTCTAAAAATATATCAGCACACAAAAGAAAAAAAAAAAAAATGAAAAATTCATTTGGAGTCTAGTATTTTTGTTACATATTTCCAAGTATCGTAACAATTTACATTGACATTTATGATGTAGTACTCAATTAAAATATCTAAAGCAATACTCCGTCTTATATGTTCTCTAATTACTAACCAATCAAATCACTTACATATCATTGAGTTTAGAAAGTGAGCATAAAAAGTGAATTTTTATATCATTTTTCGATTAGATTAATACAACATACACCAATTATTTCGTTGACTCAAACTTAAATTTATTTTATTAAAACATAAATAAATATCTTTCGTGGCCAGTTAAGCTCTCACAACAATTGCTAATAATAAAGTCTATTTTGGAAAGTTAAAGTTTTACCTGAAAAGTCAAAAAAATCATTACAAGAAAGTCAAAAAAAAAAATTTTGAACTTTTTTTCCTTCATATTTTTGTGTAAAAATTCAAAAAATTCTACATACATCTTCTGATTTCTAGTGGAGAGATTGAGTGTCACAGTGATACTACATCATATGTGACATGTTGCATCACTAACCAATAATAAACTAGTATAGGAAGGATGAAGTCTACTTTTATGATATAATTATTTTGCCACAAATATATAAATAAATAAAAAAATCATAAATAATTATTGAATAATGATACCATTTCATTAGTATTGAACTTTTTTTTACTGGACTATGGTCGCTCTCATCACCAAAATTAAAAGCATCGTATAATTCGCACAAGTTATTTCCTGATCCCTTCACAAGATAGCCACTTTTCTTTGAGCCCCACGGTATTTTCCTTCTCATCTACATGACATTCACCTTGAACTTTCTTAATTTGTGTCTTTTTCTTAAGCTGGAAAACGTTTTTAGAAAATGTTTTTTACATTTTTTAGTATTTGATACAACAGAAAATAAAAATTAACAGAAAATATTTTTCATGCTCAATGGAAAATAAAGATATTTGAATGGAAAATATTTTTCACTTCCAAAAGGCGAAAAAACATTTTTCGAACTAAATTTTTACCAATACCACCTCCACCATGACACCACCTCCACCCTATATATAACCACCACCACCACCAATACTATTACTACTGCCGTCACCACCACCCCAACACCACCACCTCCTCCATCACCACCACCTCCACTAGGTGGCAACTTTAGAAATTTTTTTAGATAGGATCACTTGAAATTTTAAAATTTACAAATTTTATAAAAAAAAAAAAGTTTTAAGGTAATTAACATTTAAATTTCTCCACCTTCAAATAAAATAAACTTTCAATTGTATTTGATAATGTGTCATTTTTTTGAATTATTACATAATAATTTCATTATCAATAGTGTTAAACACATCTATCTATATGTGTGATTAATAATTGATCTTTTATTTCGTTTGAGTATTAAGAAGATAAATATAATAGAGAAGGATTAGGTTCCTAATGAGTTTTGGTTTCTAATAGATGGGGACCTTATTTTTTTTTTCATGGAATCAATTAATTATCAAATAAAATTTTTACTATAAAAAAATATTCAAGGCTTTTTAGCAGGGAGATGATTGTATGGGACTCCATCATCCCTTCTATGGCGTCGCCCTAGCTTTCACCTCCACCTTCTCCTCTACCCTACTGCTACTACTACTTCGACCACTAATGCAAGTATTAGTGCATCAATTTTAAGAACACAACCAAATAGAAAATGTTTTCTATTATGAAAACAAATTTATGTAAAAAAATGTTTTTCGTCAAAACAAATGAAAAAAAAATGTTACTTTCTTTTTATTTGGATAAACTACATTGACCTCTCTTGAAATTAAAAACAAAAAATATATATATATATAGACAGTAAGCTACACAAGTTTAGTATAATTACATTGGACACCCTTAAGGTTTTCATTCATATAACACTTAAGTCAATTTTTCATTAAAAATTCTTTAGTCATATAAATGAAAAAATATTTCTCTCATATATACTATCTGCATATTAATTTTAATACTTTTAACCTTAATAATATAGAGGTCAATGTAATTCTATTAAAATTATAAAATTTATTATATTTTTTTTAAATATTCAAAAAAAAGTCAGTATAGTTTTTTCTTTTTATTTTATTAATAGGCAAAAAGTCATAGAGCGTTTGTCCTCATTCTACCATTGGTCATTGTGGTTGCAATGTATCAGGACCCTCTTCTTGCAGCCTCCATTCTTGCGCCCGTCTTTGTAGACTTTCGGATCTACTTTTAGACTAAATTTTGATAATTCGAACCGTCATATTTTATAATTTATTCAGTATATCATCCCTGTAAAAAATCAAATTGATCGGATATCAGAAAACATGTGTTCGAAAAATTGAACTAAAAACTATTTTTTAAATAATTTAATAAACAGTTTTTTGAACACATACTTTTTGATATTCGATCAACTTGATTTTTTATAGGTATGATATACTAAATAAATTATAAAATATAAACGGTTCGAATTATCCAAATTAAACCTAAAAATAGATCCAAAAACTTACGAAAACAGACACAAGGACGAAACTGTACGGAAAGACTCTTGACTCGGTTGCAATAACTACTGTCAACAAAGACTTGTCTAACCCATATTAAACGAGTCGTGACAGCGATTTTCGATTGACAACTGTCAAGTAAAGCGAAGTGAAGAACCATTCTAACGACAGCATTAATTGTCTCCGAATTTGTCAAGTCAATGTCTTGAATTTTATTCCTTCTATGATATTTTATAATTAGCTCTTCCATTTTTTTTTTGAGGAAAATTATGATTGATTTGGGAATTAACCATGTTTACCACATATTGCACGCCATCTAAAGAAATTTTGACACTCATAGTTAAAATCAAAAGGATTGGCAGATGATTACTCCGTATATGTTGAACCCATGTATCATATGTATTTGGGCGTCATAGGCACACACAAGTGGTTATTGTATTTTGACTCTTGTGTTATTTTGACTTATATATATTTTTACTTATAGAAAAAAAAAAGTTATTATATTTTTAATTAACTCAATTTTAATTCTTAATTTTAAATTTTTTTATCAATTTCTAATTGATAAATTTGTTAGTTTTTTTTTTTTGTTTTGTTTTGTTTTGTTTTTTTTTTGCTTCCTCAATCTTCGTTTGGTTAAAGTTACAGAGGTAGAAAAGACCGATCATATATTAGGTTCTCAAAATATTATCATATTAGGACTTGTCTTTGTTCATGGAAACTTGATTTTATTCTTTTGTAGGACTTTTTTTATGTATTTTTTTGTTTTTCACTTCTATTGTCTTTCCTTGGCAAATTTTTTGTTTTGTGCTTCCTTGATCTTCGTTTGGTTAGGTGGATGAGGTAGATTTTTGAAATGCACTCAAGCATATTTTAAAAAACCCAAAAACCCTTTTTTTTTTTTTTTTTTTTTTTTTTTTTTTTTTTTTTAACTTTATTAAATTTTTTCTTTTACATCAAATTTTGAAAACTAGATTCGATTGGAAATTAGAGTCACTGGTGTGCAAGCGGCAAAATAATAATTGTTGCATGGTTTATAGAAATTATTTCGAAATTTATTTTTATAATTTGAATTATTTAATTTAAAAAAAAATATTAAGTAAAATATATTTATAAAAAATTAAGTCGATCGGATATCGATAGTTTTTTCATCAAAACATATTTATATATAAAATAAATAAATATGTAAGTATTAAACAGAATACAAATACGAGTTGATGAATATCCGATCAACTTAAATTTTTATAAGTATATTTCATTCGATGTTTTTTAAAAATTAAATAATTCAAATTATCAAAACAAAATCCGAAATAATTCTCATGAGTTGTGGGACGCTCACTTCTGTATGAGCCACACAACATTGACTCCAAATCCATTGGATTAAACCTTCAATCCTTCCAAATTCCACTCCGATCGACTCTTCAAACCCATTTACCAAGAATAAAAATTATGAACACAACACATAATTTCCTTTTTGGTAAATTGGTGACTTTTTAAACAATTTATTCAGAGTTATTCAACATGTCACCTTATTTTTTTTTTATTTTTTGTTTTTCTTAACATAAAAAAAAAGATTCAAATTATAGACTTTTTATATTGAATTTAGGGACAGTTATACACAAGTCCTAATTTATAAATTTATACTCTATTAAGAATTCAAGTCCCATTAAATTTTTAATAGTCAGAATTGTTTTTCAAACAACGATTGTCATCATTTTATGATTCTCTATAATGGAACATGATGATTTAACATTTATTTTGATTTTCAAAATTTTAAAAGATCAAATTTTAAAAGATCAAATTTTAAATTGAAAAAACTAAAAAAAATTATGTGCAAAAAAAAAAAAACTGAATTATTTTTTATACAAAAATGAAAATCTTGTGTCTATAAAGGAGTATGATGATGGAATATTGATATGCAAAATTAAAATAAAAAAAATAAAAAAACTGATAATATTCTTAATTTTAAAACTGAAAAACTGATAATATTCTCGATTTATTGGATAGTTTCACTGGGAAAAAAAAAAAAAAAACAGAGTATGAGATTTAACGTTTTTGCTCTTCTACTTATTGGTTTAATTATTTGGAGCATTACTATGCAAAATTGATAATATTCTTAGCTTTAAAAATAGAAAAAAAAAACTGATAATATTTTTAATTTTACTAATAAGATTTATTGATTTAAAAAATCTTAGACAGAACCAAAGCTACTATAATAGTTGTAAATAAAATTTTTAAGTAATTAACTCTTAAATTTATTGTGGTAAGTTCTAACATCCTAATTTTTGCCATGATATTTTTCTACTAATGTTCTATTTTTTCCATAACAAAAACTATTAGTCAATAATATAAATCAACCGCTTGAATATAAAATTAAAGTAAAATAACATCAAAATTCAAACCCTAAAACAGTATCATTTTGTTTTAACTTTTGGAATCATTTCTAAATTTCATTTGTTAAATGATTTGTCAAACTCAAGCTAGTGGGTACTCTTAGTCACAATCTGGCACATACTATCTGTAGGTGTTGATTTTTGACCACACAACTAAATGGGAAATTCAGGTAGAGAGCACCGGCAGAATAGATTAAGTGCAACAACCTGTAACAAGAAGATGGGATTTCCGAGGTGGTTCGTCCACCTGGGGGTGTTTCGACGATCAAGTCAGTAAAACTTTATCTCTCACAGATAGCAAATTATAGTTAAACTCACAAGAAATAACTTATCTCAGACCCACGAGGGTGTCTTACTTTTATAACCAGCAGTGACCTGATCCCCTAGAAGCCTTACTTCGTTGGACTCTGGCTCAATGCTCATCCCAAACTCTTGGCTAGATATGAATAAATTCTTCATGAGCCTTATCCTTATCCAGACTGAGATCCTCTCCCGCTTTAGGACTCTTGTCCCTTATCTTAATACCTCGGGATTTCGACATTACTGTAGAACATCTCGGCAATGCCATGATCACCTCGGCAACATGACTCATCCACATGGCACCTTAGCCGACATCTCAGGGCTATCTTAGCCACGTGGGGTCATTCACAAAATACTTCCCCACAACTGCCCCTAGGTTCTATTACCTCGGCAACCTGAGGTGATGGAATCTACATAGTCTGTCCACATAACATGTCGGCTTAAAAACGCAGATACTACTTTAACTGAGATCATGACTCGTCGGTTTCAAGAAACCAAGATTCAATTGCCCACTTTATCAAGAATCAAGAATCAAGTTCTCTAAGCATCCCATCCAAGATTGCTTTTTTAGCCAAGGTTATTGCCTCATTATTTCAAGAGTTCTCAATTGCGTATGAGCTATCACGCACCGTCTTTTCAACCGTTTCCTCTATGTGTCCCATTCTTATTGCCTCGTACCTAACATGCGCTATCAGATCATGTCATTTTTGCCCACGCCGCCTGACAAGCATGTTGTCCAAGGCATCCTTATTATGTTTTGTTGTTTTTTTTGCATTTTTGACAAAACTCCTTCTCTTTCTCTCTCTCTCTCCTCGTCGCTTCACTTTGCAATTACACTTCTCTCTTTTCTAAGTTTTTCTCTCTCCACCATTTTCAAGCCTTTTTAAGCTCTGTAATTGCTTCCTCCGTCACCGCCGACGAACTTTTCATCATTTAATTCCGATCATTCACGTTGTCTGACTCCAGCGATCTTCATTTCGGTGTTCATTTTCTCAGTTTCATACTATAAGTCTTCGATTTCCTCTTTTTCATTCTTATTTTGTACTGTTCTTGAATATGACATTATTGTGAACTGTTTGTACACTCCCACTGTTCCTTTTATCAAATTCCACGCTTTATCTCTTGATTTGCTTACCATTTTATGCTCTAGACATTCTGAACCAATTCTTGTTATTGAATATGCTTTTTGCTTCGAAGTTTACCCATTTTTTCTTGACTGTTATTTGTACTGATTGCAGTTCTTGCACATTGCCTTCCACACACATACTCAATGTTCACGGATTTTGTTGTTCTCTATGTACTGTTTTTGTATATGTGAATCTGTTGAAGCTTGAGTGTGTTACTCTGTGTTACTGTCTTTGTTGTTCTTTTCTGCCATTTTCTTGGTTTGTTTTTCCAAATTTCTTGCCTTTGTATTTTGTTTATCTTCTTAGTTTTAGGCTTGGGATTTTCCTAGAAACCATATCCTTAGGAAAATTGAAACAAGAACTCCCCTGATTCTTCTAGAATTCTTGCCCTAGCACTCATTAGGGTCTTGCTGAGGTCCTTGAACCCATATTTAAACCCTTTTCCATCATAAATCATACCTAAATTACCCTAGCCGAGATCATGTGCATGTTTAAGTGGGGAGTAGATTCGTCGACTAAACTTGAGTACTTTCACCAGGAGTTCTCTATTCCAGCCGATGTTCATCTCAGGTTGGCTAGCAAAGAGGACTCCATGGTGCCAGGAGAGGCCTTCTACCCATTCCAGTAGTTTCCATTATTGAGGGTGGAATCAGATTTTCCCTTCACATAATCTTTAGAGAAGTCCTTCACTTCTATAAACTCATTCCCATGTAGCTAGCAGTCAACACCTTTAGTGTCATTAACTGTTTTGTTGAGCTGGCACGCCGAGAAAAGACTAGGATAACTTTGTCCGACCTCCAATATTGCTACACTATGTGTGGCTTGAAATCCAAAAATGGCTACACTTACTACCTAAAGCCCAAATCCACCAAGTACAAGCTCATAGGCGACCTTCTCGACTCCAATAAAGGCGTTCGAGAAGATTATTTGATTGTCTCAGAAAACTGGGAGTTCACATCGCATGACGATCTTCATCTCTTCCCATTGCACTGAGGAGTTTTTAGGAAAGATGAGGTTAAGGACTTAGTCACCTCATAGTTTATTTCTACAAACACTTAGTAATCTATTTCTCTTAAATGTACTAATGTTTTCTCATTGTTTCTACAGCTCTTCCCTAACCATCAAAGAATTTCTTCCAAGAGTATATCCCAAGCCAAGATCTCATCCGGCTTCTGGCTGCCAATTGAAAAATGCAAGGCTCCCATCCTGTTGAATTACGTGTCGACATACCGGTCACCACTCCCCGACGTTCCAAGAAAGAGCAAGACATCAGCTTCCACTCAACCAGTCATTTCCTCGCCAAGGCTAGATTAGGCATCAACATCTGATCTAGCCAACGAGCCATCCACCTCTACTCTAGCCCATCTTATTCCACCGTCCCAACGCCAATGTTGTCACTGACCTCCAAACACTCTTGTCGGCAGAACTCATAGCCAATAGCACCGAGGTCCTGACATATCGATGTTAGACCCATCAAATCCACCTATCGCCTTGTCGACTTTCTGACTCGGTCCAGGAGTTACCGTTGCTACAACAGCCAAGGAGATGGGACACAAGCTTGCAATCGCCGAAGACTTGCTTGCTGGCTTGCCTGATATCGTTTCAGTTTAATCCACACCAAATCCCCAATCCATTCAAAAGCCTAAGAGGGTAAAGAAATCCATGGTAAAAACCAAAGTCACAACCATTCCTTCTGATTTGGAGAAGGACACCGTGGACACAATCCCAATATCTCGGTTAGCCGAGGCTGAGAAGAGGCCCACGAATTCTGGGAAGAGGCTAGCTAAGGCCGAGTTCACTGAGGACCCTGTTTTCAAAAAGCCGAGGTCCGTTGGTCCTGATGACGATGGGGATGTTCTGCTAGAGGACATTTGGATGTTTGAAATCAAGGTGGGCGACCGACCTCTGAAGGTTAGCGATAGTGTCATTAAGGACATTAAAGTCGGTGCTGCTTTGATGACGGAACTCCTTCTGCCCGAAGATATGGCACAAGTGGGCAAGTTCAACCAGTACAAGAACTTTGCCTTGATGATGAGGCATTTTGTCTTGGTAACTTTCTCAAAGTTTCCTTTCTTTTTTACTATTTTTTGCTTCTCAATACTTAGCCACATTTTCCAACTTGTTCCTCTTCTTGTAGGCCATCCAGCACACACATTCTCATGCGGTCAAGGTCGAGTTAGTGAGGAAGGACTTGACAAAGAAGATGCAAGAAGCTGTTGTCTACCTTGCTTTTCTAAACAAGGCCGAGGTTTGCATTCATCATCTTATAGATAAGGCCAACACTGCCAAGTCTGCCTGCCCAACACAAAGCCGAGGAGGCTACAAAAGATACTGAGAAGAAGGCAAGGGCAGCCAAGGTGAAGTACGTTGAGGCCCAGGTCAAGGTTACTGAAACCGAGGCTAAACTTGAGGAAGCACTGGAGGCCAAAGAAGCCAAGGTCGAGGCTAGCAATGAAAAGGCTTACGCCAAGGGCCAAGCTAACATTCATAACCAGTACAAGGCCTAAGACAATCTGGCCTACAACAAAGGCTATTACTTGGGCTAGATGGTAGCGCATAAAAGTTTGTTGGTTCCCGATGACTCGCCATTTTGGGACATCAGTCAGCTGGAGGTGTCTTTCCCTCCTTAGCCCATCAATTCTGAAGCCGAAGCCGAAGACGCATCCGAGGTCCCTGCTGGGGCCAATTCCCCAACTCTTAACGATCAAGTCTTGGACTTGACTGGAGAAAAGGAGGACGAGGTCCCCAAAGGAACCTCCCCCAAGAAGGCTACCTCTGAAGTCGAAATCCTTTCTGTCGAGAAGAGTCTGGACAAATCCCTTCTTGAGATCGACGTCGAGATTGCGGCTGAAAAGTCTACTCAACTGTCTGCTGAGGCTGAAACAATGCCAATTGCCGAGGCAACATAGTCTGAAAAAGATGCTAAAGACCCTTCTATTTAGGATTTTTTTTCTTTTCTTTGACCTTTTGTTCTTTTACTTTGTGGTTGTACTTTCTTTTTTTTAACAATGTTTTGTCGAGCTGATGTGCCTGTTTGTGTATTTGAACAACTTGTTTCTTCTCAATGCAAGTTTGTCTTTTCTCTTTTAAGTATTGGATGCTTTCCATGTATGCTTACTTCCTTTGCTTCATGCGTTGCATATTGTTTCATACTTAGAATTTTTCTGATCTTTCCAAGTCTGACAACTTGACTCCTCACATTGGATCCCCAGACCTCAGATACATCCACATGTCAAATTTAGAACTAAACAATTATCTCAAATAACCACACTTCTGTTATTTATCTCGGCCAAATGACACTTATAAAAGTTTTCCAACAAAATTTTTACAAGTGTTGTTTCTTCATTTGTACTAACTGTCTTCTGGCAAGACTTCACCTTTCCAAGTCTAATAACCTGACTAGGTATCTCGAACAATTATACTTCGGGTATAGTGCAGTACTCTCATCTCGGATTAACTAATCTAGGATAGTATTTCTTGTGAATGATCTGGGATAACTTTGTGCAAAAATCTTTTCAACAAAATTTTTACAAGTGTTATGCTTATTCCCACTTCCTGCCCCCTAATGTGAACCTAATTACCACTTATGTTCGCATTAAGGATGCATCACATGGTTATTGCCTAAGTCTCTTTTAGACATTGTTGGCCGAGGTTAGCATGTTTGGCTTGCCCAAACGAAGCACTTAAGGCTTAACCTTAGTGCATTGAGAGTACCATACTCCTCTGCTTTCCAAACTGACCAAGTCATGGTCAGTTTCATCATGTTTCATACTGAAACATCGCAAACTTAGTTCAACTCTACCAATAAGGCAAGTCTAAGTTATTCATCATGTTTACCATGGGAACATCGTCATAATACTATTCATTCCTATTGCATAAGTTTCAACAATATTTCATAAAACAAAATCAAGCTAGCATTTTATTAAGAATTCGGCCAATAAAATCTTTACATAAAACTCCAAAAACAAAATTCAATGGTAGAAAAACTTCAAATTGCTCGTGTCTAAGGTCTTAGCAACTCCTTGCCATCAGTGTCTTCTAGCCGGTATGCACCATTGCTGGTGATCGAGATGACTCGATATGGTCCTTCCCGGTTTGCGCCTAGCTTGCCCTCCCTGGGATCCTTCTTATTACCAACAACCTTTCTAAGGACGAGGTCCCTAATCTGAAACTCTGGGATTGACATTTTTGTTGTATGCCCTAGCAAGCTGCTGTTGGTATGCCTCTAGTCAAATTGCTGCTCTTTTCCTTCTTTCTTCTATTAGATCAAGATCTTGGGCAAGGAATGCCTCATTCGTTCCATTCTCCACTTCGTGGGTTCTGATTCTAGGGATGCCGATCTCTAGTGGGATAACTGCTTCAGTGCCATATGCCATGGCAGAAGGAGATTCCTCAGTAGACCTTCTCAGTGTAGTCTGATATGCTCATAGGACATTGGGCAATTCCTCTACCCACTTGCCCTTGGCAACTTCTAGTCTTTTCTTGATTCCATCTAAGATGGTCTTGTTAGATGATTCTTCTTGCCCATTGCTCTGGGGAAAGCTAGGAGTGGAATAATAGTTCTTGATCTTGTATTTTGCATAGAAGTTTTTGATTAACTTGTTGTCGAATTGAGTGCCATTATCTACTACTATGGCTCTTGGCATTCCAAATTTGGTGATTATGTTTTTCTGGATAAAATTCTTTACATCCACATCTCAGATTTTGGCTAAGGGTTCAGCCTGTACCCACTTCGTGAAGTAGTCAGTTGCTACCAGTAAGAACTTCCTCTGTCTAGTTGCTTAGGGAAAATGCCCAACAAGATCCATGCCCCATTAGGCAAATGGCCAGGGATTGGACACTAAATTTAGATCTACAGCTGGCTGGTATATCAAAGGTGCAAACCAATGACACTTCTTACATTTCCTTACATAGGCTTTAGTATCCTTTTGCATGTAGGGCCACCATTATCCCTGAGATATGGCCTTATGAGCAAGTGATCTGCCCCCAGCATGGCTTCCACATACACTCTCATGGATCTTGTACAGAAAGTCCTCAACCTGGGATGGATGCACACATCTCAAAAGGGGTCCAATGAAGGACCTTCTGTATAGATGGCCTTCTGTTGACAGGCAAAACCCGGCCGACTTCAATCTGGTCTTGTGCACTTCTTTTATATCTATTGGGAGCCTGCCATCCCTGAGGAACACAACTATGGCGTCCATCTAGCTAGGACCTATCTCTATGCACATTGCTTCGTACTCTATTATTAGGGGCTCTATACTGGGGCTTGACAAATAATCAACCATTGTTATCCTTGCCTTACTTGATTTCATTGCGCTGGCGAGGTTAGCCAGGGCGTCAGCATGGCTGTTATCATCTCTACTAAGTTGCTGCAACTAGTAATTTTGAAAACATGTTAGCAACTTGACAACCTCCTTGATATAGACTATCATCCTCTCATCCCAGGCTGCATATTCACCCCTTTGATTCACAATGAGATGGGAGTCACAAAAGACTACCACCTCATCGGCATCCACAGTCGTTGCCAATTTTAGTCTAGCGATCAGCGCCTCGTACTCTATTTCGTTATTTGAGGCCCTAAACCCTGAATGGATGGATTGTTCTATCATGTTCCCATCCGGTGATACCAAAACCACTCCTACCCCTGCTCCCTGCCAGTTTGAGCTGCCATTGACAAAGAGGTAGAATGAGTTATCGATATAAATGTTGTAAGGTTTTAGCCTTTCTTCTGTCTTCCCCTATTCTGCCAGGCGTGGGGTTTCATGGCCCCAATTGGTTCTCCTCTTCCTTTCCTAGACATCCTAGGTTCTGGCTCATCGATGCCCGTTTTGGGATCACGCCAGGAGAAAATTCTGCCACAAAGTCAACCAAAACATGGCCCTTGATTGTTGTTCTCGGCTTGAATTCTAAGTCATATTGAGCTAGAACTACTTCCCATTGAGCTACTCAGTTTGTTAGGTCTCCACACAATCTTATGGGCTCGAAAGTAATGGTTTAACTTTTTCAAGGCCATTACCAGGGCCAATGTCAACTTCTCCAGAGGCAGGTACCTGGTCTCTACATTTGCCAGGGTTTTGCTCACATAGTACACTGCTTTCTGCTCACTTTATTCTTCTTGGATTACCACGGCACTCACGGCGTGGTTTAAAATTGCCAAGTACAAGAACAATTCTTCTTCCGGTACCAGGTTTGACAACAGTGATGTGAGGTACTTCTTCAAGTCGGCCAAGGCAGCTTCGCATTCTTTTGAAAACAAAAAGTCTGTGGCCTTTTTTAGTAAAACAAAAACCTTTTTGCATTTATCCAAATTTTGGCTAATGAACCTGTTCAAGGCCATTGCTCGTCTAGTCAAAATCTAGACTTGTTTGGCCATTGTCGGGTTCTTCAAGTCAAGGATGGCCTTGATATGACCTGGACTTGCTTTAATGCCCCTCTTGGTGACCAAATACCCTAGGAACTTACTGTACCCAACTCCAAATGCACACTTCGAGGCATTGAGTTGAAGCCGATATGATCTCAAGATGTCAAAGACTGCCTTCAAGTCAGCCAGATGGTTTCTAGGTTCCTTGGTTTTAACAACCATATCGTCTATGTAAACCTCCATTGCTTTCCTAATCAGATGTTTGAACATCTTGGTAACCACTCTTTGGAAAGTTGCTCCTACATTCTTTAACCCAAAAGGCATTACTCTGTAACAATAGAGTCCTTTGAGGGTGATGAATGTCGTATTCTCTTCATCTGGGGCATACATTGCTATCTGGTGATAACCTCTATCTGTGTCTAGAAAACTCATCCTCCTATGCCCTGATGTGGCATCTACTAGTTGATCAATCTTAGGCTGTGAGAAACTGTCCTTGGGGCAAGCTTTGTTCAAGCTTGTGAAGTCCACGTAGACCTTTTACTTCTCATTCTTCTTCTTCACCACTACTGTATTAGACAACTAGGTGGGATAATTTACCTGTTTGATGGCCTGCGCCTCTAGTAGCTTGTCTACTTCTTCCTCGATTGCCTGCACATGTATCAATGTCGGCCTTCTTGCTCTCTAGACTACTAGTTTTGCTGACCTGTCCGCGTTAAGTTTGTGACAGGTGACCTTGGGGCTGATTCCTGGCATCTCATAAGATGTCCAGGAAAACACCTCTATGTTCTCTCTTAAGAAAGCCTCCAGTTCTCTTTCTTCTTCCTTAGTTAAGCCGGAGCTAAGGAGAAAGAATCGTTTATCATCTCTTTTTTGCACTAGGACCTTTTTCAATGGTTCTTCACTTTTCTCTACAGGTTCTTGCCGACATCCTCCAAGACCTCGTGGTCTTCTCTTTCAACCTCTGTATTTTCTGCCTCCCTTACATTGCAGGTGTACTTCATTGCTGCCATGGAGTAATTTTTTGCCTGTACTTATTCTCCTCTTACTTCCTCAATCCCCTGTTCAGTTGGGAATCGCAACAGTTGGTGCAGCGTTGTAGGAACAACCCTCATTGCATGCAACTAAGGTCGTCCTAAAATGATGTTGCTTGGGGAGGGAGTATTTATCACAGTGAACTCTGTTGTTACCTTTTTACTCCCTACCTGCACCTCTAGATTTGTGGCTTCCAGAGGCCATGTCGACGTCCCATTGAATCCCACTATCAGGTTGTCGGATTGTTCTAGATCATCCTGATGGAAGCCAAGCTCCTTGTAACATCTAACATACATGATGTCATAAGAGCTACCCTGGTCGACGAATATGCGCCTCACCTGACAATCTCCAATTTTCAGAGTTACCACCAGGGCATCAGTGTGCGGATGTTGCATCATATCCAAGTCGGCCTCAGTGAAAGAAATCATCAGTCCTTAATATTCATTTGTTCTGGGTTTCCTTTGCTGGACGTGATATACATGTTGCAGGTTCCTTACTGTCTAGGTCTTCCCTCGAACTTCATTCTCATTGACCTTCGAGTGAATCACATTGATTACCCGAGGTCCCTTTGCCTGTTGCAGTGGTGGTGGTAGAGGTGGCATTGCTGTTGCTTGGGGCAGCCTCGCGTGCTCTTCCTTTGTTCTCACCTTGTCTACTACGTCTCTCAGGTGAACCTGTCTGACCAGATCCTCCAAGTGTGACTTCAGAGCCTGCATCCTTGAGTCAGGTGCCCATCCTCATTATGGTAGGCACAATGTTTCCCTATGCTCCTACCCATGAACTCGTTTGGGATCCTCTCCAGTGCTTTGTAGTACGGCTGGTTCCTAATTCTCTCCAAAACTTTATAGCTCTCGCTCCTGTTTCCTACCTGTCAACTAGGATTCCCTTGACCTCGCTTCGGTGAGCCGTTTCTCATTTCTTGCTTTGGCGTCCCCGTTCCTTGTGTGTCTTTCTCTGCTCTGGCATACTTCTTAATTCATTCCATGAGCTCCTCTATGCTCTTCGGTAGGGTTTTTGCAAGTGATTTCTAAAGCGAGCATTTATCTTTCAGGCCGTTCTTGAAAGACACGACCACCAACTCCTAGTTACAAGCCAGAATCCAATTATACACCTCATAGTATCTCTTAGCATAAGCCTTGAGGCCTTCGCCATTACTAATCTTCAAAGACAGTAGGGAGTTTACCCTTAGTGGTTGCGACTTGTTTGTAACAAACCTGGCCACAAACATCTCGGCCAGGCCTTTCTAACTCTTCACAGTTCCTTTTGGCGACTTATGGAACGAATCCCTTCCCAAATTCTGATGGGAATACTTTCCATAGCAGCTGTTCATTCGCACTCCACAAAGCTATTGAATTTAAATACAAACCAACATGAAAGTTTGGATCGGACTTACCGTCGTAGATCTAAAACCTTGGCATGTTAAATCTCTTCGGGGTCTCAAATATATCCAACTCCACCGAGAATGGCATCCTCGGTTTGATGGTGGACGTAATCTCAGTGTTGAGTCTCTTTCTCTGGAGGTAGTCCTTCAGATCCTCCTTCGTTCTACCGGGAGCTCGGCTATCAATAGACTTCAGTCTCTTTGGCGTGCTTCTCCCAGTGAAATTGTGCGTCCTCTTGGATTTCCCTTCGTCCACTATATCAAAATAGCTGCTCTTCCTTTGGTTCTACCGAGATCCCTTGACATAGGTCCCCTTGGTTTGTGGTGTCCTCTACGACTCACCTCGTACTAAATCTGTTCGCCTGATATCCCGTGACGGCTTGTGGCTTGCTTTTTTGTGCTCCTTGGAGGAGTTTAGTCTCCTCAGATACGATAGCCCTACAGTTCGAACTCCTGTGGTTTTGAATCTGATTTCACTAGTTCAATGCGAAAATAGATAAACACAAAAGAGTCTAAATTCAGCAAATCTTTGAAAAATCGATTTACAATAAAAAATGCCAAAAAATGGACTGCATTGCCAGATGTCAGAGTCACCACCTAAATATTGTGAAAAATTTAGGAAATTCGTGACTCGTGCCAAAAGCCACTTGTCCGTCATCACCAAAGTGTCTCGGCTCGGGAAGTTAGGTATGAGAGGGGAAGGTCATGAATTGAGCACCCCACTCACCCGATCAAAGATCGGCCTCTGCTAATCATGATGTGATTTTTATGTACAGTATATGCTCTTGTTCTGATTATTATGCTATCTTTACTATGTGATGCACACAAGTATAGACTATTTCGCAAAATTTGGAACGCTTTGATTTCATGTTTAGTTTTGAAAAGTGTTTTGAATATGTTTGTAGACACCCCATTTTTGACTGTCCTCAAGACTTAGACGTCATCATTTGAACACTCGATGATTATCCTTGTTTGTATTTGTTTTGACCGCCCGAAGTCCTCGACGAAACACCTTGTCTTTGAGCCGCTAAACCTATCTGTTTTTTGCTTGGTTGTGGACCATGAGCTTGTTGTTTCAAGTCTGGAGGAGAGGGTGGCCTGTCGGCCAGCCCCACAGCCTGTCGGCCATGACTTGTGCCTGTCGGCCATCAGTGGTGGCCAGTCGGCTTTGTTGGTGGTCGGTCCGCCACATTGGTGGCCAGTCGGCTACCAATGATGGTCGACGACCATTTGTCTCCTTTTTCAGATATTTGTTTGCCAGCTGTACCAACTGTTGTTCACTGAAGTGTATCTCCATACATGTGTATGGAGGGATGAATACAAGCTCAAATTTTGTTTTTCTATATATAGAGAATGTTCTCCCCCATTTTGGAGGGTTAGACAATTTAGACAAAAATTCTCTCTCTCTCTCTCTCTCTCTCTTCTTATTTTGTGCCTTTAGTTAGTTTTCTCTACAACTTTGCACATCAATCCTTAACCAAACACTCTCACCTTTGAGTTGAGGTTCTTTGGAGTCTAGCTTGAGCTCTTGAAGGAGGTTTGAGTTGGAATTTGGGGCTGTTTTGTGCTTGAGCTTCAAGAGGTAATTCCCTTGTTTAAAATACTTGCTTTGACTACTTATTTTGCCATCCTTTTGTATTGTTTTCGAGCTGGTTTTTAACTGCAAAAAACTCTAGTTTTTGACTTTTAACATGATGGTTTGAGGCTGTTTTGTGCTAAGGGCTGATCCACCCTTCTTGTTGCTTAATTGTGTAGACTTTTACACCATCTTTTATCATATTTAAATCAAACTTTTTGGGCCTTTAAATCACTGAAATTCAAAGTTATTTTAGAGACAAAAACCTTCTTTTGAAAGTCTAAACTTGGAGGGGTTAGCCTCCCCTTCTTGTTGTCTTGCTTGCATGCCTAGTTATCTCATGAGTTAGCATGTTTTTGTAGATTGTCTTAGTCTATTTCCAGCATGTTTCTACCTTTGATTTGGACTATTTTGGCTCTGTTTTGGGCTACTTTTCTTGTATGAGTAGTGTTTTGCATAGCTGTAGTGTAAAGGGGTTACACTAGCTTAGTGTTTTAAGCCTTTAAGCATGAATTGCATGAGTTGCTTACATGTTTTAGTGTCATTTTGCACTCCATTTCAGTACTGAAATTCTTGCAATCTTCCTCTATTCTTTACTCTTTCATTTATTTTGAAAGTGGCTTTAAACCCTTTGTTGGCTTAAGTGTGAAATTGAGTCATTCATGCTTAATGGTTTAATTCCTTTGAGAGTTCATTATCAACGGCATGAGGGCTCTTTCATGCTCAAGGCACATGTGGTTTAAGCCCATTCTCAAATTAGAGGATACTCACCTTTTGGACTAATCAATTAAAGAATGGATTAGTAAATCTAAAATGAGTAAACAAAAAATGAACAAGCAAAAGAGGCAAGATAAAGCATCTTTGTGTTGCATTGCATGTGTTCGGATCGGACGTTAATCTAGACACGAGGAAAAGGGCATGTTTCATACTCAAAGTGATGAAACGTACCATTTTCTTCGGTCACCACCACCCTTGATCATGCATGATAGGGTAGTGGTTTTGTTTTGGTCGTGTTTGTACACTCATTAAGCTTGTACAAGCTTGGTTCCTTAGCCATCATGTATGGAAAATGCTTGGTTGGTGGTTTTGGAGCAAAGAATTACACTCCTTTGAACTTGTGTAATGATAAGGAGGGTAACAGTACACACAAACCCTTGAGAATACAATGCTCTGCCCCTGTTTGCTCTTTGTTGCAGTAAAAAAGGAAGTTTAGAGAAGGGGTGGCCGATCGGCCACCAGTAGTAGCTGACTGGCCACCATTGGTAGCCGACCGGTCATCAATGAAAAGTTGCTCAGTGTGCTCCTAAAAGGGATCAGAGGTGTTTTGAAAGTTGGCAGCACTGTTGGTGTTCAATAAGTGTAAACAGAGGCTGCAATGGCAAAGTGGTGGCATTTTTGGGTGGAACAACCAAGCATGCATGCATCCTTCACCCTTCGAGGCCATTTAACTGCTTTATTTAGCTAGTTAGTGGTAGCTAATTTACTTGCTTTGTAATTAGTTAGTTAATGTGATTAGCTAATTAATTCGTTTTGTAATGGTTAATTAGCTTAGAATAGTTAGTTAAATACCATGTTGTAATAATTAGTTTAATTAGTGTAGCTAGCTAGCTAGTTCATTCGAACCCTCCTTCGTGAGGGCATAATGTTGTAATAAGTGTGCGTGCGTGTGTGTATGTCTTCCAACCCTGCGTCTTTCTCTCTTTTATTTAATCGCTTTTGATGGTTAGATTGGGGACATTTTCAATTAGCATACCTTATGCTTGCATGTTTGCATCCATTCATTTGTCTTGCATACACCGAGGCTCAGTGCATCATTCAAACTGCATTGCAATTTCAATATTTCTTTGAATACGTGTTTAATCACATGTTCAAATCAATTCATATGCCATATTAGTAGTCGAGCCTATTAATTGCATTATTGAATGTGTTGCATTAGGAATGTTGTATAGTTAGGATCATGCATCTTTCTAACTAGTTTTTATTTTGGCTTGGGGTACTCGGTAAGCTTTCACGCTTTAGCATACTTGCATAAGTGTGATTGCCATGTTGCAATGTTTTGCATGCTTGCCATGGGGCTATGTGCTTAAATGTTAAACTACATGAATGCCTATGGATAAATGCTTTGTTGTTTGAATTGGAACAATTCAATGAATGTGGGTTTTAAGCCCACTTGAGGTGGTAAATCCGCATCTTTTAAGCCCACTTGAGGGTGGCAAATTCAAACCGTTTTCATAAACAAACATGACTTGAAGTGTTCTAATTCTTGCGATTTAGTCTATACTTAGTTGTGTGCACGTCACATAGTAATGTTAGCTAATAATCAAAATAAGAACACATAAGGTTTATAAAAGAACATATCATGATTAGTAGAGGCCAATCCTTTGATCGGGCGAGCAGGGGTGCTCAATTCATGACCTTCCCCCGTCGTACCCAAGTTCCCGAGCCGATACAACTTTGGTGATGACGGACACGTGGCCTTTGGCACGAGTTAGGGTTTCCTAAATTTTTCCAAAATAAAATATTTAGGTAGCGACTCTGTAATCTGGCAAAGCAATCCAATTTTGGCATTATTTGATTTACAATTGATTTTCCAAAATGATTTGCCAGATTAGACTCTTTGGTGTTTATCAGTTTCACATTGCACTTGTGAGATTAGATTCAGAACCGCGGGAGTCCCAACCGTGAGGCCTTTTTTTCAAACCCCCTCTCCGAAAGGTGCAGGGGCAGGAGAAAAAGGCGAGCCCACAATGTCCCACTTGAAAAAGTGATCTCATATGTACATTAGTTAAACTATCCCAATTTAAGCAAAAAAGCCTTCATCCACCGGCATTTAAATAGGTATATCAACTAAGCATTTAGCCTCATGGGAAGCATGCTTGATATGACAACAATCACACACGTGCAGTATGCTAAAGCAAAAAATGCTTTCCCAAAATATCCGAGGCGAGCCAAAAGGAAGAAAATAGATAGAAAAAATGCGTGATCCTAAAAAAATGCAACATGACTAATGCAACACATAAAAAATGCAACTATTGGATTTGCCTTCTAGCATGACATATGAGTCAATTCAAGGCGTATAAAAGTGCATGTATTCAAGCAAGGAATTTGAAATATATATATTTTTTTATTGGCAAATGTTAGTTGTTAGTTGTTAGATTAGCATCTATAGAAGAAAATCTTCCCACCCTTGGCAAAGCACCTAAGTGCTTGCACACCCTCCTAAGGGGAATTGCACCCATGACCTCATTGGGACTAAGCCCTAAGAAAGGCATGGTGGCCAACTAGGCTAGGCCTAGTTGGTTGCAAGGAATTTAAATTTGACATTGATTAGTATGATGAGCCGAACCCTTATGCATGCAAAACAAATTGATGCCAGTCATGGAAAATGCTAAGGAAAACATGATGCTATCCATGGTAAGCAGATAAATAAAAGGGTGAAAGAAATGGGGTTGGAAGGCATACACAATATTACAAGTTGCCCTCACGCAGGAGAGTCTAAATGTCCAAGTGTCCGAATGTTAACTAACTATTACAAATCCGAATGAATAAATTAACTACACTAAAGAATTAAACTAACTAATTACAACACATTATAACTAAAAACTTAATTTAAAGGACGAGAGGCGAGGAGCCGCGCGCATGCAAGTGAGAATATCCTCGTGGACACTTCTCTATTATGCTGTCACAATCCTTTTTGTTCGCAGTCATAAAAAAATTATGTTTTTGCCTCAGCTTTTGCCTTGTTCTACCATGAAAATGGCATTGCCTGGAAAAAGTGGAGTGGTCGGCCGGCCATAGAAAGTGGTTGGCCAGACAGGAATGGTGGCTGGTCGGCCACTACTTTTGGGCTTTCCCCTACTGCAACAGAATGGAAACAGGACACAAACAGAGTGTTTCTAGAGGATGTTTATCCTCTCTGCCACTCTCTATCATGAAATTGGTCAAGGGAGGAATAGAATCAATCCACAAATCATCAATGATCGCAAGGTTATGAGGATCCATGAATCGATGGGACAAAGACTCAATGAAAGAAAAGAAAAGACCAATAAAACCTCCTCCTTATCATAGAGTTACCTCAAGGGAAGTGGTAGACATTGATTCGTGAGTCATTATCATCACTAAAGAGTATGAAATGTCTCAAGACTCAATGGGCTCAATTAACGTTTGATTGAACCAAACTTGATTTTATTATCTTGTACCTTTTTTAGTCCATTTTATTAGCCTTTTATTTACCTTTCCATTCTTTAACCATTTTGTCCAAAAGTGACAAGTACATCCACTAATGAAGAGAAGTGTCAGACAAGGAGTTGTTCCTGGCATGAGAGATATGTAATGCCTTGGTAATGAACCTCCAAAGAGATTAAACCATTAAGCATGGAAGGTCTTTTTCACATGCCTTAAGCAACAATTGTTTGAAACAACTATTAAGAAAAAGGAAAGAAAACCAAGATAGGAAGGAGGTTGCAGAGATGATTATTACAAGTGTGAGTATATGTATGAAAGCCTATGCAATAAAAGCTATCAACTCAAATAGATTGGTGTCTAAGGGTTAAACCACCAAACCTTTGAGGACTTACATCAACACAAGCCTAATAGTCAAAGCATGAATGAAGTAAACACACTAAAACAGTCCTAAAATAGCAAAAACAGTGCTGGAAAATTGATTTGGAAAGCTTAAAAAAGTAGGAAAAATATGAGAGAATTTAAGTTAGTAAGCAAGCCTAAGGAGGGGTGGCTAACCCTTCCACTTTTTAGACTTCAAAACCACATGTTTTAGCCTTTGAAAACTCTGAAAATCAATGCCCAAAAGTTGAGAATCAAGTGGGAAACACAAGGATAAAAACTTATGGAATAAGATTCAAAGAAGGGTGGTTAACCCCTCTAACCTTGGTAGCTTTAAATCACAAGTTTCAGCCCACCAAAACAGTCCAGAAACAGTATGAAAACAGCAAGAAAATAAAGGAAAGTAGTGTAAAGATGGTCAATGTTATACCTCTTAAAGGGGAGTGACTGGCCTTCACTCTCAAGGGCTGATATTTGAGCTCAAGAACCTCAGCGAGGACCCTCAAATTTTTGGTTTAGGAAGTGTATGTATATTGCAAGATAGGAAGAGAGTGCTTAGCAAGTTTTTGAACTTTGGAGAATTTTTCTAACCTAAAACCATAAGGTATGGTCAAGTATATATAGAAAAACGGGTTGCTATCTCAGAAATATCTGTATTGAGCCAGTTGGTGCAGTGCATACACATGGGGGGACAACTGGGAAACCTGGCCAGCCGGCCTGGTAAGGGACGGCCGACCACTAATTTTTGGCCAGTCGGCCACCTATTGGCCAGCAGGCCTCTGGGTGGTTAGGCTAGAGAAAAGTAAGTTTTGGCTCAAAGGGGGTGCATGGTTCTAGGCTTTGAAACTCAAAACCGAGGCTTCTTGCTAAAGAAATTCAACGTGTGTACAGCGTACTAATTCATCATTGAGTGATCAACCCAAGGCATCCAAGTCTTATGGGCAGTCAAAAATGGGGTGTCCACAGATGCCCATCTTTGACAGAGCTCAAAGTTGTGAAATGACGTGAGTGAATGTCAAAGTCCAAAGACGACCTATTTTGACAAGGCTGTAAGACTTGGGCAGGAAATCAAAATGCAAATGCAACTGGTTAAACCCGAGGGTCACCTACATATCCCTTTGCAAGGAATCAAACCAGCATAGTTTGGGGGCAGAATGCAAAATGATATACAATGCGATGCAATAGTTGAGAACACAGACGAGCATACCACCCGGGAATTATAAAGATGAGATTAAATGCAATGCAACAAGTGAAACCATAAATGAGCATACCGCCCAAAAATTATGAAGTAAAATTATAGAGAAACAATTCGTAACGACGCTTCCGCGCAGAAAGTTAACAAGAAACAATCCTAACTACACTTCTGCATAGAAAGGTCAACAATAAATAATCCAAACTACACTTCCGCTAAGAAAGGTTCACAAGAAATAATCCTAACTACACTTCCGTGTAGAAAGGTACAAGAAATCCTTACTACACTTCCTCGTAGAGAAGGCAACACGAAACAAACCAAACTACACTTCCGCGTAGAGAGGCACAAGAAACAATCCTCACTACACTTCCGCATAGAGAGGACAAGAAACAAACCTAACTACACTTCTGCGTAGAAAGGTTGTGACAATCCAAACTATAGTTCCGCGGAGAAAGGATAAGAAACAATCCTCGCTACACTTCCACGTAGAGAGGACAAGAAACAATCCTTACTACACTTCCGCATTGAGAGGAACAGGAAACAACTCTAACTACACTTCCGCATAGAAAGGTATAAGAGCAACCCAACTACACTTCTGCATAGAGGGGTTAAGCGATATAAGCCCAATCATACTCATGTGACAAGGGTGGACACAAAGAAAAGCACAATGCACATGAATGCAACGCACTTACTGTAATCGACGTGAAACATAATATAATGCAAGTTTTATGCAACATAATAGACAACTGAATTGAAAAGATAAGTAGAAAGCGGTGTTAGAAGACACCTTGCAACGATCTCCAACTTACCACTCGGAGGTTCCTTAAAATGCTCAAAAAAGGATATGACTCACTCAAACTTGAACTTGGGGCATGTTCTCACTTCGAAGCGACAATGGGACTTCAAATAATGCCTCCGGAACCATATGTCGGAATTTTCTGTGACTGAAACAAACCCAATTTTTGCAATTCTTCACTTTAGGCTACATACAGAACTCTTCATGCATAGAATAGGCAAGACCTTAGCAAAAAAACCACCTTGGACCAACTTCCTAGTCGGCTAGCCACAAGACCTAGACGATCGGCCACTTACTTAGCCGGCCGGCCACTCGCCTAGCCGGCCAGCCACTCGATTGACACATGGGGTTAGTTTCAGGTTTTCAACCCAAGGCTTACTTAATACACAACCAAACCTCATTTCCTCACTTCCACACCTCCAAAATCACTCATGCTCTCTCTCTAGGCTCTCTCTCTCTCTCTCTCTCTCCCTCCCTAGATTTGTGTTTTATTTGCGTTACCTAATGCCCTACGCAAATTTTATTTGCAAAACACACTTTGGCCCTCTATGTTTTGAACCGATTGGATTTTGATTTGGTTGATTTTTTGGGTTTTTCATTGCTTTGGGTTCATTTCCTCATGTTTTTCTTGGGTTTCACACTTTTCCCTAGGTTTTGACTTTTTCTCTCTCCTAGGGTTTGACTTTTCATGTTTTCTACCATTTTTTCCCTCATTTTTCACCATTTTCTCCCATATTTCTCCATGGCGGATGGTATTCCACACGATGGTGCCCCTCTTGAGGTACTAATACTTCCACCTATCGCAGAGGTTGAGGAGTCGATAGTTGACGAGCCCGGTGAGGCGGCGGAGGACATTGCCACTAACATTGAGGCAGAGGAGATATACCCTCTAGTTGGAGTTTCCATCGCTGAGGGTGAGACCCTTTGATCTGTCCACTTACCATCCCCGAACGTACGCGATGGTGTAGACACCCCATTTTTGACCGCCCTTACGACTTGCATGTCATCGCTTGCTCACCCAATGATGAGTGTATATGCTTGTCAAGTGCTCGAAGTCCTCAGCGGAATGCCACAGCTTTGAGCCTTTCAAACCTTACACCCCTGTTGCCTTATTTTTGGACTAAACTAGGAGATCTTCAAGCCTGCAACCTTTTGTGGCCTGCCGGCCCCTTCTATTGGCTACCAACCATTGCTTTTGGTTGCCGACCACTAGTAGTGGCCTGCCGGCCACCAATGGGTTTTGTAGATATTTTTGTGCCAGCTGTTGGCATAGATGCATGCACCTTCCTACACGTGTATGTCTTGATATTTCTGAGGGAGTTGCTTGGTTTTCTATATATAGGAAGCCTCCCCTTCCATTTTTGAGGTTGGAATTTTTAGAGCAAAAATTCTCTCTTTCTTTCTCTACAATTCTCTTTCTCTCTTGAAATTTCTTAGCTTTTTGCATGCTTTTGCCTATACACTCTTAACCAAAGCTCTCCATCTTTGAGCTGAGATACCTTTGAGCCTTGTTTGAGCTTTTGAGGGTGTGTTTGTCTTGATTTGTTTCCTAGAATTGGTTCTCCTCTTCAAGAGGTATAAAGCTTTGCCTCTCTTCTTACTTTATTTACTCTTTTTCCTACTATTTTCCAACTATTTTTGGGCTTTCTAATTCTGTATTTTTGGGTTGAAACTTGGGTTTTAAGGCTAATAAAGGTTGATGGGTGGTTCACCCTTCTGTACACCTTGCTTTCAAGGCCTTTACCCTTGTGTTTTTCACCTTTACACTATCTTTTTTTAAGCTTTTAAACACTGATTTTCAGAGTTTATTCAGTGGCTAAAATGTTATTTTGAAGTCCAAAATTGGAGGGATTAGCCTCTCCTCCTTGTGTTTTGCTTACTAGCCTAGCATGATCTATGTTTTAGCTTATTATTCTAGCTATTTTTTGTCTTAATTCCAGCATGTTTTAGGATTTAGCACTATTTTAGGACTATTTTTAAGTGTTCATTGCATTTGAGCCTTATATTGCGTGCTTGTAGTGTAATTGTCCTCATAAGTTTGGTGTTTTAGGTCTTAGACACCACCTTATTTGAGTTGATTGCATTTATTTAGTGCTTTTCTTACTTGTTCTCACCTTTAATCACCTCTGCAACCTCCCTCATTTCTTGGCTTTTTCTTTGCTTTGAAAGTGGTTTCAAACTATTTGTTTGCTTAAGCATGAGATTGATGTGTCATGCTTAATGGTTTGAGCCCTCTTCCCTTTAGAGGACTTAAACTCACCTTTGGACTTAATTGATTAAAGAATTGAAAGGTAACTAAAATGGAGTAATAAAATTGGTGAATAAAAAAGGTGCAAGATAATAATTTGGTTTGGGTTCAATCGGACGTTAATTGAACCCTTGAGTCTTGAGTCATTTCATGCTCATTAGTGATGAAAACGGTTCGAGAGTCATCGTCAACTACTTCCCTTGATCATTCATGATAGGGAGGTAGTTTTAAGAGTCTTGTTTTGTTGTATTTATTGAACTTGCACACTTGATTCATAAGCCATCATGCAATGACATTCCATCCATTGGTGGTTTGTGAATCAAAATTACTACTCCTTTGAGCTGTTTGATGATAAGGAGAGGTGAGTTGTGCAAACAAACCCTTGATAATACTCTGTCCCTACTCTATTTGCTTTCTGTTGCAACAGGACAATCTAGTTATCAGTGGCCGGCAGACCACTATTTGTGGCTAACAGGCCACCATCAATGGACGACAGGCCATCTGCTGGCCACCAGTGCAAAATCCAGGAGTGTACTTTTGAAGCAGAATAGAGTTAGTTCTGAGGTGGAAATCAGTGCAAGTGTTCTACTGTGCAACAAAGGCATTTGGCAGCAGAAATAGTGGCTTTTTTGAGTGGAAAGTCTGTGCATGCATGAGCATTCCTCATTTCCTGAGGAGGAGTAATTAGAATAGTTAATTTGGTTACTTCGTTTTGTAATTACTTAGTTAGCTAATTTTGTCTTGTAATAATTAGTCATGTAGTTTAGCTAAATTATTCATTTGGGTTTGTAATAATTACTTAATTAGCTTAGCTTTAATTAGTTAGCTAGTTAGTTTATTCGGACCCTCGTGTGTGAGGGCACAAATGTTGTAATAATGTGTATGTCTTCCAACCCCACATCTTTCTCCCTTTTATTTAATTGCTTATGTTGGTTAGTTTAGGGCATCATGTTTTGTTTAGCATCTCTCATGCTTTGCATCCATTTGTATTGCATGCATTGAGTCTCTGTTCATCATTCTAACTTGCATTGTTAGTTTAATATTTCTTTGAATGATGGGGAAAGCATGACACATGATTTTGTTTGGAAAGGCGTGGAGGATCATAAGTGTCCGATATGCTTCCACGTGTTTGACTAGATCGGTGGTACCATCGAAGATGTCAATCAATGGCATTTTGAACTTAGGTGGTAGAGCTTTATCATTGATGGAAGCAGTAAAAGGGGAGTTGATGGTGGAAGAAGGTTTATGTTTCATGTTCTACATGACCCATAGTAATTGAAGCTTCATGGCTCGTAATTTTTCATCCCAAACGGGGGCATTATCCCTCGAAGCATGAACTTGGGGTTGAACACTGCTAGCCTCGCCTTCATGGACGGCAATGTGGTGCAATGGCGAGTGGTTATGGAAAAGCGGTGGTCCCTCTTAACGGGGGTGCGAGCCTGGAGGAGGGACGGGCAGATCGTCAAGGTTCGACGGTTGAGGTTATGGGACAAAGGGCAAAAATATCCCTTGGGATACATGTGGCGGGAATTGGTGATGATTGTGGGTTTGTTCCGCATTATTCATATTGCATAAGTTAGGATCATGCATTGTTCTAACTCCTTTATCTTTTTTGGCTTGGAGTACTAGGTAAGCCTTTATTTGCTTTAGCATATTGTATGAATGTGGTTGTTGCCATGTCTAGCATGCTTGCCATGAGGCTAATTTCTTAAATGATAAACTGTTTGAATGCCTGTGGATGAAGGCTAGTTGCTTTAATTGGAATAATTTGAGTAATGTTTATATGCGATCACTTTTTCGAGTGGTACATATTCGAAATAATTTTCAAAACAAACATGGATTAAGTGTTCTAATTCTTGCAAGTTAGTCTATACTTGTGTGTGTACGCATCACATAGTAATGCTAGCCTAATAATCAGAATAAGAGCATATATTGGAGATAAGATTTATATCATGATTAGTAGAGACTGATTTTTGATCGGGCGAGCAGGGGTGCTCAATTCATGACCTTCCCCTTTCGAACCTAAGTTCCCGAGCTGAGACAATCTTGGTGATGATGGACACGTGGCCTTTGGCACGAGTCATGGGTTTCCTAAATTTCTCAAAAATATTTAGGTGGCGACTCTGTATCTGGCAAAGCAGTCCATTTTTGGCATTTTGATTCAAAATCGATTTTCTAAAAGATTTGCCAGATTTGGACTCTTTGGTGTTTATCTATTTCACATTGCACTTGTGGAATTAGATTCAGAACCGTGTGAGTTTGATACTATAGGGCTTATTCATCTTTCGAAAGGGGGCACGAAAAAGTCGAGCTACAGATGGCCCCTAAGGGGATGCTGCGGTTCGAGGATTTAGCTATAGGCATGCCCGAGGATGTCCTGTTAAGGGAGCAGGCCTCCCTTCTTTCTCATGATGCTGTTGAGGTAAAAACCTTACTTTCATGCACTTAACTGGTTTTATCATTTCATTACTGTCTTTCATTACTGTCTTGCATCTGACATACTCTCTTTCCAACATAGGGTATCACCCTCTCTTAGAGAGGATATGGGGTGATGACTGTTAGAGATTGGTATCATTAGCTCTTTGTCTGGGTCCGCGAGCTAGTTGACGAGGCAGGCTTCAACCTATTTTGCTCTGGGCTTTCTCGATTGCTGGCTAGCCGGGCTCTACTTGGATCTTTGGTGGAGAGGTGGTGGGACACCACCAACTTCTTCCACTTTTCTTCTACCGTGGAGATGACGATGACTCCCTACGACTTCTTGATACTTACTGGCTTGAGAGTAGGGAGTGATCCGATCCCTTTCGACATGGACATGGGCTGGTGGGAGGCTGCATAGATTCATTTGCTCGGCGCACGCCCTCTGCTGAACAGGTCGGTTATGGTCCGATACAGTTGGTTCTACGACCATTTCCATAGAAGCCAGCTAGAGACGTGGGAGGATGTGAAGTAGTACAACTGGGGCTTTTTGATCTATCTCCTTGGTACCACCTTGTTTGCGAATAGATGGAATACTGTAGGCTTGTACTTGTTGAGTGCTCTTGTGGTCCTGCCTCGGGTGCGAATCTATGACTGGGGTGGTGCTGGCCTCGCCACCTTGTACGGCTATATGTGCTCTGGTTCTCGCAAAAAAATGAAACAAGGTTAGACATTATTGGCGAGCTTGGGAGGTACACATTGCACTTTCATTTGTTCCTTATGCTTTCTACTTTGCACATTCTGTTTTCATTTCTGTTTACACATTGTGCTTTTTTCTTTGCACTTTTTGTCTTCATTTCTGTTTACACATTATTCTTGCCTTGTAGCTTTGGATCTATGCATATTTCCCTGCCCTTGCCCCAGTTCCGAGGGATGAGATAGAGCTGGCCATAAGGTTTACTCCCGACGGTATGACTGTAGATGCCGCCCCAAGTGCCAGGATGATACCATTTTTGCCTACTACTGCCGATATTTTGACACGGTGATGGCTCGCAAGGTAATTTGAAACCCGTATTCACTTCTGCTTCATGTCTATTGCTACTGCTCTGATTCATATTTTGACACCTGACTACAACTAACAACTGTGAATTCTCTACTTGTAGATCACGTGGCAGCTATGGGCGGTGATATCGGCCGGAATACGAGATCAGTATGCCGAGTCCTAGGCTACCTCTCGATTTTAGATCTTGTTGGAGGGTCCATTCTGCAGGACCTGGTATTTAGGAGAGCGATTCGTACGCCAGACCCTTGGCCTACCTGCTCCGGTTGTTCCTACTCTGGTTGTTCCTGCCCCTCATCGGGCATCCATGAGGACAACTGATAGTCTCCCAGTTGAGGCTATCGTACATTACATGGCAGGGTAGGACGCCGATTTCTTCCAAGGGATTGGGGATTATACGGCTTTTATCAGGACTCATCTGATGCCACCCTTGACTTGAGTTCGCGCGAGAGACGCTGCAGGTGCCCCTGTAGCTGGAGGAACTCCTCATGCCACCGAGGTTGATGTTGGTAGAGCCCCTCCTATTGTGCATGTAGCCGGCTTTCTAGTGATTCCGACTGCGATCCCATGCTAGTGGCTGAGCTGGACGACCTATTAGATTCCAGATGATCCGCCAGAGGGAGAGCATGGATATGTCAGGGACCTTGGTGTGCAGCAGGTATGCACTTTGCCTCGCAGTTTATATTTCACATTCCCTTTTTTTTGTATATTGATGCTCAAACTTATTTGCAAGTGCCATTGGAGTACACAGACGGTCTCCTCCAATTGGTCGCCTCTCTAGTCCAGATGGTGCAGAGGAGAGAGATACTACTTACTCTCCATGGTATCCAGGTATTCTCCCTTCTCTCATACACCTGACGGCTCTGATTCATACCCATACAAATTTTGCATTATACTGTTCTGATACTTTGCATTGTTCTGTACTGATTTTGCATTGTTCCATACTGATTTCCTATTTATTGCTTTCAGCTCTCTTCTGTACCTGTGGCACCAGAGGCATCGGCAGCGCCAGCGACACCTCCTCCAGCGGCAGAGAGGAGAGGTAGACAGGCCCCAGTACGCGACTGGGATGAGAGTAGAGGTAGGGGTGCCCGAAGTCGGAGCAGCAAGTCTCAGGAAAAGGAGATATCTTCCTTCTTGGAGCTGATTTTGAGTGGAGATGACGCCGAGACTAGCGGTACTGAGGAGACAGCAAGCAGGGGCTCTGAGTCTGAGAGCGAGGACGATTGTAGACACCCCATTTTTGACCGTCCTCAAGACTTGGACGTCACCGTTTGAACACCCGGTGATCATCCATGTTTGTGTTCGTTTGGAGTTCCCGGAGGTCTCGGCTCGCGTGCCCTGCCTCAGAATCTCCGAACTCAACCGTTTAGTGTCTGGTTTTGCACCAAACACTTGCATCTTGCCTTTGAGAGGCAGGGAATGCCATGTAAGGCATCCCCACACACCACCGGCAGTGGCTGGAAGCCACCGGCTGGTCATCTTCTGCCATCGGCACTTTTGTTTGCCGGTCGGCACACTTTATTGCCGGTCGGCATAATTGGTTGCCGGTCGGCACTGTTTTTTGCCGGAGTAGCATTTTTGGGCAGCCGACCACTGTTCATCCACTTTATGGAGATATTTTGTGCCAGCTGTGATAGCTGGCACCAACTCCTCTCCCCTCCATACACGTGTATGGAGGGATTTCCCTCTAGCCAAGCTTGTGGAATAAGCTTTGCAAGAGGGAGTCCTATAAGAGAGGGGCTTTCCTCTTGGTTCTAGATTCCCCATTTTTGCTTAAGCTTTTAGCAATACTTGCATACTATTTTAAGCTTAGTGTCCAACTAAAAAAAGTTCTGTTTTGGTATGCTAAATATGTTTGTTTAAGGTTACTTTTGGGTTGGGGGTTGTCTGCCCCCTCTTAGGCCTTGTTTGGCCTTATTTTGTGACCTTCTTTTTGAGATTTGAAACCTTTTTGTTTTAGCTCTTGTGTATAACATAAAAAGGGCTTGTATTTTCCTTCTTTAACACTTTCTTTAAGGTCATTTTGTGGTTTGAGTGCAAACTCCCCCTTCTAAGCCTTGTTTGATCCATTTTGGTGCTCCTTTCATAAGGTTTTGTTCACGTCAGTGTTTTGGTCTTTTGACCACTGAAAATCAGTGTATTTTAGTGTCAAAAAAGGATGGTTTGAAGTCTTGCATAGGGGAGGGACACCCCTCTCCCTTCTTGGTTTTGTTTCCTTGAGTTGTGGCTCAAAAGGGTAGCATGTGTGCTTGATGATCCTTGGCCTCATTTCAGATTTTTTTGGGTATTTTAGGTCACATACAACCTCTGTTTTTGGCCGGATTTATGCCTCCTTGCATGCTGGTAATACTTGCTTTGTGTTGCTCTACTTTGCTTAGAAGGTTTTATATCATATGTAACCTCTGTTCTTGGTCGAACTTGTGCCTCCTTGTATGGTTGTAATACTTGCTTTGTATTGCTCTATTTTGCTTAAAAGTCCATCTCATGATTAGGCCATGATTCTTGTGAGAGTTGGTTTAGTTCCATGAAGTTCTTAGTGTTTTTTTTCCATGCTTAAGGTTTATAGGTTATCCATTTAGTCATGCTTGACATGTTTGTTAGGGTTGCTTTGTATTTTGGCTTAAAAGCTTTGAGTATGTTGACCTCTAGCATGTATGTTTGTGATTATCCTCATGATTTAACATCATATAAGGACCACATTTTAGTCCAAGAATCATGCTTGTATGTGTGCATGCATGGCCCCTTTCATACCTTGAAGGTGTGTCCTCTTATGCCTAGGAGTGAGCCTTAGCGCATTTGTTTCATAGGGGATACTTTAGCTGCCATATTAGGAGTTTTTGGGGTCCTATTTCGCATGCAAAAAACTCTGTTTTTACTTGTTTTGATCATGCCATGAGAGGTCATGTTGGTGAGGGAAAGTTGTCCCCTTTTGTGCCTTAACTTTGGGACCATGCGTTTGCTTGTTAACATGAGTTGTTTGTCCATCATTTTGAGCACTTTTGGCTGCTGTTTTGAGAAGGGTGAGGGTCTGCCCCTTTACCATTTTAAGCCATCTTTGCATGATTGCTTCATGATCGATGCATGGATGCTTCGCATGTTGTTGTAGCGTGATGATTCTATTGCTCAAAACGTCCATGTTTACATCACATTTGTGTCTTGTATGTCTAATATTGCATGCTTGCCATACTAGTTGCATGATTCTTGGCATACCTTGCACATTGATATCATGTTGCATTTTGAGCCATGTTTTGCATAACATGCATTGCATTACTTGGTTTGGGGTGTCAAAAGCTCGCGCCTTGGCTAAGGCAAAGGCAGATTTACTAATCTGATCGGCCATGTTTTCAAGCACAAGCGCCGATCAATCTGTGCCTCAGCCAGC
>NW_021026626.1:1178390-1199183 GCF_004153795.1 Camellia sinensis | reverse complement strand
GCAGTGTAAACAGAGGCAACAGTGGCATGGTACGGATTTCTGGGCAAGACGGATTCGAGCATGCATCATTCGCGCATCCCGAGGCAGAGGCTGCGGCTACCCTTTTCTTTCCTTCGCCACCTTTCCTTTAAATTAAATTAGAAATTTTTGTAATAATTTTATTTGTTTGTTATTTGGGACTGTAATATTCATTCGAACCCTCCGAGTGAGGGCGAACATGTAATAAGTGTGGGTGAGTGTGTGTATGTCTTCCAATCCCCATTTCTTTCTTCCCTTTTATTTACCTGCTTTTGATGGTAGATTAGGGCATTTTTGAAGTTAGCATACCTTATGATATGCATGCATGCATTCATGCATTTGTTGACATGCACCGGGCTCAGTACATCATACAAACTACATTGTACTTTTCAATTCCAAATTGAATACATGTTACCTGTAGCATTTCATATGCCATTTTAGGGTTAGCCGAGCCTGTTTAGATTGCATCTTTGCATGTGTTGCATTAGCCATTTTTAACATGAACTAGGATCATGCATATGATTACTAACTAGTTTCTGTTTTGGCTCGGAGTACTAGGTAAGCTTTTATGCTTTAGCATATCGCATGCGTGTGAAGTTGCCATGGCCGGTGGACTTCCTTCTGGTTTCCTGAGCTGTTTATGCTAAGTATTGGGGAACTTCACCACCTCCAACCCCCTCCCCGGCGATAGACTCTTGCGGAGCGCTTGTCGAGTTTTTGAACATTTTTGAACATTTGCTTATCGAGTTGTATTTCGCTCTCTTTGAGCTCTTGATTTGTTTATCGAGTTGTATTCACACTTGTTTGGTTGCGTCATGTCCTTGTTTTGCTTATCGAGTTGTAAGTCGGTTCACTACCTGATTATTACGATGGCAAATTTCCAAAATGAGTTCAATTTCGTTCACATTGTGGTGTGATACCCTGCGATGCGATGCACAGAAGATCCACAAATGCAACATCTTTTGAATAAAATGATTTGTTTCATTCCCATCACATGTTTTGCAAAGTGTGTGAATTTTAAGAAAGAAAATAAAACCTGCCTGAGGCAGTGCAGTGTGCTCAAACTACTAGTAAAAAGGAAAATAAAGCGTAGAATGGCAGGGTAGCCAAGTATCAGAATTGATACCGGTGAAACTCCCCTTGCGACTAACGCACCTTCCGCATCTTTGTTCGGGTCTGCCGCGTCATTGGACACCCTCACAATACGGGAAATCACACCTTTGAAACGTGAACCTTTGAGCTAACCTCAGGCCACAACTTCTGCAAGCAACGCTCGATGCGTGCGAAGAATGTCCCGCCCCGTATCCTTTTCATGTTTTGTGAACTCCGCAAATTGTTTCAATTATGCTATGTAATGGCACATCCTTTCTTTACCTGCGTAGACCGCATGTATTACTTGCGTAGACCGCATGCTTAATTTCGTTACCTGCGTAGACCGCATGTTTTGATTGCGTAGACCGCATGTTTAAATTTCATTACCTGCGTAGACCGCATGTATTACTTGCGTAGACCGCATGCTTAATTTCGTTACCTGCGTAGACTGCATGTTTTGATTGCGTAGACCGCATGTTTAAATTTCATTACCTGCGTAGACCGCATGTTTTGATTGCGTAGACCGCATGTTTAAATTTCGTTACTTGCGTAGACCGCATGTCTTGATTGCGTAGACCGCATGCTTAATTGCATTACCTGCGTAGACCGCATGTTTTGATTGCGTAGACCGCATGCTTAATTTCGTTACTTGCGTAGACCGCATGTCTTGATTGCGTAGACCGCATGCTTAATTACATTACCTGCGTAGACCGCATGTTTTGATTGCGTAGACCGCATGCTTAATTACATTACCTGTGTAGACCGCATGTTTTGATTGCGTAGACCGCATGTTTAAATTTCATTACCTGCGTAGACCGCATGTTTTGATTGCGTAGACCGCATGTTTAGTTTCATCACCTGCGTAGACCGCATGTTTCAATTGCGTAGACCGCTTGTTTGTTTCGTCACCTGCGTAGACCGCGTGCTTATGATCGACTTCGTTACCGGCGTAGACCGCATGCTCCACTTACATGTTTGTATTTCCACAGCATTGTTATGCTCCCCACTTACTTCGCGCTGTCACGCATTTCGAGTACACTACTTTGCATGTTGATAACGATGTTGTACCTGTTAAGTTTGTTTTCTCTTCAGGCACGATATTGTATGTACGGTTCACTTGACGCTGGTGCAACCAGACGAGCCGCACAGGTATTGTATCCTCCGAGTGAGACGTATTGAGGATTACATAATTCTCTTACATCCTTTCTGCATGATTCATTGATTTTTGAATATTGGAGACAAAGGTGATCTTCTCTGGCTAGGTTGTCACCAACATGCCCTTTGCTTATGCTTGCTCGCACATTTCCTTCTTGCCTCTAGTTGCAACAGAGCCGGCATTGGGTTGATCGAAGTAACCCAACGTCTGAAAGAGGATAAGAGTTGCATTGGTTTGGCATTGGCCGGACCCTGATGGGTTTAGATGCTTTTCATCGGCAAAAGACTACTCGATTTGCAGGGAGTCCACTGTTTCTCCAGGTATTGTTTCCCATCCTTCGTATTTATGATTCCTTACATCACTTGGCACTCACTCTCTATTTTTCCTCTCAAAGCCCTTTCCTTACTTTTCTTTCAACTTACATCTCTCTATTCTTTATTCTCTCTTATTTTTCAACCTTTCACAGGTGTGGTTGATGGATAACCTGAAAGTGGTGGACCCTTGCCCCGAGTATTTAGCTAGAGCTTACTTCTTTCATCCATGGCTGGTTTCCCTTAGAGGGATTATGGTGTGACTAGATGTGTAGTAGATCTGTAGTTGATATCACTTGGCATTGCCTTTAGCTTAATCTGGCTGAGATGGGCTACATGTCCCGACAGCCGGGTATACAGTTGATTGGCCTTACGTACTATGTGTTCTACTTCGTCTTCCGATTCAAATGCCAGTTTGGGCATGATCAGACCTGTTCGGAGGAAAGGATGGAATACCCAACTCCATTTCCAGCTCGTGCTTCATACTTGGCCAGTACCTCATTACTTGGAGGATGAGAGAACTTTTCGCCCCTGCCCCTTAGCTTCAGTTACGCCCTTTTTGGTGAGTGCTTGGCTTGGCTCGAAGATGAGACACATATGGGGCCAACTTTGGCTGTAGAGACTTCCACGAGCGCGAGCAGAAGACATAGGACCAACTAACTTATCTATGCCCCTAGTTTATTGCTTTGACTTTCTTTCCAAGTTTTATGATATAAACACAATTTTGATTTAACTAGAGAGTTGGAGAATGTACTTGTGTTGAAATCAATGGAACTAAAGTTGTGAGTACTCAAAATTTTTCTTTTTGGTCTAACTAATAGTCTATGTTGAAATAGGTCAAATTTTGAGAATATCAACCTCATTAAAACTTTTCAAAACAATTTTCTGAAACGATCTCTACCTGACATACATGGAATCAGTCCTTAAGATGTACAACCCCAAATCAAAAGATCATAACTGCCCACAACTGCACTCACTATCACTGCTCTACATTATAACTGGCCTTTTTACCAAATGGAGGTAACACAACCAAGCTTAGAAGACGATAGACAAAGATGGCCCGATAAAACATGGATAGGACAGTTGAGTTGAAGATGGTTATGGCCAAACTTCAGGATGAAGTTGCCTACGTATCCCAAAGATGGGAATCAGGCCTTATGTAGTTCGGTTCAGGTTCACTCAAGTATTTACTCTCTTTTTTTGCACTCTAACTTTTGCCAAAGCTGCCTTTTCAGGTTTTCGACCTTGCGAGCTTAGTTTTTCTTTATTTCTAATTTTTTAAGCTTTAACTTTTCCCTAGGTTGCCCTTTCGGGTTTTCAGTCCAGTGAGTCTCTCAGTGATAGTATTTCTTTAACTTGTTCATGTTGCGAAAACTCCAAGCCATCTAAATCCATAAGGATAATCGCTCCCCCCGACCAGATAGATTTGATGATGTAAGGACCAATCCAATTGGGTTTGAACTTGCCCTTAGGGTCATGGATGGGAGCTCGGTTGTCTTTCAACACCATATCTCATTCCTTGAGGTTTCTAGATTTGACTTTCTTGTTAAAGGCCTTGGCAATTCTGTTATGATATCCTTGGATGTGATATAACGCCTTCAACCTTCTCTCGTCAAACAATATCAATTCTTTGAACCTGTTTTGCTACCAATCTACCTCTGTTATCTGATACTCAGCTATTATCCGTAGTAACGGTACTTCAATCTCAATCTGCAGAACAACTTCCATCCCATATACTAGAGAATAGGGGGTTGCCCCTGTAGATGTTCGAATCGATGTTCTATAACCCAAGAGTGCAAATGGCAATTTATCTGGCTAGTCTTTGTAAGTTTCCATCATCTTTCTCAGGATGTTCTTGACATTCTTGTTAGCAGCCTTAACAACTCCGTTGGCCTGTGGTCTGTATGCTGATGACTTATGAAAAGCCACGTTGTATTTCTCAAGCAAATTGACCACCTCTTTCTTGAAGTGCGACCGTTATCTGAGATGATCTCAGTTGGTACTTACCCCATACCTACAGATAATGTTGCTTCTAATGAACTTAGCCACATGTGACGCTTTCAACACAGAGTAAGACTGAGCTTTCATCCACTTGGTAAAATAGTCGATTGCCACTAGGATGTACTCATGTCCATTTGAACCTTTTGTAAGACTACGCCGATGACATCAATTCCCCAAACTAAGAAAAGCCATGGCGAAGTCATGTTGTAAAGCTTTGATGGCGGGATATTTATGTGATTAGCATGGATTTGACATTTGTGGCATCGCCGAACAAAGTTGATACAATCCTCCTCTATAGTTGATCCGAAATAGCTTTGTCTGAGGATCTTCCTAGCCAGCATCACTCTATTCATGTGTGCTCCACACTCCCCTCCGTGGATGGCCTTCATGAGACGTTTCGCCTCCTCTTCTTCGACACAGAGCTTGTGCATTCCCAGACGACCTTTTTATACAACTTATTCCCACATATGATGAACTGAATGGCCAGACGCTGTATTTCCCATTTATCTTTGGTATTTGCCCCTGGTGGATACATATCCTTCTCCAAAAAATTCCAAATGTCATAATACCAGGGGTTCTTATCTTGAACATCATCTATCGCGACAATGGACTGATAAGCAGGCGTATACTTCTGTTCAATGATAATCGAAAGCACCTTGACTCCAAGCAGGATGTCTACCATGGAAGATAGAGTTGTTAATACATCAACGAACTAGTTGTTCTCTCTTAGCAGATGCGTAAATGTGAGTTTTTCAAACCTCGAAATTAGAACGTCCAGGGTTTGATGATAAACCTTCATTTTCTCTTTTTTGACCTTCCAGTCTTTGTTGGCTTGAGAAACAACCTAGTTCGAGTCTCCAATGACATCTAGCTTTATTACCACTAGTTCTAGGGTAGCTTCTGATCCAGCAATACATGTCTCGTATTCTGCTTCATTGTTGGACACTTTGAGCCGAAGTTTGAAAGCTAGGGGTATGTGGGAATCATTGCGTGCTATTAGCAATACACCAATCTCATAACCGTACTGATTAGCTGTTTCGTCAAAGTATATTGTCCATGTCTGCTTTTCTACCTACAAAATGTTTTCATCTTGGAATAGATACTCGACTGTTTTATCTCCTTCCACTAGGTGGTCTGCTAGAAATTCCGCTATCGCTCTTCCTTTGACTGATTTGCGTGTGACATATTTGAGGTCAAAATCGGAGAGGAGAAGAAACCAACGAGCTAGCCTACCCATATTTGATAGGATCCAATCTCGAAACCAGAATTACAGAATGAGCTAACGAGTAGTGCCTCAACTTCCTAGTGGCCCATACCAAAGCTAAGCAAGCTTTCTCCAGAGGAGTATAGCGGGTCTCGTAATCCAACATCTTCTTACTCAGATAGTAGATAGCCTTCTCCACCTTAGCTTATGATTCTTGAGCTAGCATGCACTCCATGGTTGAATCTGTTACTAATAAATACAAGATCAATGGTTTCCCCAGCTCTAGCTGAGATAATACAGGTGGATTTTACAAGTACTGCTTGACTTGTTCGAAGGCAAACTAACATCGAACATCCCATTGGAACTTCTTCCCTTTCTTTAAGAGACCAAATAGTGGTTCACAAATCAAGGTTAGTTTTGAGATAAATTGTCTTATGAATTGCATTTTACCCAGAAAGCTACGCAATTTCTTTTCAGTCCTCAGTGGTGACATTTCTATGATGGCCTTGATTTTGGAAGGATCTACTTTGATTCCCCTCTATGTAATAAAAAATCCCAGCATTTTCCCTGCAGTCACCCCGAAGGTGCATTTCGGTGGGATCAATTTTTCTAACGTGGTGTAGTGGCCTTCTCGTTCTTTAGACTTGACAATCATGTTGTCCATGTACACCTCAACTTCCTTATGGATCATGTCGTGCGAGATTATGACATGTGGCCTTCGGCACCGAGTCAGGGTTTCCTAAATTCTCCCATAAAAAATATTTAGGTGGCGACTCTGTATCTGGCAAAGCAGTCCATGTTTGGCACTACTTTTTCAAAAATCTGTTTCTCAAAACGATTTGCCAGATTTGGACTCCTTGGTTCAGATTAAGAACCGTGACACAAATCGAGTCCGAACTGTAGTAGCATGAGGCCCACGCGGGCATGTTACAACGATGATGCTGGCTCAAGGTCAGGGAGTGAGGTGGATGCTAAGACCAACTCTGAGTTAGGGAGTGAAGAGGGCGATGCCGGCTCTGGCTCTGAGTCCCACTCTTCTGATGATAGTGGCGCCGACGATGATAGTGCCCTTGAGTCCCCTCTGTGGAAGAGGACGAAGAGGGCCTCTCGGGCTGTCTGATGCGACTAACGTAGATTTAAGTACTCTTTTGTTTATTTTCTTTTGTTTTGGTAGTTTAGCACTTGTGTAGCTTCAGATAGGTCTTTACTTTTTGTTTTCAAACACTTGTACGTCCTCTTTTGTAAAAGCCATGATCGGGGTAAAACCCTGCAGTTTTATAAAAGGAGTTTTCTTTTGCACAGCATCTCTAGATTGGCATCGCACTTGCATAAAATTGAAACTGAATATACAAAAATGCTTGTATTTGAATGATGTTCATAACCGGATATGAAGCCAACAACGGACCCAAAATGTAAAATACAACTCGATAAATGGAAAACAAAGTAAAAACAACCCAAACACAACTATTTATACTTGCTGAAAACGAAAGACTTAAAACAAGACCTCAAGGCAAAAGACCGGAACAAACCCGAATGCCCAGTTGCTGGACCAACACAAAGCGGTCGGCCGGCCACTTGAAGGGCCGGTCGGCCGGCTAAGAGAGGTGGCCAGCCGCCAAGTGTTGTGGCTGAACAGTAGACTGACAGCTGACATCCACTCATACAACCTTGTCCTCTATAAAAGGGCTTCCTTCGCTGTTTCTCCGATAGACCTTCATTCTTGCTGCTATTTTCTCTAAAAATGGAGATATTTCTTGCCAAGAGGCTCAAGGATTGGGTAGCCACTCTGGACGGCACGAAAAGGGTAAATTTCTGAGATGTCGACATAAATGCACTTTTTCCATTGAGCCGTTTTCACTTTGTTTTCCATTTCTTCACGTCACGGTTCAATGTTGGGAACTCAGTTACACACGTGTTCCGCTTTGGAGCATAAGAAATATGCCCTATGCTTGAAGAATTTCAAGCTTTAATGGAATCTCGGTGTGATGAGGAGATTATGCCTCAGCTTTGTTTTGGCCATGCACGGGCTTTGGAATGGATGTGTGGGCTCACTCTACATGAGGCTCGATCCTTGGCTCACGATGGGGAGTTGGATATTCCTGATTTGATTCATTGATTTTTGAATATTGGAGACAAAGGTGATCTTCTCTGGCTAGGTTGTCACCAACATGCCCTTTGCTTATGCTTGCTCGCACATTTCCTTCTTGCCTCTAGTTGCAACAGAGCCGGCATTGGGTTGATCGAAGTAACCCAACGTCTGAAAGAGGATAAGAGTTGCATTGGTTTGGCATTGGCCGGACCCTGATGGGTTTAGATGCTTTTCATCGGCAAAAGACTACTCGATTTGCAGGGAGTCCACTGTTTCTCCAGGTATTGTTTCCCATCCTTCGTATTTATGATTCCTTACATCACTTGGCACTCACTCTCTATTTTTCCTCTCAAAGCCCTTTCCTTACTTTTCTTTCAACTTACATCTCTCTATTCTTTATTCTCTCTTATTTTTCAACCTTTCACAGGTGTGGTTGATGGATAACCTGAAAGTGGTGGACCCTTGCCCCGAGTATTTAGCTAGAGCTTACTTCTTTCATCCATGGCTGGTTTCCCTTAGAGGGATTATGGTGTGACTAGATGTGTAGTAGATCTGTAGTTGATATCACTTGGCATTGCCTTTAGCTTAATCTGGCTGAGATGGGCTACATGTCCCGACAGCCGGGTATACAGTTGATTGGCCTTACGTACTATGTGTTCTACTTCGTCTTCCGATTCAAATGCCAGTTTGGGCATGATCAGACCTGTTCGGAGGAAAGGATGGAATACCCAACTCCATTTCCAGCTCGTGCTTCATACTTGGCCAGTACCTCATTACTTGGAGGATGAGAGAACTTTTCGCCCCTGCCCCTTAGCTTCAGTTACGCCCTTTTTGGTGAGTGCTTGGCTTGGCTCGAAGATGAGACACATATGGGGCCAACTTTGGCTGTAGAGACTTCCACGAGCGCGAGCAGAAGACATAGGACCAACTAACTTATCTATGCCCCTAGTTTATTGCTTTGACTTTCTTTCCAAGTTTTATGATATAAACACAATTTTGATTTAACTAGAGAGTTGGAGAATGTACTTGTGTTGAAATCAATGGAACTAAAGTTGTGAGTACTCAAAATTTTTCTTTTTGGTCTAACTAATAGTCTATGTTGAAATAGGTCAAATTTTGAGAATATCAACCTCATTAAAACTTTTCAAAACAATTTTCTGAAACGATCTCTACCTGACATACATGGAATCAGTCCTTAAGATGTACAACCCCAAATCAAAAGATCATAACTGCCCACAACTGCACTCACTATCACTGCTCTACATTATAACTGGCCTTTTTACCAAATGGAGGTAACACAACCAAGCTTAGAAGACGATAGACAAAGATGGCCCGATAAAACATGGATAGGACAGTTGAGTTGAAGATGGTTATGGCCAAACTTCAGGATGAAGTTGCCTACGTATCCCAAAGATGGGAATCAGGCCTTATGTAGTTCGGTTCAGGTTCACTCAAGTATTTACTCTCTTTTTTTGCACTCTAACTTTTGCCAAAGCTGCCTTTTCAGGTTTTCGACCTTGCGAGCTTAGTTTTTCTTTATTTCTAATTTTTTAAGCTTTAACTTTTCCCTAGGTTGCCCTTTCGGGTTTTCAGTCCAGTGAGTCTCTCAGTGATAGTATTTCTTTAACTTGTTCATGTTGCGAAAACTCCAAGCCATCTAAATCCATAAGGATAATCGCTCCCCCCGACCAGATAGATTTGATGATGTAAGGACCAATCCAATTGGGTTTGAACTTGCCCTTAGGGTCATGGATGGGAGCTCGGTTGTCTTTCAACACCATATCTCATTCCTTGAGGTTTCTAGATTTGACTTTCTTGTTAAAGGCCTTGGCAATTCTGTTATGATATCCTTGGATGTGATATAACGCCTTCAACCTTCTCTCGTCAAACAATATCAATTCTTTGAACCTGTTTTGCTACCAATCTACCTCTGTTATCTGATACTCAGCTATTATCCGTAGTAACGGTACTTCAATCTCAATCTGCAGAACAACTTCCATCCCATATACTAGAGAATAGGGGGTTGCCCCTGTAGATGTTCGAATCGATGTTCTATAACCCAAGAGTGCAAATGGCAACATGGTGAAGTCATATTGTAGAGCTTTGACAGCGGAATATTCATGCGATTGGCATGGATTTGACATTTGTGGAATCGCCAAACAAAATTGATACAATCATCCTGCATGGTTAACCAATAGTAACCTTGCTTAAGGATTTTCCTAGCCAGCATCACACCATTTATGTTTGCTCTACATTTTCCCCCATGAATGGCCTCCATGAGACGTTCTGACTCTTCCTCTTCAACAAAGAGCTTGTGCATTCCCAAATGCCCTCTTTTATACAACTTATTTTCGCATATGATGAACTGGATGGCTAAATGTCATATTTCCTATTTACCCTTGACATTTTCCCCTTATCGGTACATGTCCTTCCCTATGAAGTTCCAAATGCCATGATACCCAGGGATTCTTGTGTTGAACCTCATCTATTGTGGCTATTGTCTTATAAGTAGGTGCATACTTCTGTTCAATGATAATCAGACGCATCTTAACCCCAATCAGTATGTCTACCATAGAGGATAGAGTTACCAATGCATTAGCAAACCGATTGTTCTCTTTTAACAAGTGCATAAATGTCAGTTTTTCAAACCTTGGAATCAGAATGTCTAGGGTCTGGTGATAAGCTTTCATTTTCTCTTCTTTGACCTTCCAATCTCCATTGGCTTGAGAAAAAACCAGGTTCAAGTCTCCGATGACGTCCAACCTTATTGCCCCTAATTCTATGGCAGTTTCAAATCCAACAATACACACCTTGTACTCTAATTCATTGTTGGATACTTTGAACTAGAGTTTGAAAGCTAGGGGTATATAGGAATCATCAGGTGCTATAAGCAACACGCCTATCCCATAACCATATTGATTAGCCGCTCTATCAAAGTACATTTTCCATGTCTCCTCTTCTACCTACAGGATCTCCTCATCTGGGAATATGTACTCTACTTCTTCCTCTCCCTCCATTGGGTGGCTTGCTAGAGATTCCACTACGGCCCTTCCTTTGACCGACTTGCGAGTCACATACTTGAGGTTAAACTCAGAGAAAAGAAACAACCAACGAGCTAGCCTACTCGTAAGTGCCGGTTTCTCAAAAAGATATTTAATGGGATCCGATTTCGAAACCAAAATTACGGAATGGGCTAATAGGTAATGTCTCAACTTTCTAGTGGCCCAAACCAAAGCTAAGCAAGCCTTCTCCAAAGGAGTGCAGTGGGTCTCATAATCTAGCATCCTTTTACTCATATAGTAAATAGCCTTTTCCACCTTAGCTTCTGATTCTTGTGCAAGTATGCATCCCATGGTTGACACTATCACTAACAGGTACATGATCAATGGCTTCTCCGGCTCTGGTGGCGATAATACAAGTGGATGTTGAAGGTACTGCTTAACTTGTTCAAAGGCGAACTGACATCAATCGTCCTATCGGAACCTCTTCTCCTTTTTAAGAGACCAAATAGTGGTTCAGAAGTCAAGGTTAATTTAAAAATAAATCGTCTTATGAATTGCACTCTTCCTCGAAAACTGTGCACCTCATTTTTAGTCCTTGGTAGTGGTATTTCTATGATGCCATTAATCTTGGATGGATCTAATTTAATTCCCCTCTGTATAATCAAATAACGCAACATTTTCCCTTCAGTCACCCCAAAAGTGCACTTTTGTGGATTCAGCCTATACTCCCTAATCCTTTCGAAGAACTTCTTCAGCGTGATGTAGTGGCGTTCTTGCTCTTTAGATTTCACAATCATATCATCCACATACACCTCGACTTCCTTATGGATCATGTCATGTAAGATTATGGTTGCAGCCCTCTGATATGTAGCCCCAACATTTTTCAACCCAAAAGGCATAACTCTGTAATAGTAGGTACCCCACGATGTGGTGAATGCAGTCTTTTCTCTGTCCTCCGGTGCCATCAAAATCTGATTATACCAAGAAAACCCATCCATAAACGATAGCAATACATGGCTTGCAGTGAAATCTACCGGTTCATCGATGTGCGGCAATGAAAAGTTGTCTTTCAGACTAGCTCTGTTCAAATCCCGAAAGTCGACGCAGACTTTAATTCTGCCATCTTTCTTTGGAACTAGAACGATATTGGTTAACCAGGTCAAGTACTTAGACACCATCAAGAAACCCGCATCAATCTATTTGGTGACCTCCTTTTTAATCTTCAATGCCCAGTCCGGACGGATTCTGTACAATTTCTATTTGACTGGTCGGGCCTCCGGGTTAAGAGGGATTTGGTGCTATTCATTCTCAGGATCGATTCTAGGCATGTCTTTGTAGGACCACGTGAAAACATCGTTAAAATCTTTTAATAAAACGATTAAACGCTTACGTTCCTCCGAAGACAACGTGGACCCGATTTGGACCAATCGAGGATCTTTCTCAGTACCCACATTAATAGTAATGATTTTATCTATGTAGGGCTTAACACGTCTCTTCTCCTCTCGGTCAATCAAGTTTTCCAAAGCCTAGGGAATTTCTCCCTCTTCATTTTCATGAAAATTTTGAAAATCTTGGTCAATGCAATAAATAATCGGCACAAAGAAGTCAACGAAATCTATAGTGTTCTCATTCATAAGTTTCGGCTCTTCGGTTACAACAGACTCAAAAAAGAAACCAAAAGAGGACCTAGACAGAACCTTGGCATCTGAGTCACCATTCTCAGAAATACAAGACTTAGACTCCCCGGACTGACTCGAATCTGATTTCGACTCTACAGACTCGATGGAATTAGATTCTAGCTCATCATCTGATTCAGAACTGGAAAGAAATCCCTTCTCCAACTGCCAAGTGAGGCATGGCGCCCTCGATGCATCCAGAATGCCACTGGCAGAATCCATTCTCGGTTCCTCCCCGATCATAGAAATAGTAAAGGTATCCCCCATGTTCTCTGTGTTGGTCGCAGGATCTCTCAGAAGATCGACTAGTGCTATCCCTATTTCAGTCTCACTGTTGTTTGAGTCATTCCTTTTGCTCTGGCCAACATCGATACTTGGTTCAACCCTTCTTTATCACTGTCTTGTAGCTGGTGGTCAAAAAAGATCTCAAATCCAGGGGCACGCTTCTTCGTCAAGGAGTCTACCCAAGGCTCAAGAAAGCCACTAAAGGGGAAATCCTCGCCTTCTCTGATAAAGTGCCCATTTAGCGTCCCCTAGATTGGCCTGTGGACCAACTCATAGTGCTTCCGGCTCTTTTGGCCTTGGCTCTGTCTCTCATTTCTTTTTCCTTTCTTCTCTGGTCCTCTTTGGTGGGTACATAGCCTAACCCAAAGGCATGCGGATTATGTGGCACCTTAGCTAGTGCCGTAACACCTTTTCACCCACTCCTTTTGAGCCCCATTCTTGGAATATGCCACAACTTGTTCATAAAATAGATGGACTGAGCACTGACATATATGCCTTCATCCGTGGCCAAGATTGTCTGCACCACTCGGGCTTCTGCCAGAGTGAATCCCAAGAGAAATACATCTTCGTCGCCGTGATTGATTTCCAGCAATGGTGTAGTTACCTCTGGCGGTGAGTGTATGGATGAGTTCCCAAAAATAGTTGTTACCCCTCCCTCATGAGGGTATTTCAGCATTTGATGGAGGGTGGAGGACACAGCCTTCATGTGATGTAACTAGGGCCTCCCTAGAATTAGGTTAAAGGTAACTGGCACATCAAGTACATGGAACTCGATCTCATGCTCGGAGGCCCACTTGGACTTGCACTTTTACTGTCCCCATGACTTCTCTGCTCATGTTGTCATATGCTCGTATCACCTGGGCTGTGGGAATGAAATCTACCGGTCTCAGGCCTATCGCATAGGTGGTGTGAGAAGGACAGACGTTAATAGCAGAGCCGGTGTCCACTAAAACCACTGGCACCCATTTGTCTCTGCACTCAACATATATGTACAGTGGCTTGTTGTGGACCGATCTTTCCAACAATAGTTCTTTATCAGAGAAAGTGATCTTTGGCTTGGTGCTACTTGGGAAAATCAGGCCCACAAGTTGCTCTGGCGTAGTGTCAATGGACAATTTAGCCTTATCCATTGCCGACAGTATTGTCTGTCGGTGTACGCGTGAAGCCATGAGGAGACCTCAAATGGATATGTTAGCTTGGATGTTCTTGAGTTGCTTCAGAACTAGCTCCTTTTCTAACTTCTTTTCCTTCTCCTTCTCAATCTCTCGATCATTCCCTAATGGTTCCGCCTGATCCAGATGTGGAGGTTTGAAATACGGTCCACTTCTGGTGAGATGGTCTATTTCTTCAGAATATCATGTATTGTCTGGGATGTGATCTCCCCAGTCTTCATCGGTATAGGCAAGTAATAAATCGCTAGCTTCCCACCACCCACCATCAACTGCTGACAAACAGCTGTCCGGCTTAACTTGGATTACCCTTACAGTACAAGTGTCCCCTTTAAAGCGACAAGTTATTGTGGTTTTCTGGCTGTCTTCAATTCTCTCTCTTTCAAACCACCTCAGCGTAGTTTCCTGTTCAGTATTTGTTGTTTTCATAACACCCAATTCTTGGGTTGGTTTTCCCATACAAGTATCTTCTGGCAATTTCCTTTTCTCATCAGGCTTCTCAGCTACCATAGTTATCCCGACTTGCTTTCCCTCTGGTTTATCCCCAGTTTCTTCTTCCTTGTCAGATTCATCACTCAGCCATCCGACATTATCTGTTGACTTGTTCAGATCAAACCAACCGATCTGCACATTGCCTTGATTCTGTTCGTCGAAGAATTATAGGTTGTCCAAATCTTCTTCAAGGTCTGCAAGATCATCCAATCCCTGGCTCGGGCCATCCTCCCTAACCACATTAATGTCCACTAAGGCCGATAGTACTACTTCAGGCCTGGGTTGAGTAGCATGAACATTGTGTAGCTTGCTTTTCATGCTCTTTTTGAATACGATAGCCCTACAATTCAGACTTCTGTGGTTCTGAATCTGATTCCACAAGTGCAATGTGAAATAAATAAACACAAATGAGTCCAAATCTGGCAAATCTTTTGAAAAATTGATTTTAAATAAAAAAAATGCCAAAAATTGACTGCTTTGCTAGATTAAAGTGTCGCCACCTAAATATTTTTGAAAAATTTAGAAAACTCAAGACTCTTGCCAAAGGCCACTTATCTATCATCACTAAAGTGTCTCGACTTGGGAACTTAGGTATGAGAGGGGAAGGTCATGAATTGAGCACCCCACTCACCCGATCAAAGATCGACCTCTACTAATCATAATGTGATTCTTACATTATATGCTCTTATTCTGATTTATTAGGCTATTTTACTATGTGATGCACACAAGTACAGAATTTGGAATACTTTGATTTCATGTTCGATTTGAAATTGTTTAGAATATGTACCACTTGAAAAAGTGATCTTATATGTACATTCATCAAACTATCCCAATTTGGGCAATTAGCCTTCATTCACAGGCATTCAAGCAAGTATATCTGTAGACACCCCATTTTTGACTGCCCTTAAGACTTGGGTGCTACTGATTGTTTACTTGGTGATGAAAGATGTGCAGTGCAAAAGTTCGATTTCTTCGGTAAGAGGAGCTTCAAATCCCAACTTCACACCCCATTTTTGGACTAAAACTATTTTGACCAAAGATTTTAGACCTTAAAACCCTCTCTTTCGAAACATTTTTGAAAAAGTTTCCACGATGTTTCGAGGCTCGCATTTCGTTAAATGTTGGGCTTTTCAGTAAACCGAGCAAGGACAAAGTGGAAATGAATGAAAGAGAGGTGAACTCTTTGAAAAATCTTTTAAAACACCTTATTTAGGGGTTTGGAGTTGAAGAAGATGGGAGAGAAGAGAAAAAAACTAGTTGAGGAGAAGTTTGGCATGAATCCGGTTGGACCGAAACTGGGTAGGCTTCACTCAAATGAGAATAAATTTTTTCACAATTAGAATTTTGATGTGAGTCTTTCCCCATTGGAAAGAAGACTTCAAGGGCTTCAATTTAGGCTCAAGAATGACTTGCAAAGGAGTCCATATGAAGTCGATATTCCCATTTGAAGTCAGGCCCAAAAAGCATATTTTTCTGGCCAACCAGAGGTGGAGAATGGTGGTCATAAATGGGATTTTTTGGCCATGTGCCGGCCATGAATGGCCTATGTCGACCCCCTTCTGTCCAAGAGTGTCCCATGCCTGTAACAGCCCCTTTTGGGATATTTTCGACCAAGGCTTGCATTCTTCTATATATAGAGAGGCTTATCTCTTGTTTTAAGGGTTAGAACAATTTAGCAAAGGTTTGGGAGCCTCTCTCTCTAAATCTTCTCACTCTAGATTCCTCTCTCTCTAAAGATTTTGTGCTTGGAAGCTTGCATACATCCATCTTCAACCTATTAACCCTTAACAAGAGTGGTTCATCTTTGGGCTAAGATTGCTTGAAGCTCTCTTGAAGCCTCCTTGGAGCTCCTTAAGGTGGTTTTTCTTGGTTTTGTTGCTTAAGTGTTGTCTTCCCTTCAAGAGGTATAAGACTCACCCTTTAAGCTTGTTTTCATACTTGTTTTTGCCATCCTTTTGTGCTGTTTTTGGGGTGGTTTTCAATTGAAAAAAACTCTGTTTTTTAGTCCTAAAAATGGTAGTTTAAGCCTATTTTGTGTTAGGGGGTTGTCTCTCCCTTTTGCTCCTTAGCTTGTTGTAGACACCCCATTTTTGACCGTCTTCAAGACTTAGACGGCATCGTTTGAACACTCGATGATCATCCATGCTCGTGTTCATTTTGAGTTCCCGAAGGTCTCGGCCGCACGCCTTGCCTTAGGATCTCTCAGCGTGTCGGTTTTGTGCTTGGTTGTAGACCAAGGACCTATGGCTTTGTTTCTGAGGGAATAGGGTGGCTTGTTGGCCATCCCTATAACCCATCGACCAAGCCTTGTGCTTGTCGGCCTTGTTTCCTTGCCATCGGCCATAAATGGTGGCCGATCGGCACTCTTTTTGGTCAATCGGCCATATTTTCTGGCTGAGACCTTTCTATCTGCTTTTATAGATATTTTTATGCCAGCTGTGACAGCTGGTGAGCACAGTTTTTATCATCCATACACGTGTATGGAGGGATTGATTCAAGTCCTTAGCTTGCTTAACAAGCTTAGGAATTGAATTTCTATAAGAAGGGAGACCCCTCTCCCTTTCCAGAGGTTCTGAAAAATTAAGATAGAAGTTATATATATCTCTCTCTATATATATTTCCTCTCTCTCTCTCTCTCTCTCTCTATATTGGCACTTATTTGTGCTCAAAAGTGTAATTTCTTCATACTTTTGCACCAAAGGACCTACTAGAACACCATACTTTTGTTGTTGAGGTATTTGAGGTTTTTGTTTGAACTCAAAGTTTGGTTTTTGGCTCAGAAAGTTGCTGGAGTTGCCTCTTTGAAGGTGTTCTACAAGGGTGAGTCTCTAACCCTCTTTTAAGCTTTGCCTTCATTGCTTACTTAGCCTTATTTGTATGCCTATTTTGGCTTAACTCTTAACTATAAAAAGCTTCATTTTCATGTGTTTGAAATGATTTTTTAAGGTCTTGTGGGTGTTGGGGGTGGTCTACCCCCTTGAATGCCTTGTTTTGCCTTGTTTTGGGCCACCTCTTTAGGCTCTTATTTTTATCTTTGCATGACCTTTCTACCACTAAATTCCAGAGAAATTTCAATGGTGGAAAGTGTATTTTGAGGTCTTAAATAGGAGAGGGTCATCCCCTCTCCTTGTGTCTTGTATGCTTGTATAGATGGCTCATCAAAGTAGCATGTTTGTCTAGTATGTTTTGGTTCCATTTCAACAAGTTTTTGGTGTTATTTTAGCATGCCTCAACTCTGTTTTAGGTTGGTCTGATAGCATCTTGCATGCTTCACATACTTGTAGTGCAATCTTGCATGTTAGCATAACATGCATCATATGTTTGGACCATCATTCTTGCATGTTTTGGCTCAACTCCAAGAAGTTTTTAGCCTTGTTTTACCATGCTTAAGCTATGATTTGTGTTGTTTTGGTCATGCATGCCATACTTTGTATAGCCATAGTGCATTCTAGCTTGATAGCTTTGAGTTTCCAAGCCACTAGCATGCATTACTTGGACTACTTTCATGATTTTGCATCATTTGAAATGTGATTTCAATATATGTACTGTGGTCATACACTTACATTTGTCACTCTTTCAATGCTTTGAAGAGTTGGTGTTTCATGCCATAAGAATGGGTCATTATGCATGCCACCATGCTTAGGCCTTTGGGCTTTCATTTCAGTGTTTTTTTTTGTCTTGTTTTGCTATAATACAGCTCTAATTTTTGTTGGTGAAGCCATCTCATGATTGGTTTTGTTGGGTGTAGTGCAATCCCTTTTGTAGGCCTTGCATACTTCATGCCTTATGCTCTTCATGTTGGCTTGTTTTGGCTTTGTTCCATGCATGTTTTAGCATCATTTTGGTATGCTCTAGGACTGTTTTGGGTAGCCTTGGCCATATGCATCGTGTTTTGTATAGCTATAGTGCAAGTACCTATGCTAGCTTCAAGCTTTGACCCTTCTAGCATGCCATGCTTATGTTGTTAGGATGATTTAGCATCATTTAACATGACATTTCAGAGCATATAGGACTGCCATGTTCCCACTTCTTTCACTCTTTAAATGCCTCTAAGAGTTGTGCATTGTTACCTAGCTTATGAACCAATATGTGTGCATGCATGTCTTGCCTTTTGGTGCCTTAGTTTTGGTGTTATGGCCACTGATTTGGGCATGACTGAGGTCTATCCATTTTTAGTTTAAGTCCATTTACCATGTTGTTCAAATGTTGTTACATTACATCATGTTTGTATGCTTGAGTTGCATGACATTTGCATGCTTGTCGCATTGCCTATCATTGCATGTTGTTGCATGCTTGTTCCATTGTATTGTTGTTGCATGCTTGAGTTGCATTGCATGGTGCTTGCTTGCTCATGTTGCATTACATTGTTTACATGCCATTAGCTTTGTTAAGTTGTGCATGCATTGCATTGTGTTTGGCTTAGGTGTTAGTCCAAACACGAGAAGCGAGGGACATTTCATACTTGAAGTGATGAAATGTGCCTCAATTCTTGGTCGCTGACGCTCTTGATCATACATGATAGAGTTCAAGGCTTTATGTGTTTTTGTGCATTCATGTGACATTGATTTGTACAACTCGGCCTCTTTGGCCATCATGCATTGGAATACGTGATTGATGGCTCGAGAGCCGAGCACTACACACCTTTGAGCCTTAGACATGATAAGGGGTGTAGTTGCATACACATTTTCTTGCAAATACATTGCCATGCCTCTGTTTGTGCTCTGTTGTAGCAAAAAGGAGAGTTTGTAGGAAGTAGTGGCCGATCGGCTATCAAGTGTGCCGATCGGCTATCAATAATTGGCCGATAGCCTCAAAATTGGTCGATGACCTTTATCCTTTGGCCAAGGGCCATACCTCTTAGCCGATGACCTCTCAGCATGTCCATGAGGTGGATTAGAAGTGTTTTGGAGATTGGCACAATTTTTAGAAGTCTAAAACAGTGCAAACAGAGGCAACATGAGGCATGGTAATGGATTTCCGAGCAAGGCGATCGAGCATGCATCTTCGAACTGTTGGAACTGAGCTGAGGCTTTGTAATTTGTAATTAGCTTTACTTGATTAGTTAGCTTTTGAATTTGTAATTAAACTAGTTAATTTGTTAATTAGTTAAATGTGTTATAATAATTAGCTTAGTGTTAGCTAGTTATTCAATTTGATTATGTAATAATTAGTCTAATTAGATCATTAGATTAGTTGCTTAGCTTAGCGTAGCTAGCTTAGTGTACTCATTCGGACCGTCCATCAAGAGGGAAAATTTTGTAATAAGTGTGCGTGAGTGTATGAATGTCTTCCAACCCCACGTCTTTCTCCATTTTACTTATTAGCTTTTGATGGTTAGTTTTAGGGCATGTTTCGATTAGCATCCTTATGTTTGCATGCGTACATCCATTCATTTGTCTTGTATGCATGGGGCTCGGCGCATCATACAAACTGCATTATATTTCAATACATTTACTTGAATACGTGTTCAACAGCATGTTATCAAATTGCATCTCATATGCCATCTTAGAATAGCCGAGCCTGTTTCTGATTGCATTTTGAATGTGTTGCATTAGTCATCTTAACATGAACTAGGATCATGTATGATTTCTAAGTAGTTCTCTGTTTTGGCTCGGAGTACACTGTAAGTGTTTATGCTTTAGCATCTTGCATGAGTGTGAGTGTTGCCATGATAGCATGCTTGCCATGAGGCTAACTGCTTAAGTGTTTAATTGCATAAATGCCTGTGGATGAAGGTTGGATTGCTTGAATTGGAACAATTTATCGAAATGCAAGTTTTAAGCCCACTTGAGGTGGCAAAATCATGTTTTCTAAGCCCACTCCAGGGTGGCAAATCCACGTCCTAGCCTACTTGCGAGTAGCACATTCAAACCATTTTCAAACAAACAAACATGAGATGTTTTGTTCCAACTTAGGCGGTTTAGTCTATACTTGTATGCTGTAAGCATCACGTAGTAGTGATAGATTAATAAACCAGTATAAGAACACATGTGCTTTCAAAAACAAAATATCATGTTAGTAAAGGCCGATCTTTAGATCGGGCGAGCGGGGTTGCTCATTGCATGACCTTCCCCTCTCGTACCCAAGTTCCCAAGCCAAGGCAACTTTGGTGATGACGGACACGTGGCCTTTGGCACAAGTCAGGGTTTTCTAAATTTCCCAAAATAAAATATTTAGGTGGCGACTCTATATCTGGCAAAGCAGTCCATGTTTGACACTTCTTTATAAAAATCTGTTTTCAAAACGATTTGCCAGATTTGGACTCTTTGATGATTCATCGGTCTTGCATTGCACTCTG
>NW_021026626.1:1145383-1164466 GCF_004153795.1 Camellia sinensis | reverse complement strand
GTATGGAAGACAATACTCCCAATAGGAATTAAAAGCCATAAGTTTGGAAAATGGTCACCTAATTGGGAAAGAACATACAAAGTTCATAGGGTCTTACCTTGGGGGGCATACCATTTGAGAAATTTGAATAGGTATGTACACCCTAAGAAAATTAATGGCAGGAACTGGAAACCTTATTATCCATCTGTGTGGGAAATACGAGGAGTATAGTAAGTGCTAAACAAGAGAAGCATGAAAACACTCAAATAATAAATAAAAAATTCATTTCATAATGAGTTAAATACATGCAGCCATAGATTGGCCCAAAAGTCAGTACAATGTTTCAGTTGTTCCTTTACAATTGATTCTTTACTCTTAAGAGATGGGAACAACTGGATGGCTATAGTCATCTCCTGCCTTCGATCAGTCAGTCCTTGGTTGATGATTTACAGCTTGGTGGCAATTCGATCCAAAGCCAGGTTAACTGCTGATAACTCTTCCTCTAATTGAGCCTTTTTCCCCAAAAGTTGGGCTCAAAATTGGGAGACAGATGAATGTTGTTCTTTTAATTCAGACACCTCAGCATGTATCTGGGAAACAAATTCCTGGTCTCTCAACAATTTCTCCTCTGCAGCTTTGGCAACATGACAGATGTTGATATAAAAGTCAATGGTAGTTGCTACCTGAGACAAATGACTTGAAATGGCCATGTTGGATTGCTCAATAACCTTGCAACACTGGAGGAAACCATTCTTGATAATAGGTCTTTGCAAGGCTTCAAATAGGATCCTCAAGAACAATGTCAGTAACTCCAATCAGATACCCAAATCTAGTGAAGGTGAGGAAGCCCTACTGATGGTGGAAGAGCTCTAAAAAATTTCTAAGAGAGAATCAGCCAGAACCAATGGCTCAGTTTCATTACTGGTTGTTAGAATGGTAGAATGCATGTCAAAAAGGCTAGCTAGTCTAGCTTCCAAAATGTTCATCTCTTCCATTGACATTGTTGGTGCAGAAAGGGCTCTAGTAGAAGGAAGAGATAGTTGTATAGGGATAGGAGAGGAAGATGAAGTGTCCCTAGCAGTTTCCATAGTCCTGGCCACCAGTAGGTCAAGAGAAAAGGGACTGGAGTTGGATAAGGATAGTGAACGAAGAATTGGTGAGCTACCAGTATCTTCTCTGAGAGAATCAGCTATCACTGGAGATGGAGTAATAACTGGGATTTCCTCAGGAGGAAAAAGAGCATCAAGGACTGTAGGGAGAATAAATTGGGCTGAGTTAAAGGATAGAAGATGAAGGTATGGAGTTAAGCCGAAGGATAAGGATATAGGAATGCTTTGCCTCAAAAAAGGTATGAAAAGTGTAAAACTAGAGAGTAGGAGTATTGCTTGAACGGGCTCTACACTTCGAGGCACTTTAGTGCTAGTCTTCTTTTTCCTTTTTGAGGATGTTTCTGATAGTATTTCAACTTCAAATGAAACTGAAGAAGTCCTTATCAAAGGAGAAGGTAGAGAAGTTGTTGCTGCAAAAGAAGAAACACGAAGCAATGTTAAGTTTCAGTATCAAAACTTGAGAAAGGAAATTAGAGACACAAAAGGAAATTACTAGTTTCAGAAGTAGTAACAATGGCTGGAGAACTGCGAAGGGTATAATGTTCAGCAGTTTGTTGTCTCCTTGCAGTTTCTCTTTGGAATGCATTAGCAATAACAGCTTCATCCCTAAGCATTTTTTGTTGTCTCCTCTTCTCAGCCCTCTGAAATATAATGATTTCTTTGGAGTGTTCCACTTCCACTGCTTTAGCAGATGCTTCATGAATGGGATCCCCAATGAAATCAGAGAGAGAGACCGTCATTTTTTTCTTTCTTTTTAATGGTGTCTCTTGCTCTTTTTATGCTTCCTCTTCTTGTACGTGAGCCTTAGGTACCTCATCTTCAGGATCAAGCAAGAGCTTTCTTTTCTTTTGTTGTTGCTGCTTGCTCTTAAGGAGCTTTAAAGCTTGAGAACTTTGAGGAGAGTCTCCTTGTGAGGTATCTACACCACCTACACCAAAGAAGGAATTATAAGTAAAAAGCAAAAGCATCATAAAGAAGGAGCAAAGAAAAGAAGTAGCAGTGCATACTTTTCTTCGAAGTAACTCGAGTAACTCTAGAAAGAGATGAGGCAGCAGAAACAGGCTTTGTAGTAGTAGGAGTAAGAGTTGGGGTAGCATGAGTAGTGGAGGAAGTAACAACTCTAGTCCTTTTAGACTTGGCTTGAGGTACATCTAGTACCATTAATAGATTTTGAGGAGAAATGGCCAAGTACACCTCTATATTGGCCATCCACCAATTCTGATACCTTTTCAGTGTGTTGTTTTGAGGAATGAAGGGTAGGTACTCAAAATCAATCAAGTCTTGGATAAACTTGGAGGTTGCCTCTTCTAATCTGGATCTTGGAACTTTCAGTTCTCTGTTCGCAAGGTTTGAATTGGACTGACTGCAGAGAGAGATAGGGATCCCTTGAGAGAGTCCAAATTGCCTAGCAAATTAGGCAGGGCAATAGGGCTGAGAGATACACTTATAAGCTCTGGAGTTCATAGTGCTAATGAATAGTTCCCTCGGGATCAAAATAGAAGCCCACATACTTTTGTGTTGAGGCCTAGAGCAAGACTTATCATTTGAAAAGGTCCTCAACCAGGCTGGGTCAATATTGGCTTCGAAGGGGCAGAAGAACATGTGAGAAGAATGGGAAGCTGGGAGTCGGTGAAAGAAAGAAAAGTAGAAGGCAAAGTTAGAAGAATAAAGAGAAACATTGGCTAACTTCATGCCATAAGTGGTAGGGTTTGGTATTACAAACTTTAGATACTTAGAACGCAAATCACTGAAGTATGCAAAAAGCCAGAGTTGGAGTATCCAAAATAGACCTCCTTGATTGGCATCCATAGGTTTTTCACAAAAGAGGGAACAACCTCTGTAGACATGGCCCAAGACATACGAAACTAAGGACACCTATTTATGCAAAAGGGGCAAACTTTGGCAAGAGGGGCAAACTTGGGCATAATCCTCTGAGAAGAAGTACATAAGAGAAATTTGTAAAGCCAATACAATAAAAAGGAGAAGAATTCCTTATCAGTCATAGGGACTTCCTTTTTGTTCTCAGTCTTAACAAAGTCACTATAGGATGAGTTTAGAGGGGGAAGAGAAAAAAGAATACTGAGGTCGGGGTAGGCTGGACCAAAGGGAGTACCAATAGGGGATATTCCTAACAGATGACAGATGTCAAGGACAGTAGGAGCCATCATCCCACATCTAAATTGGAAGAAATTGAAAGCAGAATTCCAAAAACAAAGAGCAGCAGGTATTAAAAATGGGTCCTCCGAAATAGTGAACCTGGACAGTTGAAGGGCGTCGAAGAGGCAAAGTTCTTGAAGATCCAATGTCCTAGCAGGGACGACCCGATCATACTATTCCTACCATTCTGGTCTTACTGTGGGCCAACAGCGATGGGGTCGGTTCACTCTCTAGTTTCCCCAATCAAGACCGCCTTCATAAATGAGGCAATGATCCTCCAAACGCGGGTACAGAGCTGGAAGTTGAGTAGGGACCTCTTTAAAAATAGGTCCAAGCACATATTCCTGTTGTTCATGGCGACAGAGAATGAAAATGCGCCCATCAATAGCACTTTTCTCGCCAACCTTGTATTTCTTACACTCTTCAGCAATGAACATTTTTAAGGCTACGGATGGACTCAGACGCTCCACAAATCGTATCTTCGAGGACGAAGAATCCATTGACAAAAGTTTTCAAAAGACGAAGTTGAGAAAGAGGGTAAAGGAAATGAGAAGTCAATAGAGATAAAGGGTTTGTGTATTGGGCGAGCAAGTAAATTAAAAGCACGAAATGAAAGGGTTTTTAAACCTATCTGTCCAAAAAATACCCAATCATTTTAAATGGGTAGAATTCATAAAGAAGTACTGAAGGTACGGATGCGAAAAGTTTCTTTCAATATTGATCATTTGGGAGATAAGCGTATCTTAAACACTTATATTGGCTTCGAAATCAAATATTTGGCTTCGAAGCCAAGCTTTGGCTCCAAAGTCAGATGACAAACATCTAGCTAGGGCTTCGAAAGCAGGAAGTTGACTTCGAAGCACATTTCACACTTAAGAGTACAAGAATGCTTAAGTGTTTGTTTACTTCAAGGGGATTAAAGACCTGCATTTAGGTTTCTTGTTGAAAATAAAATCCTTCGAAGCAAAATTTGAAATACTCTGCAGTTAGAATTTTTTTGTTCTAGACTTCGAAGTGACATAAAACAAATATTTGGTTAAGCAGTGAAGGACACAAAGGGACTCACTCTTTTAGAATAAAACAGTGCAATCCTTAAGGGAAGTTTTCATACTTCGAAAAAAGTAGACTGTTTATTCGAAGCAAAAATAGTTAATTCGAAACTGTTGATTGTGTTAACCATATGATTGGAATAAAAAGACCTAAGGCAAAGATTGTCAATTACACTTCATATGTTGGGGAAATTCAAATTAGGTTTCCAGTATTCCATTGGAAATGTTCAAATCAGGTTTCGAAGGACAAAATTGGTGAATTCGAATATCTGATTTTGTTTGTTTTGGGCAAATAGAATAAAATCAGACCATGCCGAATAAAGAAAGGAAAACTTAGCTTTATTAAGATGAAAGTAATTACATCAGAAAGCCTTTTTGGTTACAAATTAAATTTCATAAAAATAAGGAATAGAAAAAATAACAAGGTCATAGAATTTGTTCCAACAGTGGTCAATGAATTTTTATTCCTTTTTTATTCTGTCTTTTATCCTCTCCAACTAGGTTGCTGTAGCTGATATGCTCTTATTTGATAAAAAAAGTTATTTAGCTTTTATTTCAAACTCTGTTTCCTTTAATCCTTGTTCCATCTCATTCATATCTAAATCATCCCGGTATGCAAAGTCTTTATTCTTGAAGTCATTATATTCGTCGATAAGGTTCTCTGCTTCATACTGGGTGTGAATTCGACGGGCTGAGATTTTGTCCAAAGATTGAGTGGTAGCCAAAGAAGTTTGGTACCAATGAAGAAGCAGTGGGAGTTGATCCAAAAATATCTGAAGTTCTACTGGAGCAATGGGGTTGAGGACATAACCCCGAGTCATAATGTCACAAGTCCATCGAAAGTTCTTAAGAGGAACATCACTCCCAAGAACATTGAAGGGCAAGTGAGAAAATGCTGCAAGCAAAAGCTGAGCTTGATATCGCTCAAATATAGTGGGGGAAGCTGGAGGTTCATAGGAAGGAAGAAACTGATTCTCAAAGAGAGTAAGTCTCAGTTCTTTTGTAACGCCCCAAATTTCTAGCCCAAATGATAATACAACAATCATGACTCTTTTAAGGAAAACCAAATATAAATCTCCAAACTTATATTATATGATACAATAGTTTTTTATGCAACAATACATTAATCCAACAACAAGTAAATAAACAAATAAATACCCCCAAAGGGTTTACAAGTTTCCAAGGCTTGAGCCTGGCTACACAAAATAGTTATTCAAACTCACACACATAGAGTCACAGCAAAATGAGAGTCTCGTACTCCAACACACATTTCCTGGCCTTTAGTTAGGCTGCATCACCACATCTTTTCTTATACAGAAATCCCGTAGGGTGAGCATAAAGCCCAGTAGGAAATCCTTAACAAAGTATATACATTTTATACAAGTCTCAAGAGATGAAATGCACATGCCATGCTATGCCATTTTTGAAGATAAATCACATTTTCATCTTTTGAAAACCATCATGCTCAATGATGTCATGCAATTTTAATTGTTTAAAACTTAACAATTTATTTCAAGGGCGGTAAATACGACTCTGGTAATCCCTAGGTCGTTGTCTGCAAGTAGACTATACAAGTACTACCAAATTGTCATTTTTACTAGTATTAACCGGAAGACTCGACACCTATCAGCGCGGTTTTCGATCTTTCACCCCGGACTCTCAGGCTAACTTATTCAATATCATCTACACCACCTATCAAGACTTACCAATATATTTATCCCAAAACCATTTCATGAAAACTTATTTCTCAACATTCTTTTCTCAATGCAAGTTTTCAAATCAACTTTCAAAATTTAATGTAATCAAATGAATTATTATGCCAATAACACAAGATAAATATAAATACTTTTATTCTAATTCATCATCCAAGGAATAACATAATTCCCTTTTTTCAAGCATCCTTAACAATTAGTCATTTCAAGACTATTTCAATATTTTGAACAATAATTTCTAAAATGAACAACAATTCTCATATTCCCTAAAATTCATCATTTATATAAATATAAATAAGAAAATTTCTAAACATCTATTTATTTTGACACACAAAATAAATATAACAATATCATTCATAGATTTTCAGTCTCTTTTACAAAAATCTCCAAATTCTAGGTTTTCTCACCAAAACTATAAAACTCAAATCTTTTGAAAGAAAACTTTCCAAAATCATCTTTTCTTCAATCAACGAAGATCAAAACTCATAAGATCATTTTAAAAGAACAAGAGACAAACCCACTTTCAAAATCGCTCAAGTTCTTGAATCAACAATCAATTTTCAAAACTATCGAAAGATGATTTCAAAATCATATAGATCTTGCAAAAATATATATATATATATCTAAGAAAATCTCTACCTCAAGTTTTGAAGAAGAAATGAGATGAAACCCCCAAAATCAACGGTGTCGAAACTCAATCTTTACCGCACACAACGAAGCCCTCGAGAAATTAACCAACTTTGATGAAGAAACTATGACAGAACTCTAATGGATCTTGAGAAATCAAGGTTTTGATCCAATTTGGCGTAGGAAAATGTAGAGAAAATGGGGAGGAAAGGGTTTTTAGAGAGAGAGAGACCTAACAAGAGTAAGATACACTCAGCCTCAAGAGAAGAAAATACCAAAATTTCGGACTCACCTACCACCGCACGTGCAGCGCTTTTCTCGCACTTGTACTCTCGCACTTGCATTTATTGCAGTAGCCAAATAAGCCCTCCTCTGTTTTCTGCATGTGCGGCTCAAGCAACTTCGAATGCATTTTTCATTTTTGCTTCAGGGGGCGCTGCCTCTCGACCCCGCCAGGGCGCTAACCTCGGACCTGCCAAGGGGCGCTGCCCCCTAGACCCCCGTAAGCTGACTGGGCAGCTCGATCTCCGACATAGTCAGTGAAGTGGCAAAACATGAAAGATACACTACAACCCGATACAAACATGAGACATTACCTGTTCCAAACACACTGCTACAACCAGATAACCAAAATAAGGGGAATATAGGGAACTAAGATACGTAACACCGTTCAAAACCATACCAACCCGAGCCCGGAACACCACAAGAGACGGGTCAAAATTGGGATCGCTACAACCTCCCCCCCTTAAAGAATTTCGTCCTCGAGATTTCAAATCAAATTACCCAAACAAAGGGGGTTTCTAGTGACCAAAACCACACTATTACATTTTAAAATCACAATATTAACTCTCAACTAATTTTTTTTTGCCATTTCCACCATGGTTATCTCATTAACAATAACCGTCCACATTAACCTAAACATAAATCAAAGAAATGACAATCTGTAACTACTTCATGCTTAACATAACAACATACATAACAACATGTGGTCAACAATTTTAACACATTTCCCTCAAACACGAGGGAATATTACAAAGGAAAGCAACTTAAGCATTTTCAAACAAATCTGGATATTTGGAGCGGACTTCCGCCTCCCGTTCCCACGTCGCTTCTTCAACCCCATGGTGTCTCCACAATATCTTTACCAACGGCATAGTTTTGCCCCGTAGCACTTGCTCCCGGGTATCTAATATTTGAACCGATCGTTCTTCATAAGAGGCATCCTCATCTACCTCAAAGTCAACCCAATCAAACACGTGAGAAGGGTCGGGTTCATACTTTCTAAGCATAGCTACATGAAATACGTTGTGAACTCCCGAAAGTTGTAGTGGTAAAGCTAACCGATATGCCACTTTGCCAATACGCTCTAAGATCTCAAAAGGCCCAATGAACCTTGGAGATAATTTGTCACTCTTACCAAATCTCATCAAACCCCACCTTGGTGAGATTTTTAGAACACGTAGTTACCAACTTCAAAAGACAAAGGTTGTCTCCTCTTATAGGCATAACTCTTTTGTCGGCTTTGGGCCATAGCTAACCTCTTCCGAATGAGAACAACTTTTTTGGTTGTCTCTCTAACAATTTCCGGACCTAGTAATGGTGCATCACCCACTTTGGCCCAACAAACCGGTGATCTACAAGGGCGGCCATACAAGGCCTCAAATGGTGCCATTCCAATACTAGCTTGGTAACTATTGTTGTAAGCAAACTCAATCAATGGTAAGTGCCTTTTCCAAGGCCCCTTAAAATCAAGGACACAAGTTCTAAGCATGTCCTCCAAAATCTGAATGGTACGTTCCGACTGTCCATCGGTTTGAGGATGATAAACGGTGCTAAGAGTCAAATTAGTTCCCAATGCCTCTTGAAGGCTTTGCTATAACCGGGCAGTAAAACGAGGATCCCTATCCGACACAATAGTCACAGGGGCTCCATAAAGTCGAACTATCTCTCTAATGTACAACTTTACCAAGCGTTCAACTGAGTCGCTGGTGCACATCGAAATGAAATGGGTAGACTTAGTCAACCTATCAACAATCACCCAAACAGCGTCATTGCCTCGTTGTGTTCTAGGGAGCCCAATTACAAAATCCATGGTAACAAGCACCCATTTCCACTCAGCTATCGGTAAGGGATGTAACAAACCCGCTAGTCTTTGGTGTTCGGCCTTCACTTGTTGACAAGTAAGGCACTTCGATACAAATAAAGCGACATCCCGTTCCATACCCCTCCACCAAAACTGACGACTAAGATCATGATATATTTTAGTGCCTCCCGAGTGTACCGCAAGGCGTGAGTGATGAAACTCCCGAAATACTTCTTCTCTACAAGATTCTGGTACAAACAGACGGTCTAGGTAACGTACACGCAGATCCGAATGAACTTTCAAACCTTTCTCTTCCTTTCCATTGGGAATCTTAACACGGATTGATTCCACATCACGGTCTCCTCGTTGTGCCTCTATGACCTTACTAACCAAGGTAGGTTGAGCATTTAAAGTAAACAAGGTAGCACTCTCTCCGGACTCACCCAAGTACAAATCAAACTTTCCAATAACATCTAGCATATCCCATTCTCGAATGGCCACACTTGCCAAACTACTCATAGATTTTTGACTCAAAGCATCGGCCACCACATTAGCCTTCCCCGGATGATAGTGTAACTTAAAGTCATAATCCTCTATAAATTCCATCCACCTCCGTTGTCGTAAATTCAAGTCTTTTTGAGAAAACAAATACTTTAGACTCTTATGATCAGAGAAAATTTCAAACTTCTCATCGTACAAGTAATGCCTCCAAATTTTCAAAGTAAAAATCACCGCTGCTAATTTTAGATCATGGGTGGGGTAATTTTTCTCATAAGTTTTCAATTGTCGTGAACCGTAGGCCACAACTTTTTCCTCTTGCATCAAGACACAACCAAGTCCATCCCCGGACGCATCACAATGGACAGTGTAATTCAAATCCCTTTCCGGAATTATTAAAACCGGTGCGGTAGTCAATCTAATCTTAAGCTCTTGGAATGACTTTTCACACGCATCATTCCACACAAATTTGATACACTTTCTAGTCAACCTAGCCAAAGGTGCAGCTAGTCTAGAGAAGTCCCTTACAAAACATCGATAATACCCCGCTAATCCCAAGAAATTCTGAATTTCAAAAACATTCTTGGGTTGTTCCCAATCCTGTACGACATGTATCTTTGAGGAGTCCACAGTTACTCCCTCTCTAGACACTACATGCACAAAATCTTCACATTTGTTAACCAAAACTCGCATTTTTCAATTTTGGCATACAATTGGTGCTCGCTAAGTATACCCAGCACTACCCGCAAGTGAGTCTCGTGTTCCTCTTCAGAGATTGAATAAATCAAGATGTCGTCCACAAAGACGACCACAAAACGGTCCAAATATTCCTAAAAAATTCTGTTCATCAAATCCATAAAGGAAGCCGGTGCATTGGTCAACCCAAAAGGCATTGCAAGGAATTCATATTGGCCATAACGAGTATGAAAGGCCGTCTTCTGAATGTCCTCCTCTCGGACTCTCAACCGATGGTACCCCGACCTCAAATCTATTTTTGAGAAGCAACGAGACCCTCTAAGTTGGTCAAACCAATCATCTATTCTGGGTAGATGATACTTGTTCTTAACTGTAACTCTATTCAACTTGCGGTAATCAATACACAACCGCAATGACCCATCATTCTTCTTCGCAAAGAGAGCCGACGTTTCCCAAGGCGATGTACTAGGGCAAATGAAGCCCTTGCCTAAAAGTTCTTGGAGTTGAATCTTCAACTCATGCAATTCGGCGGGTGCAAATCTATACGGTGACAAGGAAATCGGTGCCATGCCAGGCACTAATTCAATGGAGAACTCGATCTCCCGGTGAGGTGGTAAACTAGTAAGATCTTCTGGAAAGACATTCGGGTATTCACAAACTGCCCTTGGTAACTCAACACGAGCCCCGTCACTCTTACTATCCAAGAGAGTTGCAAGAAGGCCACTAAGCTTGCTCCTATTATGAGGGTCAACAATTGGCGACAAGGCTCTATCAACTCGGTTCCCCAGAAAATAAAAACGATCACCACCCGAAGTGCACACCTTAACTCTCTGACGGTAACAATCAATCACAGTTTGATAAGAACACAACCAGTCCATGCCTAAAATGACATCAAAACTTAACATATTTAGCAACACAAAAGCAAACGGAAGTCGACGCCCGATAACTTCTATTTCACAATCATGACAACCCCGTTCTAAATCAACTGTACCCCTAACAGGTGACTCTACTCCGAGTAAGGCACTAACCGTGCTACCTCTAACCCCAATGCAGTAGATATAAATGAATGAGACGCACCCGTGTCTATCAATACATTAGCCAAGGAATTACACATAACAAAAATACCACTCACAATTGAGGATTCTGGCAACTACTCTGGCACGGTAACAGCATACACGTGCCTCTGTGGCCCCTGATTAACTTGCTCCCCTCTCGAAGCATAGGCCTGTTGTACTGACAGAGCCGAAGCGGCTCCCTGATTAACTCGCGAAGCTTGGACTAATTGAGCCTACTGGTGGCTCTGAGTTTGCCTCAACCCTGATACGCCAGATGTGCCTCCCAACTGTGAGCAAGTTCTCTTCATATGCCTTGGCTGACTACACTGATAACAATTAAACCCTTGACCTTTATTCTGAGACTGAGACTGACTTTGAGATCGGTTAGGTGGTGGTAATATTAACTGCCCTCCTCCTTTCTGTGGGCATGAGAAGGCTTTGTGACCCAGTTGGCCACACTTGAAACACGAGAAGTTACCCGATGCACTTTTTCCCAGACCCGCACTAGGTAAAGGAAAAGTGGATCTAGACTGTTGTGGTTGGGACTGGGATGGATAGGCCTTCCTGCTCTTCTTGTTCTACCTATAGTCTCCTTGAGACTCTTGGCCCCTAGACCTCGAACTCCGAAGCCTCTTCTCCTCAGCTTGTATGGAAATCTCTACTTGTGTCGTTGTCTCCACAAGACGGTCATATTCCCGAATCATATTTCTGACAAGCTCGAACATAATTTTTGTTTTCAATTTCTTTTCAAATTCAATGCAACAATGCTCTTCCGTTGCCACCAACTCTGGTGCAAATCTGAACAAACTATAGAAGACCGTCTCAAACTCGGCCATGGGCATGTCAAGTTGTTTGAGGTCTTTAAACTCTTGCCTCAATCTCTCCCTAGCAGTGGGAGGTATGTACTTATCTTGGAAAGCAACCGCAAAGGCTTCCTATGTCGACTCCACTCTACCCTTGGCATATTTCCACCATTGACCCGCTTCTCCCTTAAGGTAGTAACTCGCTAGAGTCACTTTTAGTTCACTATCTTCGATGTGAAGCATCTCAAATGTTTTCATAGTTTGTTCGAGCCACTCATCCACTTTCTTGGGCTCGAGGCCACCATGGAACTCATCCGGTTTGGCCCGCAAGAACTCTCTAGTAAGGAAACTCGCCCTTGACTCCGCGGTGTTTTCTCGGGCTTGATTCTTCGCCCTCAAAAAGTTCATAGACTCTCTTAAAGCCCCTGCCATTTCTCAAGTTAGGGCCCCCATTGCAGTTTGACCCGCTTGTCCCGGGATTCCCACCTGCCCCACTTATTCGGCCACATTAGCTTGGCCGGACTCTTCCTCTTGCATCGGAACCTCATGGACCGGTACCTCATGCACACCTCGACGAGCCCTACCACGCCTCCCGCCTCTACCACCACGGGTTTGACCTTTTCCTGACATCCTATAAATGACAATAGAATTAATTTAGCACACTAACCCACACGTGCCCGCAACTTGCCTTACACGTTTGATCACAATAATTCTATATATTCCTCTGCCATATAACAATTAATTTTCATCCCACATAAGCATTTAGTCATGTAAACACGTACAGATTATACTCTTATGATGAGATTCGTCCCACGAAAAATCAAGAATTCTTAGTAGAATGAATATTGATCAAGTACCTTTCTAATAAGACCTCAATGAATTTAACAGGCGCAAACAATATCCCAAAAGTCCAATCTCATACCCATTTAGTCACATAAGCATGTTATCACATAGTCACAAAATGCATAACACTTCCTAAGCATGCTAAATGAACCTATTGTGGTTAAACAACCATTTCCCACAAGCTCCAAGTATTCAAACCCGGTAGCTCTGATACCAAGTTGTAACACCCCAAATTTCTAGCCCAAATGATAATACAACAATCATGGCTCTTTCAAGGAAAACCAAATATAAATCTCCAAACTTACATTACATGATACAATTGTTCTTCATGCAACAATATATTAATCCAACAACAAGTAAATAAACAAATAAATATCCCCAAGGGTTTACAAGTTTCCAAGGCTTGAGCTTGGTTACACAAAACGATTATTCAAACTCACACACATACAGCCCTTGGCTTACACACAGAGTCACAGTAAAATGAGAGTCTCGTACTCTCAACATATATTTCCTTGCCTTTAGTTAGGCTGCATCACCACATCTTTTCCTGCACAAAAATCCCGTAGGGTGAGCATAAAACCAGTAGGAAATCCTTAACAAAGTATATACATTTTATACAAGTCTCAAGAGATGAAATGCACATGCCATGTTATGCCATTTTTAAAGATAAATCACATTTTCATCTTTTGAAAACCATCATGCTCAATGATGCCATGCAATTTCAATTGTTCAAAACTTAACAATTTATTTCAAGGGCGGTAAATACGACTCTGGTAATCCCTAGGTCGTTGTCTGCAAGTAGACTATACAAGTACTACCAAATTGTCATTTTTATCGGTATTAACCGGAAGGCTCGACACCTATCCGCGCGGTTTTCGGTCTTTCACCTCGGACTCTCAGGCTAACTTATTCAATATCATCTACACCACCTATCAAGACTTACCAACGTATTTACCCCAAAACCATTTTATGAAAACTTGTTTCTTAACATTCTTTTCTCAATGCAAGTTTTCAAATCAACTTTCAAAATTTAATGTAATCAAATGAATTATTATGCCAATAACACAAGATAAATATAAATACTTTTATTCCAATTCATCATCCAAGGAATAACATAATTCCCTCTTCTCAAGCATGCTTAACAATTAGTCATTTCAAGACTATTTCAACATTTTGAATAATAATTTCTAAAATGAACAAAAATTCTCATATTCCCTAAAATTCATCATTTATATAAATATAAATAAGAAAATTTCCAAACATCCATTTATTTTGACACACAAAATAAATATAACAATATCATTCATGGATTTTCAGTCTCTTTTAAAAAATTTTCCAAATTCTAGGTTTTCTCACCAAAACTATACAACTCAAATCTTCTGAAAGAAAACTTTCCAAAATCATATTTTCTTCAATCAACGAAGATCAAAATCCATAAGATCATTTTAAAAGAACAAGAGACAAACCCACTTTCAAAATCGCTCAACTTCTTGAATCAACAATCAATTTTCAAAGCTATCGAAAGATGATTTCAAAAATCATATAGATCTTGCAAAAATATATATGTAACTCTAAAAAAATCCTTACCTCAAACTTTGAAGAAGAAATGAGATGAAACCCCCAAAATCAATGGTGTCGAAACTCGATCTTCACCGCACACAACGAAACCCTCGAGAAGTTAACGAACTTTGATGAAGAAACTATGGTATAACTCTAATGGATCTTTAGAAATCAAGATTTTGATCCAATTTGGCGTAGGGAAATGTAGAGAGAAGGGGGAGGAAAAGGTTTTTAGAGAGAGAGAGAGACCTAACAAGAGTGAGATACACTCAGCCTAAAGAGAAGAAAAGACCAAAATTTTGAACTCACCTATGTAGACATCCCCAAACGCCCCGGGAGGAACGAGCTCCCCCGTTCCGTTCGATATTGGGCACACTACAGCTCGGACTCTCAAATTGTCACGGTTCGTAATCTGAACCAAAGAGTCCAAATCCGGCAAATCGTTTTGAGAAAATAGATTTTTTTTGAAAGAAGTGCCAAACATGGACTGCTTTGCCAGATACAGAATCGCCACCTAAATATTTTATTTTAGAGGAAATTTAGGAAACCCTGACTCGTTGCCTAAGGCCACGTGTCCATCATCACCAAAGTTGCCTCGGCTCGGGAACTTGGGTACGATTGGGGAAGGTCACTTCGTGAGCACCCCCGCTCGCCCGATCAAAGATCGGCCTCTACTAACCATGATATCAAGTTTTGAAAACATTGTGTGTTCTTATTCCGATTTTTTGCCTAAAATTACTATGTTAGCGCACAGCATACAAGTATAGACTGAGTCGCCTGAATTGGAAAAGAGAGAGATAATTAATTTACAAATTTACTAGGAAAGTAATAATTGGCATGTAAGCCAGGACTGCCTCAACTCTGATCCGGATGATGAATGATGCATGTTCGGGTTGCTTGCGCGAAATCCATTCGTGCCCCATTAGCCTCTGTTTGCAATTCTTCTTGGGATGCGTGCAAGCTCTGGAAGGCTGCGACTTTATTTGCTGTAATAAGAGAGCAAGAAAGGGGCATGGCAAAGTATTTTCACATATATATGCATGACTACCTTCAGGGAGTTATCTCGATCCTCGTGCCACCAATCACGTTCTCGAGGATGATGGCCGAGGAGTCGATTTGCACGACTCAATATGAAATGAATGCACATATGGACCACAACAAGGCCTAGACTCCATCATGGATAATCCAGAGTGTCGGCGACCGAGGAATTGAGACACGTTCCGTCACTCGGAGTAACGAAACGCCCCTCGTTTCCCGTGCTCGGCTAACTCCTATCCCAAACACACATGCAATATGCATGACATGCATGATGCAACTAATATACAACCTAGCATGCACAATGCTATGAAATGACATACACGATGCACGAGGTAACATGGCATACACAATGCGCTAACATACAACCTAGCATACACAATGCTATGAAATGAAATGACATACAATGCACAATGGACTTACACCAACATGAGTGACCTCAGCCACACTCACGTCAGTAGCCATTAGGTGAAAATGAGACACTCGAGATGCGTGCACACATGCACGCAAAACCGAGGACCGAACCTAAGGCACAACATGCAACTCTAACTAGGCATGGCAAGGCATGAAATATGGTATGCAAACATGCAAATTTCAGCGCTGGAATATGATGCTAAACAGCCCCGAAACATGGCAATATGGCACCCGATGCATGAGACGAACCCCGAAACTCAAAACTAGGCATGCGTAATGACCTATAGCTATACAAAACATGCACTATTTGATCATGAAGCATGAAAGACAGATTCAAGGAAGTCCCAAAACATGCATATTTCCAGTTTAATACAAGTCCAAAAACAAACACAAGTAGGGCTAATCTATCATGCAAAAAAGGCCCAAAAAGAGGGACAAAGAAGCAGTGGCAGCTGCCGGCCCCAAAAAAATGAAAACCCTTCAACAAAGTTGAAGAGGGCTCAAAAAAAGGCACTTTACAGTTTTACATCAAGTGTCAAATATGCTTACAAGTAAGGATACAATATGATGTAAAATGGCCTTAAAGAGAGATAGAAAGCAAGAGGAAGCAGCTGGCCTCAAACAGTGAAGAGCCCTTCAACAAAGTTGAAAAGGGGCTCAAATGAAGCACTTCATAGTTTGGATCGAAGCCCAAAAATGCTTAAAAATAGGATAACATCATCATGCAAGAAATAGCCATAAAAGAGGGATAAAGGGAAAGGGGTAGCAGGTGGCTTCAAACAGAGAAAAACCCTTTGATCAAATATGAAGATGAGCTCAAAAAAATGACTATTTCTGTTCGGGTCGGAGCCCAAAAATGCTAGAAAAAGGAGCTAAAATATAGCACAAATAATGTGAAAAATGGGGGAATAGGAGCTTACCTTTGTAGAGCCAACTTCCAGCAGCTTTTGGACTAGGTTTTGTGAGCTCTTAACCTCTGGAGATCAGCTTCAAAGGGCTGGAATGGAGTGTGGAGGTGTGGTGCTATGGGTTGTAGGGTAAATAGTGCAAGAAGCTTAGGGTTTTAGAGCTTGGATGAGAGAGAGAGAGGGGATTGTATGTAAAAAGCTCTAAACAAGTTTTGTAACCCCTGAAAAACACAGCTGGGGGTGTTGTTATATAGGCAAAGGAGTGGAGGAAAAGGGGGGGGGGGAAATGAAATTAAATTTCCCCCTAAAAATAGGCCTAAAAGAGAGATAAGAGGCAAGTGGTTAGCTTCCGGCCTCAAAATGAAGAGAGCCCTTCAACAAAGTTGAAGAGGGGCTCAAAACAAGACATTTTTACAGTTTATGACCAAGTCCGAAACAGCTCACAAATAAGCCTAAAATACCATGCAAAATAGGCCTAAAAGAGAGTTAAAGAGGCAAGTGATAGTAGGAGACCTCAAACAGCAAAAGGTCCTTAATCAAACATGAAAAAGGAGCTCAAAATATGACTATTTACAGTTTGGGTCGGAGCCCAAAAATGCTTGCAAGCAAGGCTTAGATATAGAGCAAGATAGGAACAAAAAAGGGGCAAAAAGGAAGCTTACTCTTGAAGACCACAATTGACCAGCAGCTCTGTCTGCAGAAATGGTGCTTCCTAAGCTCTAAAACGCTCCAAGTTGTTGGAATGGAGGTGGTGGGGTTTATACAAAAACCGGGGCAAACGGAGGTGGTTAAGCGGTCCCGAACCGAGGCACGCGGACCCGTCGCTTCGAAAAACGGAAACCGGGCTCCAACGGGAAAAATGGCCTACGGACCACCGAACTCTAAGCACGCTCATAACGCATCCGGCTTGATCAGAAGAGAGATCTTCGGACACGGCCAGTCTTAGATGTTGATGAGGGCAGTCCATGAATCTCGCAGTGACCCGTTCTCCCTTCATTTTCTGCCATACTTTTCGGGATAAATTTACGATGTATCCATAGAGGAAAATATCAGAGTCGGTGAATAATTAAATTTTTAGAATGGAGAAATTTGGGTACACTGTCGCAAACCGAGCGATAATAGGGGTTTTTTCGGGTGGGTCAATCGATCGGTTCTACAGTTGCCCTCTTTGACAGCAACTCGAAAGATCACAGCGTAACGTGGTGACCTCCTATTCAGACTGTATGAATTCATTTGGACTGGTCTATTTTATTTATTCGGCCACCCTCTGCGACAGCTGATGGCGGCAAAAGTTGTTAGATAAGATGTGCGTGTTGTGTTGCGTGGAATCGTCTCACCAAGGCCCAGAAGTGTGGATGTAATCTCGTCTTCCAAACCCCACGTCTTTCTCCCTCTACGACCCATTTTTGACAAGGTATTACCAGCTTATGCCGAAATGGTAATTTAGAAATGACTTTTTAGACAAACAAAGGTAGCCAAGGCGCACTGTTTCAATAGCATATCGGAGTTGAATTAGAACCACTAAGTAGTTGTGCCATTCATCATTCATCTGTTTTGGCATGCACCGGCAACAAACAGGCGTCCGCCGCAAATCATACTAACTGCATTGAATTTTCAATTCCAAGTTGATTTGGATAACCAAATACAATGTTAGCGTTGTTTGTACTTTAGTTACCATTGTTTCATTTTGCCATGCTGCTAGAATAGCCATATTCGGTCGCCGCCATAGCGGGCTATGTTATAGTTTGACTTTGCATGTATTGGTTGCGCTCTCTAGGCATTCTGTATCACGTTAGGATCATGCATGATTTCTAATCGCAAGGCGCTAGTGCTGATTTTGGGCTCATGAGGGATGGCAAATGTTATGCACCAAAGGCCGACAAGTTACCTCAGAGGTAAAGGCCGGAGTTATTCCGATGCTTTAAGCAATCCTTTCGCATGCGATGCTGTGAGTAACTGCCACTGAAAAGCATGCTTACCATGAGGTTATATGCGTATGTGATATAACTGCCTGAATGCCTCGCTGGTGGAAGTGAAGTGTGGGTTATTTGAATTGGAAACAATTCATCAAATGTGTGTTTTAAGCCCACTAAGATAGTGGCAAAATCATGTTTTCTAAAGCCCCACCTGAGGGTGGCAAATCCACGTCTTAGCTTCGCTACTTGCGGGTAGCATCATTAAACCATTTTCAAACAAACAAACATGAAATGTTTTGTTCCAATTCAGGCGATCCAGTCTATACTTGTATGTTGTACGCATCACATAGTAAATCTAGCTAATAACCGGAATAAGAACACACAATGCTTTTCAAAAATAGATATCATGGTTAGTAGAGGCCGATCTTTGATCGGGCGAGCGGGGTGCTCACGAAGTGACCTTCCCCAATCGTACCCAAGTTCCGAGCCGAGGCAACTTTGGTGATGATGGACACGTGGCCTTAGGCAACGAGTCAGGGTTTCCTAAATTTCCTCTAAAATAAAATATTTAGTGGCGATTCTGTATCTGGCAAGAGACGAGTCCATGAATTGAGTCAACTTCTTATTATACTAATAAAA
>NW_021026626.1:999194-1139415 GCF_004153795.1 Camellia sinensis | reverse complement strand
ACAAAACATTTCATGTTTGTTTGTTTGAAAATGGTTTAATGATGCTACCCGCAAGTAGGCTAAGACGTGGATTTGCCACCCTCAGGTGGGCTTAAAAAACATGATTTTGCCACTATCTAGTGGGCTTAAAACACACATTTGATGAATTGTTCCAATTCAAATAACCCACACCTTCACCCACAGGCATTCAGGCAGTATATCACATAAGCATATAACCTCATGGTAAGCATGCTTTTCATGGCAGTTACTCACACGCATGCAAGGATGCTAAAGCATGAAAACTTACCGAGTACTCCAAGCCAAAACAGAGCTGATTAGAAATCCATGCATGATCCTAACTATACAGAAATGCCTAATGCAACACATGCAAAAGTGCAACTATAGCAGGCTCGGCTATTCTAGACATGGCATATGAAATGCTACAGCTAACATGTATTCAACTTGGAAAAGGGAAAAGAAGCTTACTCTTGAAGACCAATGGACCAGCAGCTCTTGGTCTGAGAAATGGTGCTCCTAAGCTCTGAAAAACAGCTCCAAGTTGTTGGAATGGATGGTGGTGGGGTGTATACCAAAAACTGGGGCAAACGGAGGTGGTTAAGTGGTCCCGAACCGAGGCACACGGCCGTCGGCTCCGAAAAACCGGAAACCGGGCTCCAAACGGGAAAAATGGCCTACGACCACGAAACGTAGCCTACGGCCACTGAGAGATGATCTACTAGACCTCTCCCTCTCTTCGGGAAGAGAAAATAGAGAAAACGGAGCCTGGTTCGCAAACCGAGGCAAGACACGAAAGAGCTCGGAAGTCCGGAGGCAAGGCTCGCAGTCGAGACTCTGAAACTTCTGAACGAGCACAATATGCACCATCATTGAGCGCTCAATCGGTGACGTCTGAGTCTTAAGATCGGTCAAAAATGGGGTGTCTACAACCTACCACCGCACGTGCGGCGCTTATTTCGCACTTGCACTCCCGCACCTGCATTTATTGCAGTAGCCAAACAAGCTCTCTCCTGTTTTTCGCATGTGCGGCTCAAGCAACTTCGAATGCATTTTGCATTTTGCTTCGGGGGTGCTGCCCGTCTACCTCGCTAGGGCGTTGCCCTTGGACCCGCCAAGGGGCGCTGCCCCCTGGACCCCCGCGAGCTGACTAGGTAGCTCGATCCCCGACATAGTCAGCGTAGTGGCAAAACATGAAAGATACGTTACAACCCGATACAAACATGAGACATTACCTGTTCCAAACACACCGCTACAACCCGATAACCAAAATAAGGGGAATATAGGGAACTAAGATACGTAACACCGTTCAAAACCATACCAACCCGAGCCCGGAACACCACAAGAGACGGGTCAAAATCGGGATCGCTACATCTTCCATCCAGTGAGGGTTTTGAGGAAGAGGAGGCGCAGGAGGATCCATTTCAAAGGAAGAAGGGAACTGGGGGTTATTTACACATTCAAGCTAGTTGAAAGAGCAAAATTTTGCCCTCTGGGCTAAGAATGACGAGCTGTACCCTTGTGCTTCCTCTGGACGACGAGTGGCTTGCACTATCTTCGTAGGCATGAAAGATGTGTACCTTGCTATAAGTAAGTTGTCTTTCAAATTGCGTTGGCGATCGATGGATACATAGGGGTAAACCACAAAGCTCCGAACAAAAGGAGGGAAAGACAGAGGATCAGCGAATTCGACGAATCGATGGTTAATTCACTCTCTTAGCTTGGATTCCTCAGGTTCTGGCCAACTGTCCCAGCCAGAAGCTTTAGAAGAAGAAAAGGAAGCCATAGCCTCATCCCACGCAGAAGGTTTTGGGATAGAAGAAGAGTTTCCAATATCTATTTTTGCAAAGTCTTGGGCTAAAGAATTATGAATAATAGGTTTGTGATCCAAAGGTCGATGATTTGCAAAAGCTTCCATGACTTGAATAAATGGAGATGGATAGGTATGGCTAATAAATGCATGAAAATTCTTTCAAGGATGAACATCATTATCTAACAACTCCTCGTATGCTTGATCTATGTCAAAGAAAGTTTGTTTGGCTATGCGAGCTGTATTAATATTTTCGAATGCTCAGATAGTGGGAAATGTTCAAGGTATAGAAAAGAATTTAATGCGGTCGGTTGCAGTTCTAAGAAGATGCAAAACCCATGCACGTCCTAGGACGTGGGTAAAGTGCTTTGATCCACTAATATCACCAAGTATTAGGTATATTAGTACGGGGGGTATTGTTGGCTGCATAATTTGTATAAGCCAATCACAATTCAACGCGTGGCATGAAAAGGGCAATTTAGGAAGGTAATATAAATTGCCAACCATATTCAAACATATGTTAACCTGTATTGGTAATAATGGGTCTGCGTAGCACTGGAATGATCAAGGAATATATGGTGATGTGGCCTAACGATTACTCACAAGGTTTAAATTCAAAATCAAGAGGGAAGCCTAACTGCAAACATGGCGTAGTGGGACTGATTGTTAGAGAGCATGTTCAGTGATCATGGATGGACATTTCGACAGTTATCATTGAGAAATATAAATAGCAGAGAAGGCCCCAGAAAAGGGGATCCAGACTCAGAACAAAAAATTAGTTTTATCTACTTTATTTTCCATTCCTGTTTTTACAGTTCTTTACATTTCTGTACTTCAAACTCCTGTATTGCACTTCATTCATAGGACTAGTTTCAAATAACTTGTTGCTGTAAACCTCTACGAGGCTGGGTCAGATCATTGTAAGTTTTTCATTTTTACTTAATGAAATGCTGCAATTATTCTTCACTTAATTGTTGTTTACTAAATTCTCCTAAACAAGCTACCAATAAAAATCCTCTTCATTAAGACTAAAAGAACTAAAACACAATCGTCTGATAATTAGTTGGCAATTAATCTTTTGTAAGGACTGATTGATTCTTACTGGCACGCTTAAAATTACAATACTAACCTTCGAAAGCCAAAAAAGCAAACAAGGTGACATATTTACTAAAATATCCCTAATAATATTCACATTTACAGTGTGAATGTTCCATGATGTGAATATTCACACCATCAATGTGAATGTTCAAATTGTAAAATATGAATATTCATATCACTAAATTGCTAACCATTCAATAAATATTTGTAATGATAGAAATATCCATAAAATACCTTAAATATGAGAATTAAGATTTGATAGATCAATTGTTCAAATAATATGATTTATTAGAATATAAAATTATCTCATGGACTAATTAAAATACTAACACTTCAAAAAAATAAAATAAAATAAATTTTCCTTTAAAAATAGTTATTTCACTACATTTGGAAAACATTATGACTCACATTTGACATGAGATGTTATGAGTGGTAAGTTTTATTCAGATGACAGTTGTGTTTTAAAAAGTTGATAAAAAATTAGTTTTTTGATTTTTTTTTTGTGTGTGTACCTTTTTGTTAAAAAAGCTGACTTTTTTTTTTTTTTTTTGGTAACTTTTAACACCCAAAGTTATAATTTATGGCTTTCTCTATTCACAAATATCAAATTTTCACATTTATTTAAGTTGCCTGTTATGTAATTTTAAAATATGTGAAATAATTAAAATTACTCTTTATTTTAAGTTACTCATTCTTCTTTATATTTATTATTTCTATTACCAAACTTGTATGTCATAAAATTTAACATCATGTGTAAGGAAGAAATACTACTTGAGGAAGACATTCATGGTCTTGATTGGCAAAAGGTTTTTTGATGTCTTTTTTTTTTTGACTAAAATATTTAAAAAGATAAAATATATTAAAATAGTTAGTAAAATAAAATGTCACAACAAATTCATAATTATTTCACTTTTTCTCTCACAAATATCATATCTAATTATAAAAAAATTTAACTATCTTTTCAAATATAAAAATTTTACCCTACTAAAATAATCAAAAACTAAAATAATCTGTTAAAATAACCAACTTCTCAAACGATAGTGTAGTCCCAGAGCTTAATATGTATCTTATATATTTATTTAAAATATTATAAAATCGGTACAAATGAAACAATATTCAAGACAAAGGTGATTTTGTTATGTTCATATTTTATGATCTAAGCACTTTGGTTGACAAACTCCACACTACAAAGACCCGTATAACTTGAGAATTTGCATATAATTTGTTAGGCTATTATTAGTGTTGAAAATTACTCTTTTCAAAAATATTTTTCAGAAAATTCTAATTTCTTATTTTTCTTATTTTTTTGTTTTTACTAAATTTTTTTTAATATTTTGAGCATTTTTTTTTTAATTTTTAGACATACCTAACATAAATATACCTAAAAAGTAAAAAAAAAAATTGAAAAAAACCTTTTAAAAATTTACTAAATACCAAAAATACAAAAAAATACGAGAATTCAGTACATTTTTTGTATTTTTATGAATTTATTAATTTTTAAAAATATTTTTTTACAAATTTTTTTATTTTTTAGATACATCTAAGTAAGGTGCATCTAAAAAATTAAAAAAAATGTTTAAAATTTTAAAAATATTCACTAAAAATAAAAAAACACAAAAATAAAAAAATTTAATTTTCAAAAAACTTAATTTAGAAAACTCAAACCAAACACACTGATTAGGATTATAATTGGCTATTAATGTTCCGTAACTAGTACTCTTAACCCAAAAGACAAATATAAAAGCCAAGCATCTATGGACTGGTACATACTATATATATTATTATTATTATTACTATTATTACTTAGATAAAATCTTTAAATTAAAACTCCCAACAGTCTAATTATTAGCAAGAATAATGTCATTTAAACAAAACAATTATACAAAATTATAATTTATAGAGAATGATATGATTGGATTTGAATTGTTCATTTTGAACAAAAACCCATCAAAATGATTTCAAAAATATTTTATCAGTATATCATTTTGAGTGCATTTTAATTATATATTGTTGGACTATTTTAATATCTTTTATTTATTTATTTATTTATCTTGTTCATAAATCTTCTTTTGTCTTGTTCATGAATCTCATTTTGTTTGGTGAATGAAAATTCATTATTTTTTGGTGACTTTTTGCCTTGTTCATGAATGGAGATTAGTTGGAAGTTCATGGACTTGGTGGTGAGTTAATATTTGGAGACTCTCCCTTGTCGCTAGTTTAATAGTCATTATTATTTTTGGTGTAAATTGTAAGGTCCTAGTGACCTATATATAGTTCCTCTCATCTACTATTTTCTACACCAACTATTTTTTATACTTGAGAGCTCTGAGGTTCACCATTTTGTGTAGAGTTGGCTTGAATCATACGACAAGTGGTCGGGCTGTTATATCCTGGAGGGGACAAGTCATAGTTTTGTTATTGCTGCATCGGTATTTGGCTTCTTCCTATAGCAGTGGGCTTGATCTCCTTAAAGAAAACGAGATATTCGTGCCTCAGCCTGATATATTCGTATCTCATTTTTTTTTGCATTATTTATCAATAAAATATAATTTTTCTGGTATTTTCACCAGCAATTTTACGGAGATTAACAATGGAACAAGTGCTAGAAAAAATCAATGACGGAATTGGAGATCTCAACAAGCCTTCAAGTTCAAGGGAGTTCATTTTAAGAGGTGGAAAGGAAATTTTTTTTTTTACCTCAGCCTTTTGAAAGTTGCTTTTGTGCTTACTGAGAAGAACCCAAACAAAATCCCAACCGAAGAGATGAATGATAAAGACTATGAGGCACATGAAGCAAAAGTGGCTTCCTACAATACAAATGAGTATAAATGTCATTTTTATCTCTTAAATTATCTTGCTGATTAATTTTATGATTATTATTATGACACCACTTACACTTTGTCTTCTATTAATTCTTGGTATGCTTGCTTGTATCATATTAACAGTAAATATGTGGGAATCATGAGTAGTTTAGGATTAATTCCTAAAGTGACAAAAAAATTTGAGAAATGTGAAGTTTGCAGTAAAGCAAAAATTACCAAGAGAACTCATAAAAGTGTTGAAAAAAAATACCGAATTGTTAGAATTATTTCATACTGATTTGTGTGAGTTTGAAGGAATTTTAACTCGGGGTGGTAACCGATATTTTATCACTTTTATTGATGATTTTTCAAAATATACAAATATGTATTTATTAAAAAATAAAAATGATGCTTTTGAGAATTTTAAAGAATTCCTTTTGAATTGGAAAATCAATTCGGTAAAAAGATTAAGAGAATTAAAAATAATAGAGGCTGGGAGTATGAATCTCTTGGATTCAACTCTTTTGTTCAGTCTTTGAGAATTATTCATGAGACTACTCCACCATATTCATCTTCATCTAATGGTGTAGCTGAAAGAAAAAATAGAACGTTAATTGATTTGACAAATGTTATGCTTATTAATTCAAGTGCTCCGTCAAATCTTTGGGGCGATGCTATTTTGATAGCTTGCTATGTGATAAATAGAGTGCCACACAAAAAGACTAAAATTGTACCTTATGAGTTATGGCGGGGGCATAAACCAAATCTAGGTTATTTGAGAGTTTGGGGTTGTTTAGCTTTTGTGAGGCTTGTAGATCCTAAACGACCTAAATTTGGTAAACGAGCTACCACTTGTGCTTTTCTTGGGTATGCGTTGCATAGTACAACTTATAGATTTTTTGATATGCAAAATAACATTATTTTTGAATTAGGTAATGCTATTTTTCATGAAAATAAATTTCTTTTCAAATCAAGAAATAGTGGGAGTCAAATAATTTCTGAAAATATTTTATTCATGCTTAGCTCTCCTACTCCATCTCAAGTTTTTCAAGTACAAGAAAATTATCAAATCCAACCAAGATGGAGTAAACGAGCTAGAGTTGAAAAAGATTTTGGTCGTCACTATTATCTTTACAATGTGGAAGAAATTCCTCTTACAGTGCAAGAAGTTTTATCATCACCTGATGTTATTTTTTAGAGAGAGGCTGTAAATGATGAGATAGATTCACTACTTTCAAATAAAACATGGAAGTTAGTGGATTTACCTCTAGGTTGTAAAACTATTGAGTGTGAATGAGTCCTTTGTAAAAAACTTAAACCGGATGGAACTATAGATACATATAAAGCGAGGCTTGTCGCTAAAGGTTTTAAGCAATAAGTTGATCTTGATTTCTTTGATACTTTTTCTTCGGTTACTAGAGTTACATCCATTAGACTGTTGATAGTAGTGACTGTAATTCATGATTTAAAAATTCATCAAATGGATGTAAAAATAGCATTTTTAAATGGAGATCTAGATGAGGAGATTTACATGGACCAACCTGAGGGTTTTGTGGAGCCTAGCCAAGAAAGTAAGGTGTGTAAGCTAACTAAATCCTTTATGGTTTAAAATAAGCTCCTAAACAGTGGCATGAAAAATTTTATTTATGCATGCTTGAGAATGGCTATAAGACTAATGAATGTGATAAGTGCATATATTATAAAACTTGTGAGAATGCAGATGTGATTATTAGCCTATATGTGGATGATCTACTTATCTTTGGCTCTAATTTGCATATTATAAATGAGACTAAAAATATGCTTAATAGTCACTTTGACATAAAAGATCTTGGTGAAGCCAATTTTATTTTGGGAATTAAAATTACCAAGACTAATGATGGCATTTTTCTTAATCAATCGCATTATGTTGAGAAAATTTTAAAGAAACATAACTTTCTAGACTGTAAACATGTTGCTACTCCTTTTGATGCAAGCATACATATATCTGTTGTAACAAATGAAAAAGAAGTGATTAATCAAAAGGAATATGCTAGCATGATTGGTAGTTTGAGATATGCTGCTGACTGTACTAGACCTGACATTCCATATGATGTTGGAGTACTTAGCAGGTTTACTAGCAAGCCAAGTCGAGATCATTGGCTAGCCATGGAAAGAATTATGAGATATTTATCTAGTACCAAAAATTATGGTTTGTTTTATAACAAGTATCCTGCGGTACTTGAGGGATATAGTGATGCCGATTGGAATACTTTGTCAGGTCATTCTCTCTCTACCTCGGGTTTTATTTTTACCTTGGATGGTGGTGCTATTTGTTGGAAGTCTAAAAAATAAACTATAATTGCTAATTCTACAATGGAAGTTGAGCTTATAGCGTTAGTTTCAGCATGTGAGGAAGCGAATTGGTTGAGAAATTTGTTACATGAAATCCCTTTTTGGGAAAAACCAATTCCTCCTGTATTAATTCGTTGTGATAGCACTGCTACTATTGGTAGAGTGAACAATCATTTTAATAATGGTAAATTTAGACCTATTTGAAGGAAACACAGTAATGTGAGATCCTATTAGAATAATGACATCATAACTGTGAATCATGTAAAATCTAGTGATAATCTTGCGGATCTGTTAACCAAGGCCTTGATGAGAGATAGGGTCTGGAATACATCGAGGGGGATGGGTTTGAAACCTATAAAATCATAAACCATGTATGAGGACACTGTCACGACCCAAACCCGCTCCCATAAGTTTAGCATTGTAACCGGCTAGTAATCCTTGGATTACCAAAGGCCTCTGAACAGAATAACATATAAACAGGGGCTGCGAAAACAAATATACTAAACATACATAGTCTATAGAGCCGTGCAGACATACATGGAACATGAAGTTTTCGAACTAACTTATGTACATATACATACAGATGTGGCATCGAAAATACATTAGCCTTACGTCACCCAAGCCACTTATACAAAGCTTCCAAACGTGTTCAGACCAGACATAAGCATTTAGAAAGCACAAAAGTCCCAAGGACACAAAACTTGAGCAGATCTCAAAAGGGAACCTCCACGGGAGGCATGATGGCTGGTTGACACCAAAACTCGGCAGGCAACAACTTAGGCCTGGTCACGCGTCTATTCACCTATATACATACAAATAAATAGTGAGCGGAAGCCCAGTGAATAATAACAAGGTAAAGGGTTTTAATGAATGATGCCCATCACAGAATTAGAAATTAGAGTTTATTTCAAAAACATATTCTTATCGAAAACAGAGTCTTATGCATAATCAGATTTCAAATCGGAATTGGATTCAGATACATGCTCATATTCATATTTAGATTTTTGCATAAAATTATACGTGGTACACCCATTAGCTATTATATTAACTTGGTTATGAGACCCATATGTATAGTCGGTACCGACGACCATAAAGGTCCATATATTGCGCGCAAGTAGCCATGGTATTGTTACCCCCAGGCAAGGGCCACATGAATATAAGCGTTGGTATTGTTACCCCCGGGCGAGGGCCACGTGAGCTAAGAATGCCACAAATACATTTCAGAAAAAAAAAATGGACATTCATTCATAATTCATAAAATAGCATTTCAGAAAATAGATCGTATCATACCAGACAGAAAATACTTGTAATTAAACATAACTTTATAGAGTTATTACTCACAGTTAACAGATGGCTCAAAGTAAACAAGTAGAGTAGGTAATTCACTTAACTGGCACACATGACCTACATAACATGACAGAGACACATATTGAAACACATGCTCGAATCACACATAACACATTTTCATGTCCTAAGTGTGTTTCTCACCCTTATCCTCATTATAGTGCCTTAATCATGGCCTAGGAATGCCTAGGATGGAATGAGGATGTAACAATGCACTTGAAAACATTTTTCGAAACTTGCTGAAAACAGGGTCCACGCTCGAGCGGACATGCAAAATGTGAAGGTTTGCTCGAGCGTAACTTTCTTCGCTCGAGCGGACTGTAAACTTTGAAAAAGTACTGGTTGCTAGATTTTCACGCTCGACGGACGCTCGATCCCTGCTCAAGCATGAGACTTAAACCTTCGCTCGAGCGTGGTTTCTGTCGCTCGAGCGTGCTGCAAAACACATGAACTTCTGAGGGCTTGCATTTCACGCTCGAGCGTATTTCAGGTCGCTCGAGCGGAAGTGCACGCACTCAGAGTGGTCGCTCGAGCGTGGGTTCTTACACTTGAGCATGGATGCAAATTCTGGAATTTCCAGATTTGATCTCCAAGTTCAAAACTTAAACTCAAAGCTTCAAAACTTGATTTTTTATGAGCCAAAATTTGAGGAAGTACATGAAAACTCTTAAAACAACATGAATTAAAGATCAATTCAAGAAATCATGGCTCAAAAGCTTGCCAATTGTACAAAATTCAACTTGAAATTTGTGGGTGTTTCATAAACATGACATGTATGAATTCCTTTAAACTCATTCTTCTCAAAACATGATCAAATGCTACAAAAAATTATGAAATTTGATGATTTCACAAAATTAAGGTGAATTCGAGACATGCATGAGGGAATTCTTGGAAATTCAACTCAAAATGTGAGAAATATGTATGCATGAATGGTATGGTTTAACACTCTTCATTCTTAACCCAATTCCCTCATGAATTCATTTAATTCACTAGAAGTTTTGTAAGATCTAACCCAATTACACAACTAAGAGTTTGATTCCATACCTAGAGACTTGAATTCACAATGGTTGAAGTTGAAACTCTCAAATCTTCTTCAAATGCCAACAATTCCTAACAATTTCTTGGTTTGAGCTCAATTTCTCCCTACTCTCCCTCTCCTACGTTTTCTTACTTTAAATAGACTCAAAATGTGTTGAAATGAGAGAAAAGAGATGAGTGGGGGCTCAATTGGTGCTTAATATAGGCTTGGATAAAGTGTAATTAATTAAGGTCAAATAAATGGACATTAAGTCAAACTAATTTAATCGTTTCAAATCGAATTTCAATTGAATCTACCATAAAATTCTAAAAATTCTAATCAACACATAAATCAAGTCAATTTCTGAATCAGATGCCGATAAGGCCTTCAATTCGCAAAATATAGCAGAATCTCAAACAGATATTTCTACAACAAATAGATAGAAACACAAATAATGCACCACATATGCAATTAACTCAAAGTCTGATCTTAGTATCTTATTAGGCATATTAAATCATGGATTATTGTTAATCTTGGGTCGGGGTTGTTACAGACACCTAACCCGGGGACCAGAGATCCTGTAACTAGGTTCAATGGAAAGAACGAATCATATGGTGGTTGTAAAAAAATGCACTCCTTAATATTTTGTTATCCATCCCTATGATGTAAATGCATTTGTCCTGTAATGTTGTAGGGTTGAGTTTTTATACTCTTAATGAAATTCGGGCCTCGTTTGGGAAGTGGCTATTTTAGTAGGCTATTTGGCTTTTTGGCTATTTTAGTAGGCTATTTTAGTTTTTGTGTTTGGGAAGATGAGATGGATTTTATTTGAGTTGTTGTATTAAAAAATGTGTTGAAATGATGTTTGAAATTAAAATGACAAATTTGTCCCTAAAAAAATATTTTTTTAAATTGCTATCAAGGGGTAAAATCGTAAAATGTTCATTGATGGAACAAGTGACAAAGTTGACAGTGTAGGCTGTGCCTACACTGCCGGCTGTGCAGTCCTATTTTTTTTTTTTTGTTGAAAAAGCTTGCAAAAGTGGCTTTTTGGCTAAAAATGTTTTTTAGGCTATAATAGCCTCTTTAGGCACTTCCCAAACAGCGCCTCTGTAGCTCTTGTTGAGTGAGGTGTGTAAATTACAGGAACATCCTTGACAGATTTCACCTATGTGAGCATGAAAGTGAAGCTGCTGTCTATGAGAACAAGACTTATTTTCAAATATGCTCATGAAAACTAAGATAGGCATAAGGCCGTAATGTGCTAGCTATTAAAAGCTTATGTCAACACTTGGATTATTATGTGTGAACAGTAATACTTTATTTCCTCGAAGTAGTCATAGTTCAAGTCTGAGACCACTACTGACTCTGGAGTAGAGGTTGCTGTTTCACTAATGAAGATTCAATGCAGAACACACCTTCATGATGCATACTAGTCTATCTTTGTTTGGTAATCTCTTTTGTCCTTGTTGATATTAAAATGAGTGGGGGATTATTGGACCATTTTAATATATTTTATTTATTTATCTTGTTCATGAATCATCTTTTGTCTTGTTCATGAATCTCATTTTGTTCGGTGAATGGAGATTCATTATTTTTTGGTGACCGTTTGTCTTGTTCATGAATGAAGATTAATTGGAAGTTCATGGACTTGGTGGTGAGTTAATATTTGGAGACTCTCCCTTGTCTCTAGTTTAATGATCATTATTATTTTTTGGTGTAAATTGTAAGGTCCCAGTAGCCTATATATAGTTTCTCTCATCTACTCTTTTCTATACCAATTATTTTTTTATACTTGAGGGATTATTAGCCAAAGAAGGGTGCTTTTTCTTGGTGAAGCTGTAGGGTTCACCATCTTGTGCAGAGTTGACCTAAACCGTATAACAAATGGTCGGGTTGTTGTATCTTGGAGTAGACAAGTCATAGTTTTGTGACTGCTGCATCGGTATTTGGATTCTTCCTAATGCAATGGGTTTGATCTCCTTAAAGAAAACGAGATATCCATGCCCCAATTTGATCTATTTGTATCTCATTTTCTTATGCATTATTTATCAATAAAATATAATTTTTCTGTATTTTCACCAACATATATATATATATATAGTCTGTTGTATAAAGTATATAATTCTGTGAAGTTTGATTACATTTTAATTTTCAAAATTGTCTTATAACTTCTTTTTATTTTAAATTAATTTTTTTTATAATTTCTTCAATTTTTTTATTAATCAATAAAAGATCAATTAATTGATTTTCATAACATACTCATTGGCATGTGCACACTTTATAGTGTATGTATAAATCACAAGAATAGACTTTTTGCTGAAAAAATAAAAAGAAAAGATTCAATCTAGAAACTATGTAGAATTGTACTTTATCAAATATTATTATTATACTAAGAAAATATCTTTACTAGGAATCAAAGCTTAAGTTAATTAAAGGGGGGGTTGGCCTGCCCTTGAATTGTCTCATTGCTTGTTGGCCGACCCAGAGAGAGTCCGAAGGTGATTAATGTGACTCATTCCATTTACAAACGCAAATGACAAAATCATATCATATCTAATAAAAATGATGTCCCTAAATTAAGTTCGTTGAGGTTGAGGCATCCGATCCTCCTCCTCCTCCTCAAAGTAACCATCGCAACAATACTTTTAGGCTGTAAATTTAACTTAATTAATTAAGTTTAGCTCATTCTTGCTCTCATCTCCCACTCCCAGCTAGCTTTGTCCACCAAAACCTCCATTTTCAAGACCAAAAGAAGCAATGGCAACCGTGAATGGCTGGCTCTTCTTCCCCATGCATGAGAGTCTTAATCGCCAAGACCTCGCCATTCGAAGGTTTTGTCCAGCTGCAAGAGTCAAGCAAGAACAAGCTATTGGAGGAGGAGGAGGAGAGGAGGAGGCACCATCAGATTCAGTAGTCAATGATCAGATGGAGCAGTTATGGTCTCCCACTGATGCAGATACTAGATCTAGTACTCCTCCTCCTCCTCCTCCTCCTCTACCTACTTCTGAGGAGGAAGAATTTGTTGACAGTTTCTTTAATCTTGATTACTGCTATGACCTCATAGATGATAGTATCATGGTTCCAGGGAAGACGCATGATGATCATGATGAGGTGTTTGATCATTTTGATGATCAAGACGAGCTTTTTGAAAACTTGTCATCAATAATTGTGGACGATCACGTCTATGCTTATGGGGATGGGAAGGACATTATGATGATTGAAGGAGACGACCAGCTGGATGAGATTGCTATCAAGACTAGTACTAGTACTATTATTGATCATCATGATCATGTTGCAGATCATCAGCAAGTGGTGAGTATGAGTAGCCATGGGGATGGGGAGGTGGATCAAGGGCTTCAACTAGTGCATTTGTTGTTGGCATGTGCAGAGGCAGTGGGTTGTAGGGACACTCAACTCGCGGATTCAATCCTTTGCCAAATTTGGCCTTGGGTGAGTCCTTTGGGTGACTCTTTGCAACGTGTCTCGTATTGCTTCGCCATGGGATTGAAGTGCAGGTTATCCCTTCTTCTTAATAATCTCAATGCCAATGGTACAATATTCACAACTTCTAATGGTTTTGTTAGTGCCATGAATAGTATTGTTTCCTTGTCCTCCTCGACCATCACAATTAGGGAGGAGGAGATGAAGATGGAAGCTTTTCAATTACTTCACCAATCAACTCCTTACATTGCTTTTGGTTTCATGGTTACAAATGATGCTATATGCCAAGCTGCAAAAGGGATGGACTCTTTGCATATCATTGATTTGGGAATGCAACACACTCTCCAATGGCCCTCTTTCATAAGAACCTTAGCTTCACGGCCAGAGGGCCCCCCTAAATTACTGCGCATCACAGGCCTAGTTAGAGTTGGAGATCATCATCATCATCAACAACTTTTAGATCAGCTTCAAGCCAGCATCAAAGGCCTCATTGACGAAGCAGGTTCGCTAGGCATTCCTCTAGAATTCCACTTGATCGAAGAGCAATCAACAACACCATCACTACTACTAACTAAAGAGAACCTCAACTTGAGAGAAGGAGAGGCATTGTTTGTGAACAGCATCATGCATTTGCACACGTATGTGAAAGAGAGCAGAGGCTCTCTAAAGACAATCCTCCAAGCAATTAAGAAACTAGGACCAACCTTGCTTACAGTGGTGGAACAAGATGCCAATCATAATGGACCCTTCTTTCTAGGGAGATTCCTTGAATCACTTCACTACTATTCTGCCATATTTGACTCCTTGGAGGCTATTTTTCCAAGGAATAGTCCCCAAAGGATGAAGATAGAAAAAATGTACTTGGCAGAGGAAATCAATAACATAATAGCTTACGAGGGATCAAATAGGATTGAGAGGCACGAGAGGGCGGATCAGTGGAGGAGGCAGCTAGGACGAGCAGGGTTTCAAGGGGTAGGGATGAAAGACTCCATGAGCCAAGCTAGGATGATGCTATCTGTGTATGGCTGTGATGGATACACCTTGGCTAGTGACAAGGGGTGTCTTCTTCTTGGATGGAAAGGGAGGCCTATAATGCTAGCATCTGCATGGCAAGTGCACAACAATGTCCCTTAAGTCATGTCTAATTAGATGGCGCAAGATCCTCCTCTGTTTATCGCTATCGTGGCCCTAATCCAACCCATCAATCACTTTTTTGTTGTTGTCATAACTACAAATTAATTACGTATTAGAAATTAAAGGAGAAAAAAGAGAGATATAATAAAGTTTGAATCATGTAGCTGCCTTATGAGCGATGATTCCAATACCACCAATGATGGTGGAAATTTTGTTTCTGAGGGATCTTTCCCAAGAAACTTTTACTTCTTTGGAGAATCTATTACATTTCCATTATCTTTGACAATCTAGTTATAGTTTAATTTGCTCAAGTTTTTATTAATAAATATATCAGAGACTCATTTATTTATATTTATCACCTTAACATTATATTCAAATCTTAAATTTATTGAGAGAGGGGAAAAAAAATAAAAATAAAGAAAACTGAAGATAAGTAACAGAAAATCAAGTGAAATATGGTCTTCTTGTTTTGTTTTATTGAGTTAGATGAGAAGAAAATGAATATATATTAAAAAAAGTCAATATATTTGTTTAGTTACTTATAAATGAATATGTAAATAAATGGGGCCAATCCAAGAGCTAAAAACCGTACAAAAATAATGAAATACGGAAAGAACAAAGTCTTTATACCTACCCAAAGTTTAATATATCATCAAGACAAAGACTCCATTTTTGACTTAAAAAAGGAAGACGAGAAACCCTCACTTAGGGTGTGTTGGGTAACGTTTACGTTTTCAGTTTATATTTACAAAAATTTTATAAATTGATTTTTGTTTATTTTTTGTTTATTTTTAGCGAGAAACCCTCACTTAGTATTCCGCCTAGCTTTCATATTCATGATCATTTCTACAGCAATAATTTTAGCATCATAGTAACTATTAGAGTGTATAATCAAATATTTCATTCCTTCTAAATAATTTACACAAGTCTTTTAAATTTCCTTTTAAAAGACTGGTTAGATTATCATCTTAAAATTTCTTTTTAAATTACTTGTTAAGTATCAAATTTTGTGCTAAATCTGAAAAGACGTTCAAATTTAGAAAGAGTTCTTTCAATCTCTCATGATAGGTCCATAAATTTGAAACATTTATTAATTGTTTATGCCACATTTACTTTACATGCAATACTGTTACAACAGTTGAACATTAATTTAGGTTTCATGTATTGCACCAATGGTTGTGAGTAAGTCACATCAAATTATGAACTAAATATGATATAAAAAATAGTAATAATAAGTGCAGTATTATAATTTGGACACCAACCATTAGATACACCATAAAAGCATCTTTAATAATGTAACATTTGGGTGTAGAAATCCTAAAACAACACACAGTGCACTTACTCTACCAATGTATAGTTGTGCTATGGAATGAAACATTGTTAAAGAACTCTAAATAATATTCACCATATTTGTTTTTAATTTTTTGAAAACACTTGTCAGAAAATTATATTTTTTTTTTCGTATTTTTTTTTTATTTTTTTTAATATTTTAAGTAATTTTTTTTTTAATTTTTAGACACACCTAACATAAATACACTTAAAAAGTATAATTTTTGTGAAATTTTTTTTAAAAAATTTAGTAAATACCAAAAATATATAAAAAAAAAACAAAAATTTAGTATATGTTTCATATTTTTGTGTATTTATTAATTTTTTGAAATATTTTTTACAAATATTTTACTTTTTAGATACATCTAAGTAAGGTGCATCTAAAAAAATATAAAAAATGCTTAAAATCTTAAAAATATTCACTAAAAATAAAAAAAAAATAAGAAAAATAAAAAATTTAATTTTCAAAAAAACTGAATTTAGAAAACTGAAACCAAACATATAATTACTATTATAAGATAGGACTCATTTTATACTAGATAATTGTGCCTATTAATTTTAAAATTTTTAGACTTCTTTAAAAATATATTGGATGTTAAATATAGCAATTTTTGGACAATTAACTAAAATTTACATGAAACAATAATCAAATCAAACGTGAACTTAAAATATAAAAATTAAAATAATAAAAATTTAAATCAAATTATAAGTACATACTCCTATTAATTCAAAAATAATCTCCACTACGACAAATTATATAAATCTTACATAAATTTTACATTACATAAATTAATTTTTAAATAATTAAATACCTCACATAAATACAACACCTCACATAAATATGTAATACAAACCCTACACGTATATGAAATTTTTAATTATTTATTTAATAAAAAATTTAACATTTATAACATTTTTTTTTTCATAATTTAACCACATGGGTCTGACTTTTCAAGGATAAAAAGGGGGCCAGGCTTGCGTGACGTGGGTTTTGAGGGAGACGTCAGCTAAGCACAGATCTGCTCCTGCAGAAGACGACAAAACTCACACCTCCCACGCTCTATGTCCTACACAACCCTACCCTACCCTACGCACGTGCAGATGGTGGGTGGGTAGGCGGTGTGGTAGGTAGTTTTAGAATGCAAGAGGAAACCAACCCCTTTTTGCATCATGCCACCATTCGCTTAAGAGACAGAGAGAGGAATATATATATATATATATATATCACCAATACTAAGGGTTGGTTTGGCAAGGGTTCATTGAGTTTTTTTGACTTAATGAGTCATAAAAAGACAGAATAGGCTCATGAGTCATAACAGATAAAATATCTCATCCAATCTCATAATCATTACACTCTTCTCTCACAAAAAAATTAAAAAAGTTAAAAAGTCAAAAGTCCTTTCCAAATTAAACTTTTGAGCCCAGGCTCATATAGTCAAAAAAGTCAAAAAGTCAACCCACTTCCTAAATAGAGGCTAAGTATCATAAATTTTTTTTTATAAAAATAATTATAAAAATTTTATAATCTTTAAATTAGGGGTGGGCAACGGTTTATCCGAACCGCTCAAACTGCCCAATCCGCCCAAACCGCATATAAATGGGCGGTTTCGCAAACATAATGCGGGCAGATGCGGTTTGAAATATGACAAATTTGCGAGTTGCGGGCGGGTCGCGGTTTAAACCCGCAACCCGCAAAAACCGCCCGCACTTTAATTATTATTATTATTATTATTTTTTATATACCAACTTTGTAACTTTTACAGGAGTACCATTATATTCTCTATGACACTAGGATCCTTATTTTTAAGTATTTCTCAACTTTCTTAATGCCGTAGAATTATCAAGTCCTAAACTTGGTTTCTTATATGATTTTCATTGGTGATTCATCCACTTTTTCCTAATAAAATTTTCCTTCTAATGGTCGATAGAACTTATAGTTTGATTATTGATTACTGAACTGGCAATTCTTATTGAGTACAACCTTTAATGCATTGATATACATTTTTTTATGGCAAAAATGCTAGTGTAGGGTCTCTTTGTTTTGGGTACTTTCATTTAATGTATTGATATTCAATTTTTATTTGTAAACTCATCAAAAAATTGTTATCATAAATATATAAAATAAATCTGATGCCTAAATTCGCTGGGAAAAAAAAACTCGAAAATTAATTTTTAAAGAAAAAAGTGTAAACCGTAAACCGCCCGCAACCGCCCGCACATTTGTAAACCCTATCCGCACAAACCGCAAACCGCACTGCGGGCGGTTGCGGGTTGACTTTTTCCCAAACCGCATAGATGCGGGCTGGTCAAAACCAAACCGCAAACCGCACAAAACCGATCTGCGAACACCCCTACTTTAAATTACACTTAAAATAAAATATTACACAATAATCAAGATAATTTAAAAATTATAAATTTTTCGTGAAAATTTTTTTTCATGATCGTGACTCTTCCCCGTATAATATGGAGAGTATATATAGAAAAGAAGAAGGCAACTCTTTTGCTACTTTCAGAGAGAGAGAGAGAGAGAGGTTCCTAAGAATCTTCGCTCTCCTTATACCCAAAAAAAGAAAAAGAAAAAGAAAAAAAACTACTAGAGGGAGAGGGGAGTTGATTGCATTTTCTCTTGAGAAAGCCAAAGACGACTTCTGACTGAGGTTCTGTGTGGCAATGGCGTTCTCTTCTTCTCTCCTCAGATCCACATCCCCTGCTCTCCAATCCTCTCTTCCCGACTCCTCCTCATTCTCATCATCAGCCGATCAATCCAAGGTCACTTCATTTCTGATGGATCAATTTTGATAAATAATTTAACTATTCTATCTAACCAACTTTGATTATGTTTTAGTCTTGCTTGATTTTTGGTGTTTACTCATTCCTTAGTTATAGTTGTTATTCACAGTGATGAGGCTTTTCACTTTCTATTGTCCTTTCGATTGGAAATGTGATTTGCTTGCTTTGGTTCCATTTGGTTGCTGAGAAAATAAATGGAAAATGCGAATTCCACCTATTAATAACTACACAACACCTAACGGCCCTGTTTGTTGCACAGCTTATTGATGCTCTGTTTTTTTTTTTTTTTTTTGTCCTTCTTTGAAAATCTATGTGCGAGAGTGTTTGGTGCTATTAGGCAAAAAATAACTTAAAATAAGCTGGAATTTTTTTTTTGTGTGATTATCTGGAAACAGGGAGGGTGCTTTAAGATTTTGCTTTATGATTATCGAATTTCAGCTTATAAAAAGCTATGCAGCTTATTAGAGCTTTCTTTGTTTTTTAAGAAAATTTGTGTTAGAATGTTTGGTGCCCGCTTCTGCCAATAACTTGTGAGATTTTGCTTAATTCTGTTGTATGTGTATTTTTTAGCTGATACAAGTTTGGTTTTGTTGTTCTAATTTTGTTTACACATTACAGCATTTAGGTTTCACTTCTCATGGATTGCAATGTGCGGCATGGAAATTGCGCTCATTGTTGTTATTATTGTTTTATTTCATTTCAGGTGTCGTCTGTTGGTTTCAATCGCAATCTGAATTCTGCAAAGTTTCAGTCAAGCATTTTTGGTACTGTTGTTCCTGGCAAGCCATCTTCCTTACAGTTGCGTAATCCACTGTTTCCTCTGTGTGCAGTTGAGTACTGTTTGCTTATATTGTTATTAACACAGAATGATTTGGTCCAAACCATACAGAAAATGTATTGCTAGGAGTATGCAGCCTATCAAAGCAACTGCAACTGAAATGCCTCCTACAGTTCTGAGTAAAAACCTAACTTCTACATTTAGATCATGACGCTAAGCAGTAGGGATAACGAAGGAGTTGTATTTGTTGCCTTGCTTATTTTGTTTTGTTTTGTTTTGTTTAGAATCACGAAGCAGTGGGAAGACAAAGGTTGGAATCAACGGTATGTTTATTGATGGTTTCTATCATGTTTCAGTTGTTCTTCAACCAACATCCCGTAGTATTCCTTGTTTCAGTTGTTTATTGACTATGCATGTAATTTATTTTCCTTCAATAAAATATTTGACCTTGTAAGTAGTTGTTGGTGTATGATCCGTAGCATCCTTTCTATATTAAGAAGTTATTTTGACTAACAAAACTGAACTAACTCAAATTGCTTACTTTTTCAGGTTTTGGTCGGATTGGAAGATTGGTATTACGGATAGCAACATCTAGGGATGACATGGATGTTGTAGCTGTCAATGATCCTTTTGTTGATGCTAAGTACATGGTAAGAAATTGTGCTTTGCTTCTATTTTCTTTGGATTCCTCCCCAGACATCTTGAATTGTTTTACATGTAGTGTATTTTCAGTAGTAACATAATCTCCTTCAAATTGTTGGGCTGTAAGCTAAACTTAGCAGTTCTTGGCAAGCTCAGGTTGCTAAAAGATAATTGTAACTCATTTGATGACCCAAGTTTGAGTTTGACTTGTACACGCAGTTCTTGGTGTATGATCCCAAGCATCCTTGCTAGATTAAGAAGTTTTTTTGAATAACAAAACTGAAACTCAAATTGCAAACCTCATTATCTTAAATTGCTAATTTTTTGTTGAAAATAATACTTTCAGTTCAGGAGCTTGAACTTGGTGTTATTTTTAGTCAACTTCAAGGTAGCTGATTGACCTTGAACAACATAAACTTGGCTAAGCTCAAATAGTTTTTGATCTCAGCCGCAATATTGTGGAATGTAATTGTTGCTACCGAGTTAGGTTAATGTTATGTTTGCTTAATATTTGTTGATTTCATTGCAAGATATTGGAATTGGGTTAAGTACCCCGAGGGAGTTGGTGCAGCTTTTACACTTTACAAGTTATAAAAAGTCTACAAGAGATTGAAAGAAAATTCACTTGCATGTATTTTGGATTTTTCACAGCTAGAGAAAACCATGGACTCCCTTGCTTTTCTTCAGGATGGTGGGAAGTAGGTTTTAAGGATACCATTGTGGTGCAACATGTGGGCATATTTAGCATTGTAATTGGAAAGGCGGGTGACTTGAGGATTTGGTGGGACAAATACCAGTTACCGCTTTTCAAGAATTTCGATCCTATGTCTACAAATTATTTTTCTGTGAAATCTTCTGAATGGTTAAAATGAGGAGATAGGATGTGACAGGATGTTAATTTTATGCAAACTATGCCAGCTTCACCTTATCCCGAGTCATGAGGTGTCTCCTTGTAATTTTGTTATATGTGTTTTTTTTAATCCTCGTCTCTTTTGGACTGGTTAACTCTATTCTCTGTAGATGTAATTTTTATGATTAACTGAATTACTATGTTCTGAGTTGATGGTTATGGTATTTCTTCTCTCAGGCTTACATGCTTAAGTATGATTCTACTCATGGATTCTTCAAGGGAACCATCAAGGTCTTGGATGAGTCCACTTTAGAGATAAATGGGAAGCAGATTAAAATTTCAAGCAAAATGTATTGCATTTGGATCCTCATACATTTGTATAAAATATGAAATGGCTGTTGTCAGAACAAGCATGCCACGTCAATGACAACATAAAATTACTATCTTATGTTACAAGCAACACTAACATTTGGAGCTCTCTCTTTTCAGAGACCCTGCAGAGATTCCTTGGGGTGATTTGGGGGCTGAGTATGTGGTCGAATCTTCTGGGGTTTTCACAACCCTTGAGAAGGCTTCGATACACAAGAAGGTTAGTCTTGCAATTTGTTGATTCTGCCTATTAAGTGATTATGGACTCTCTATATAAATATACATAGGCATGCATATATATGTATATCCATGTACACCTCATTTTAGGTGTTCCTTTATTGTGTAGGGTGGTGCCAAGAAGGTCATAATTTCAGCTCCATCAGCTGATGCACCTATGTTTGTGGTTGGAGTAAATGACACTACATACAAGCCAAGCATGGATGTTGTTTCTAGTGCAAGCTGCACCACCAATTGTCTCGCTCCTCTTGCCAAGGTGTGAATGTGTTTCAAATTCAGGGATTATTGAACTCTTTGGTACTCTATTTGTAGAAACTAATACTGGCTAAGTAGATAAATTCTGAGTGTATTTTTGGTATGTACTTAAATTAATTATTTAGTTCTTTAAACCATGTTTTGCTTTGTTCTTCTAATTTGAAGTCAGTCGCTAAGCAACTATCCCTTCCCTTAATTTATGGTTATTTCTATGATATATATTTGTAGGTGGTTCATGAGGAGTTTGGCATTGTAGAGGGTTTAATGACAACAGTGCATGCAACTACAGGTCTGTCTCTCTCTCACACACACATACACACCCATCCACACAGGTATTCTCAGTACATTTTTGTATTGGGTTGGTGAGTTTGTTTATACGCTCATTGATGTTCAGCAACACAAAAGACGGTGGATGGACCTTCAATGAAGGATTGGAGGGGTGGGCGTGGAGCTGGACAAAATATAATCCCTAGTTCAACTGGTGCTGCAAAGGTATGAGAACTTAGCATAGGCATGCGGAAGAAAGACTCCTTAACACAATTGTGTAACGATTTTGATCTTCGGATATTGTAGGCTGTTGGAAAAGTTCTTCCAGAACTTAATGGAAAGCTCACAGGAATGGCCTTCCGAGTCCCAACTCCTAATGTTTCTGTTGTGGACTTAACTTGTCGACTTGAGAAGAGTGCTTCTTATGAAGATGTTAAAGCAGCCATAAAGTATGTTTGCCATTTTTTGTTTTCTTATCCACCTTGCATATACAATCTCTCTCTCTCTCTCTCATGATTGATTGATGTGAGGTTTCTAGGCATGAATTAACATCATATTGGTAAGTACTAAATCACCTTTGACATACCAAAAAAGACAAAAAAAACTAAGGCACCCTTGATATTTCAATTATAGGTATGCTTCAGAGGGGCCGCTGAAAGGCATTCTCGGGTACACAGATGAGGATGTTGTCTCCAATGACTTTGTTGGTGACTCAAGGTTAACTTTGTTGTCTCTCTCTCATTTTTATATCCTGATAAAACTATTGTCATTAAGAATTTAAATATACCACACGATATCTTCTGAATGTAGATGTGTTTTTAAATTCCTGAATGGAAAATTCTTGGCCTTCCACCAGCAGCTATATCATATTGGTTTCCCATCTATAGCTTATGTGCTGATATTACACTTTTCAATTAAAGAAACTTTCTCAATTGGTTTTGATGTAAGGGGGAACGTTTTGGCTGTTATGACGTGGTTTACTGGTACTTTTTTTTTTTTTTCATTTTAAAAAAAAAAAATCTCCTTTGTTATGGAAATTTGTTTCACCGCATCTATTTTGTTCATATTCTTTACCGGTGAATGACCCTAAAGCTGAAGTGCCCTGATTCGGGTATTTTTTTCTATCCTCGATGTTCCGATGACTTTCTCCTTTCCTATTTGATTTACATTTTTGGGGCATATTTTATCTCAGGTCAAGTATATTTGATGCCAAGGCTGGGATGGGACTGAATGCATCTTTCATGAAGCTTGTTTCATGGTATGACAATGAGTGGGGTTACAGGTAAGGCTTCTCTCCCTCTCTCTCTCTCTCTCTCTCTCTCTGTCTCTGCACCGACACCTAGTGGTGATTCATATGGTCTTTATTGCAGCAACCGAGTGTTGGACCTGATAGAGCACATGGCATTGGTGGCTGCCAGCAACTAAGTGGTCTTGGAGGAGGAGACTGCTGTTTCATTTTGGAGCCTGCATTGATTTTAGTTAAAAGGAGCACTTTATAAATTTCAGTCATTTTTGTGTTTAATTGGTCTTTGTTATCATCATCATATCATTTGAGCTTTTCTATGAGGTTCATAATGGGACCTAAAAATAATGACGATTCCACACGAGTATGAACTCGCTTTAGTAATACATATATATGATTTGTTTGTGCCGAGTGTTTATCTCAGGCCACCATAAGAACATGGGGGAAAGAATTTTTGTTCTAAAAATAAGAGTAAATTACAAATATACCATCTAAGGTTTGTTTAAAACACATTGTTCTTTATGATTTGAAAAATTATAAATACTTTTTTATTAGAATTTTTTATTTAACAAGATTAACAAAAAATAAAATTCATAATTATTCTCCTATACAATAAAAAAATTATTTAAATTATTAATTAAAATATATTTATAATGTTATTAAAAATTGTTAATTAATTTTTATGATTTATTAATAAAATAAATAATTTATTATGAAATTCAAAAAATTTCAAAATTATAAGTGATTTGTATTTCAATTAAATTTTAAGAATGTATGTATAATTTACCTTAAAAATAATAAGTAACCCCGCATTGGGAGCTTCTAAATATGCCTCTTATTTTTCTCCACATCCACCTTTGCGAAAGCATATCTCACTGCGGATAGAAAGAAAGTGTGTAGAGAGAAAGTAGTCACGGTCTAATACTGTTTTGTGCAACTTATAAGATAAAAATTGATAATAATTAGGAGACAAAGAGATAGCCCGAGTGGTAAAGGCCCTTTTACCAGACACAAGGTGTGGTTTTGAGTCTCATCTCCCCTCTCCTAGATTAAATTATATATTTGTGTTGTATGTTGTATATACTAAAACCTTCTCCAAAAATATATATATACATATTGATAATTAGATAACAAAGACTAAAATAAAATATCCCTTTCTTTCTCAATATATATATTCTTTTCAGTTTATAATTAACCTCATAAACTGCACCAAACAGAGCAGCATGTACCCTAGCATTTATTTCATCAGAAAATTCATATAATCAAAAATCAATAATCCCATCACTGAAAAAGAAACACCACCCAGTATTGTCCCTCTTTTGTATTTCAACATATTTCTGGTTTGAACAAAAAAGAGATTCAATCATGGGGTAAAACAACTCAGAATCATACTAAATCGGACACATTTCATCATATCATACACCACAACATCAGCATTTCTGGCTCCAGTCATTCAACTGGCCTTTTTGAATGATGCCATTCTCGTTCAAGTATTCAACAAATTCGTCAATGAGATATGGCCAAGCACCTTCTGCATCATAGTTTGATAGTGTAGGGTCCACCATCTGTAATAACAGTCGACATTACAAATGTTATTGACATCATCACCTTGTGCTGTACTCACCCATAGTGAGGAAAGAATACCCATGGCCTTAACATTACATCGGTATTTTAATTACCATTTAAAAAACGATTTCAAGATGTCGACCAAATTCAGTACTTTACACAACAATTCCAATGTTTAAAAAAAAGCTGTAAAACTATATTTTGATTAGAATCCAATTGCTAGGGAAGCCAGACCAGAAGTATTGTTCCTATCGTAAGTTCCCTCTTTGGAAAGGCTGCACTGGACTAAAGATATAGATCAAGGAAGAAATGCGAGGCGCACATGTGCACGCACACACAAACAGAGAGGGATCAGCTCCTATTTCCTAGCCACTTATGGACCTACGTATGTAGAAGTGTGCCAGCGTGGGGCCAGTGGTTCAGGGAGAGACTATTCATCAGTCAGGTGGATGTGAGCAGATGAAAACAACTAGAAAAGGCACCAAATGCATACAGAAGTGTATGGCAGCTTTGGGCATCGTAAGTTATTGCTTCATATCTTACCCGTGCAAATTCCAGTAGTTGAGACCAAGTGTCCCTAGATATTGCTTTGTTATGCCGGGCCTACCAAATAGAAAAATTGACATTTATTAGACAGAAATATGAAAAGATAAATGAATGTAGACTCTAGGGGGTTCAAATTAGTAATATAACTAAGAGCAATGCATATCACTGAATTTTTTTCACTGTTTTAATCAATGGGATACATGGCAAAAATATTATTCACCTTCATTATTTCTTTAATGATTATTTCCAAACAAAGAAACGATCACAAAAATCCACATAAACAGAGACACATAATGGTGAAAAAAAAACCTGGTGACATACAACATTTTTCTTTAACTAAACTTCATCACCTCAACATGACCACATTCACAGACACAATACCACAAATAATAACATATTGTTAATCACTGACAAGTTCCCTGGCACCAAGAAAAGAGCAGACAATTGTACTAAAAATTATGTCAAAACACTCCTCCCATAAAACATTAAGAAACAGCAACCAATATGCAAGTCTCTCTCTTTTTCTTTTTTTTTTAATATAATATTTTTATATCCTTTGTATTTCTATCCAAAAGGGGTGGCATAATCAAGCAAAGTCAGAGACATCTTAACCTTGTGCATCCCACAGATGTTTTACCTTTGAAGATTATGCAGGACATATCTTGCTTTTGTAGTCATAGCTCTTCCAGGGGAGCATATCTTTTCCATATTCAAGAAAAGAAACTTGATATGAGGGAGAAAAACTGAAACCTTTCCCCACTCTAACCAGACCCTTCATGGAACTAATAACAGGTTGCCAACTTGCCATTTAATATGAGACTAACAGACATGATTAGGCCACTCAATAAATAGTAGGGGAATATGAGTATTGATGACTATTGTATGCACCTTGCAAGTTATAAACATATCACCACTCACTCTAGTCTAAATAGCAATTTTTTAAAAATTTAACAAGGTATGATCCATTAAGCTACCTGCAAGAACTGGCACCAGTGATCAACCAATGGCCACTGCTTTTCTGCAAAAAGCAACTGCCACATCCCGATTGCAGTATCCAATGCCAAAGACTTCTGACCCTGCAATTGAGAAGAATTATCAGTAACTGCAGATTATAGAGATATATCTAACGTAACCAAATTATATCAGAGTATTGCTACACAAACATTCATCGTTGGAAGTACTGAAATGCTGCACGTATCCTACAGTTACAACGTATAAAATGCATACTTATCATCACAAGAATCCATATCCAATCTCCCTTCAAAGAAAAAGAGATTTTAAAAGGGCAAAAATTAGCAGGCTTACATTTGTATGCATAAAGAATAAACTAATTTGGTCATGTCCTCGAGGACTAATCTGTTGAGATTCGGGGCAGATAGCCCTCCCATTCATGGATTTAACCCTTTACCTTGCAACCCTGTCAATTATGCCATTTGACCAAGTAAAAATCATAAATTTGGCATTTGACTCAAGTTTAATCATCTGGTTGTGGATTCCATTTTGCTTTTGCACCAACTGCAGAGACTGACTGTTTGGGAGGTGTCTGCTTCCTAGGTAAAAGTCGAAATGATTCTGCCAGCAGGCATTCAAACCTTGACCAACTCTGAAGCCACCCTGTAGGAGCCACAAAACGGAGCAATGACAGGACAGTTTAACTATGTTTGGGTGCTTACTGCTTTCTTGGTAAAAATTAAAATGTCTTTCGCCAACAGATATTTAAACTCACATCTCGATCAACTTTGAAACAACCCAAAAGGAGCCACTAAGCTAGAATGCTTTTTATTGTCAATCCCGTTATATAATTTTAACTTGCATGGACATTTACTATTTGTATATAAATATTGTCATGCTGACGTTTTCAACTGCATTACTTCTAGAGATAGCCGTTCTCACTCTTGCTTCAGGAATTGGATGTCATTCTAATTTCTTTTAATTGCATTACACAGGACATGGGCAAGCATGTACTTCAAGCCAGATTATTTTTCATTCATCAAGAAAGCTATCCACCAAGACAAGCATCACAAACAGAACAGGTGAAGCCACTACAAGGGTAAACATAAAAAGTTATAGCAAGGTTGAAATTTTTCTGGAACTTTGGAGAGTATGAACCAATCTTTTAACTCGGGAGACTCAATAATGATAATAAATGCAATCCAAGTCTTTGTGCTTAGTATGCATACCTTCTCTTTTGCCCAGCCAAAAGCAAAGTTGTAGATCTCACGAAATTTTTCTGGATGATCATAATAAAAGAAGATTAATTTAGTAACAAAATAGTTGAAATTCAACATATTATGCTGAAGCTCATCAAATCAATCTTCTCCTAAAGCGTTTTAGTTTCTCATCAAGATATATGTCAACATATGAACTGTCATTGTCACAAGCAACATGACATATGAAATAGGAGCAACGTGGGTTATAATTTACAACTACTTGCAACTAATGAGGAAAATTGAATGTCATGTATTCATACGCTCATCTTTCAGCTCAGAACGCATAAATTGCATACGATCGCGGAATTTCTCCAGCGAATCTATCCTGATATTAAAAATATGAACTCCGTTATTATTGGAATTAAAAAGAAACAGCAAACTAACATAGAACTTGACCAATAGTTACCCAAGAGCTTGCAAACCACCAATGAACTCCTGCTTGGAAAATTCACACATAGTGGCTGCCTTCATGTGCCAAGAAAGAACTAGCTACAGCAAAGGCAACAACCCCATGTTAGCTAAAACTTAGCTGAATGATTAGAGTATAATGTATGTACTTGACAAATGACAACTAATAACTTGATCATGAGAAACAAAAGACTCCTGGTATATATTGCAAACACTGGCCCAATTTCTTAAGATTGTTTAGCAAAATGTTTAAGAGCTTTTGAAATTAATTTGTCAATCAATTACAAATATAACATAACAAAACCCTAGGCAAGTTGAGTTTATTCATCAATAAGAGAATGAGGCACGAAACAGAAGTTCAAGATCAAATAAAATGAAAGAAAAGGAAAGTTATTAGTATAAGCTTAGTAACAAATGATGGACGCGAAAAAATAAAAAACAGTGAGAAACAGGCTCTATAAATCATCAAAAGTCATTCAGCTTGCAGTCATAAGTTGCTTGAGTATATTCATTAATTAGGCAATGAAACAGCCAGTTTAAGATCAAATAGAAAGAAGGAAAAAATACTATAAGGCCATGTTTGTTTAGCGGGGTAGGGGGCTGGATTGGATTAGTATGGGTGTGGGTCCCACCCACACCTTGTTTGGTGATGATTTGGGAAGGGGGATTAATAGTGTGAGGGGCTTAGTAATCTCCCTCATAAGGGGGATTAGCTTGGCTAGATTTTGGGTAGGATTAGAAAAATAGTGAGTGAATTGAGTCTATTCTATATAAAAAATTTATTTTTTTAATTTTATTTATTTTTTTATCAAGTGCACCTGTTTATTTTGATATTTGTTTTAGTTTTTTTTTTAATATAAAAATAATTTTTTTATCTATTATAGAAATAATTTTTTTATCTATTTTATATAAAAATAATTTAATAATTCCATCACTAACCATATCCCACACTATCATCAAAACAAATACACTTTTACTTAATCCCCTCACTAATAATCCCTACATTAACAATTTTTCACTAACCATTCTCTCACTAACAATCTCATCCAATCTAATCCGCCAAACAAACGTAGCCTAAATAAGCTTTGTAGTGAATGGTGGACAATATCATAGGAAACATAGGGAAAGGGCTCCATGAATCATCAAAAGTCACTAAGAATGCACACAATCTTGTATGTAATGCAGGATCTTATTTTGTCATTCAATTCTTCCAAGTCAAGCGAGGGGAGGAACCAATAAGTTGTAAGGAGGCATTATCAACCATAATAAGGTTAAATTCCAACATTGCAGAATACACCCCCTTCCTATTTTACTTAAAAAGATAAATCTTCAATTAACAATCAACATCATTCCATTCCTTTCGGTTGGAGTCAAGTTGCTATGAATCAAGTATCCCAAAGGGATGCCATTCATAATCTACTGTCTAACAGTAAATGATTCAACCCTCAAATGTTTCAGTCCCGTAAGAACAACAACAAATAAATGATCCCCTTGTCTCATATCACTCAAAGTAATTGGAGGAAACAAGAAAGAAATAAAATTGAACGCCACAAAAGTATTGCACTATGAAGATAGAGGCATCTCACCAATTGAAGCGTTACTCAATATCAAACTTTTCTTTTGGAAACATGTAAAACATTACCTTTTTCTTTTTTGAATAAATATATGAAGGGCGAAAAAAGATGAGGCAAAGGTGTGGTGCTAAATCATAGAATAGAAAAGGATGAATATGATGAGAAGTGAGATGACATAAAATATAACATTGAGATGAAGCCTAGCATTAGGCTACCAAAAAACAACCATAAAGAGATGGCCTGAGCTGGTAGTGTGGATTAAGGTGATACTTGCGTCTTTCTTTCAATCAATTTGATCAATTATCATGAGCTGATTATTCTTATACTGAAAAGTAGCAACCTTGCATGCCTACATGGACAGTGATACCTTATCAATTCACCAATGGGAGAAGACTCCTAAGGTCCTATGAATAAAACCTTCAGAGAGAGAGAAAATGGTGCCTCCAAAATAAAGTGGCCTAAAGGAGCAACAGGTGCCCAATTGTTGCTTTATTGATTTGTTAAAATGCTATCTATCGCTTCAAATAGGGTAAAAATGTATTAGTAGCTTGTATAGTTCAGTCATGAAATTCATTTAACAGGAAGAAATGTTGGTAAGAGCATTCCAGACCAAAGGTTCTTGAATTTATATTGAGTTGAATGGAAGTAAGGATGGTCACATTTTTTATATAACTTTGTTAACTGGTATTTGGATATGATTTTTTTTTTTTTTTTTTCTTTCTAAAGGTACATTTTTTATTTTTTTCTAAAAAAAATCTCAGCATTTAATCTTAGGAATCCTTCATCTAAATATAAAATAAGAACACCCATCTAAATTTAAGCCCTAATGATTTCTAAAAAAATCAATACCAATGCACCATGGGAAGATAAATACCATTATGCAGAGGCGGCATTTTCAGATTATGCAACTAGCTTTCCAACAACTTCAAAACAAAAGAAAGCGCCTTGTTTTATTTGTGAACTCTTGGATGAGATATGTTCCAATCAAGAGCAATTGAGGACAGTTAATATGGTCTGGCAATTGATTATGTTTGTAAATTTTACATTAAAACAACGAATTAAGATCTTCAAAAAAAAAAAAAATTACTTCTACCACACTCTTCCAAGGAATTCTGTAAATTCTTTGAAATTTTAGAGTTCATCACACAGATCAAAGGATAAAAAATTTAATCCTACAGTGCAATTATATAAATCATTTTGTATTTTATGATTTGTAGCAGGTTCGGAGTATCTAAATATATCCACATACCATAACAATATCTTGGGGATCCACCTGCCAAGAAAACAAATATTCAAATGTCATTTAACTAAGTTAAGAGATAATTCTAGTTTCTAAAAAGTAGTAAAAATTCCAAAACCATTGAAAAATGAATTAATAGTGAGCCATAACATGAGACTAAAATTATGAGCATAATGCTTGAAGATAAAGTTCCTCATATAATCATTTAAAATAAAAATTCCAGTAACCTGATCAACCAATCACTTTGAAGCCAGTTAGTTGTAAACAAGTAGAGCTACCTGAAGATCATTGCAAAGGAGTGTGATGCCATCAGCCAAAATCATGTCAACATATGGATCTGCAAAACACATTAATTCTCTTCAAACTAGACTTAACTAATTAAGAAGTAATTGCAAGCCAAAAATTATGTTTCTTATATAATCTGTTAAAGATGCTTTACCTTTTGAAAAGTAAATTAACAAAATTATTTCCACTTAATGGGGATGGATCCATAACTAACCTACTAGAAACACAAACAGGAGGTTCTAACAACCACTATGGCTTTCAACAACTCAAAGCCCAACTAATGAGATAAGATATTCAACTTCTTAGGCCTCATCTGGGAATAGGCTTTTTTAGTAACTTTTTGGCTCAAATATGATGTAAAAAAAAACTAGTATGTTTGGGATGACTTTTTGATTTTTTACGAAAAGATGTGCAAAAAGTACAGAGAAAAGGGAGTCTTTGACTTTTTGGTATAGGTTGTTGGCTATTTGATTTTTTTAGTGATTTTTTGACTTTTAGGCTAAAAAGTGATGTTGCCAAACGAGGCCTTAATGTGCACTATAGAAAACACAAGCATACAGTGCTGTTTGATAATCATCACTTATCGCAAAGCTCAGTACAATGTCGATATTGCACCTACTTAACTACTAGATTTAATTTAATGATACCCTCTGGTATTGGACACATGATAGTGCGCAATCAATTGTAAGGCACTAAAAGTTTTCCATATGTGGCTGAAAATTTAAATAATACACTTAAAACAATTATCTTCTTCCAATTTTAACTCTTACCAGTTTTGAAAAAGTCGGAGGCCAAAAATGACCCCTCCCATATTTCATGAAAGAATATGGACATCCCTAATGTGCAAACCATATAGGTAGTAAATTCAACCTATCCTTAAAATTATTAAATAGTAGGGATTTCATCAGATGGACAATAAATTGCAGATTTTGGGACAGCTTGTTTGGTTTTGGTTTCTAGAAAACACTTTTTAGAAAATTATACTTTTTTTTATTTTCCTTATTTTTTTGTTTTCAATGAATTTTTTAAATATTTTAAGTAATTTTTTTTAAAATTTTAAACACACCTAACATAAATACACTTAAAAAATATAATATTTGTGAAAAAAAATCTTTAAAAAATTCACTAAATACCAAACATACAAAAATAAAAAATAAAAAATAAAAAAAAATCAATACATATTTCGCATTTTGTATTTAAGGTGCATCTAAAAAAGTTTAAAAAAAAAATTACTTAAAATTTTGAAAAATATTCACTAAAAACAAAAAAACACGAAAAACAAAAAACTCAATTTCTAGAAAATTGAATTCAGAAAACTGAAACCGAACGCACTGAATTTTTTTACTTCTTATTTGTTTTCCCCTTTTCTTATCATAATTTAGTCATATCAGACAAAAATTACATTCTCATCTATCCCCACCGAATCCAGCTTCATCACGTGACCCTGATACTCCAGCAAATATACTTAAAATAGGCCTCATGAGATTTAAACAACATAATGAATTGCCAAAGCAAGCTTAAAACTTCAAAGAAACTCAAACAAAAAGGTGATGATGACACAAAATCATAACAGAAACCATGCACGTGAAATTTAGTGTCATAAATGTGGTAGGCCTTACTTTGACAGGTAAGCCAACACTCAGATAGGCCTCGATCATGTTATTATTTTCCTTTATAAGTTGACCTCCAACTATCATAAACTCGTCCTAATCAAATGATGTCTGTCAAGCAGAAGGTCAGATAAGCTAAGTCTACCTCAACACAAAGACAGTCTCCAGTCTCCAAACATAGCCGATTGGTTTTTTGGCCTCGGACCGGTGGTTTTTCATCTCAATTGGATGCTCTCTAATTGAGATTTCCCACATTTAAATCGTGTCTCTCTTATGTGATTAATTGTGTTAATGACATGCGATTTGGCTGAGATCTAGCCGTGGTTTGTCCAATTGATTAGTGGAATTGGCTATCAAATATATGGAAAATTCACTAGTAGATTTATAATGGTGAATCAAACACTTCAAGAATTTCATAAAAGAAACCCACATCCCTAGATTGCCAATTTGGGGAACAAAAAAACAAATACTGGATACATGCTTATATTTTATCATTTCACTACATTTTACCACAGTTAGCCTTCCCTTTTATTTTTTGGATAAATACCACAGTTAGTCATTTTTAAGAGAGGGCATCAAAAACAGATGAACAAAGGAGATTCAAGGAAATCATGATGAAAATCAAGGGTAATGTTTGGTAGAGTTTTAGAATTATGATTTAAGAATAGAGTTTTATTTTGAGTTCATGAGTTTTGGAATTATGATTTAAGTGAGGAAAATTAGTTTGGTTATTAGTTTTGAAGATAATTTTGAATTGTGTTTGAAATTTTTGATATGACATATGATATTTGATTAAAAAACTTACAACTCATAATCAAACATACAATTCAAAATTCTATTCAAAACTCATAAAAAACTTTAAAAAAATTTTGAAAATATTTTTTTATTTAAAATATAAAAATAACAGGTGCCCAAAAAAAAATACAAACACTGTTCTGGTCAATCGGCTGCACATCTAGGGGGATGACCGGATAGAAGAGTTTTCAAACGCGGGTGTGAAAATGATTTTTGAAACTAAACCAAACGTAGCATTCAAATCGGTGGGTGGAAAATTGATTACAAAGCCTCACCAAACACAACTAAGATTTTGCAAATTAAAAGCAAACATAAAAATATTTCAGTAGGGGATGCAGCGAGAAGAGAAGAATGCAATGAAAAAGTAGCACCTGCCTTTATATCTGTTGTAAAGTTCCTCCACATGTCTAGTATCAGCATATGATTTAACCTGGGGCTGGCTGTAGAATATATCCAATGCTCCTTCAAGATGCCAATCGCTAGCTTTCAAGGCCTGACTGGCAACTTTTTCACTGCATTTTATAAATAAAATAGGAAACATAAAAGATCTTGTAATATACACCATAAACTAATCAAAACTGGGCACTCCATTGAGATTGAAGAAAAGTTCAATTAAAATCTACATTCTCAAGTGACAAAATGATGGTTAACCAGATAAGCCACATATATGGAAAAGAATAAAACTCTTACTATATATAGAAGACAAGCATAGAAGAGTAACTGTTTCAACCTTTTGGATATCAGAGAATAAACGGATTAAGAGAACATCGTAAATCATAAAGTATGTAAGGAAGTACAAGGGCATATAAACAAAGAACCCTAGATGTTAAGGAAATGATGGATCATGTTATTGCATAGAAGTGCACAGATCTACATTAATTGGTATCAATTGAGGTCAGGCATATTAAAGCTCTTGAACAATATTCAAACAGTTCTTTATATACTTCTTTGGCCTATGGTAAAAATCAAACGATCCCCACCCATCGTACGCCCGCCCGTGTTCATGGTTTAAATGACAGGACAGCACCACTGAGTGACAACGGACTAGACATTCTAGAACTGTAGTTGCATCAAATTTCAGCAGTCAATAAATCCTATATGCCAAAAAAAACACTTCCAACATGTTATCTTTTACGTGGGCGATTTACCAAAATCCGTAGAACAGCCCCAGAATGGATAAAACAAACCCATCAACTTAGTTACACATAAAAAATATCAACCAACCATTACTTTTATAATTGGTTGTCATATACCAACTGCCAACTGCTAAGCATTTAAGTTGAGAAAAAAATTCAGCAGCTCATCAATCAAAGCTAAATCTATAGTAAAGGCTGAATGCTCAACAATAAATTACAAATCCAGTTATGGAAATAAATACATCTCAGATTCTTGTATAAGATTAATGTTAGAACAACATTTGAGAAATGATTTTGCCAAATAAGTCCTCAAATAAGCTCTGTAATGATAGTACATAATGGTTTGCTTGCCATCTTCAATTTGGCATATTTCACGCACAAAATCACGCCATCTGCATGCACTCTAAAAGTAAACAATCAAACATCTAAACCTCTTAATTTGTAAGTCCAAATTAAAAAATGCCACTAATCTTATGACAAATAAGAAACCAATATCAGCACCAAAGTCCAATAGGAATGTAAAGTTACCTCGATCCAGTTATTGTTATGAACTGCTGAACTTTGTCTCGGTGCCCTCTACCCAGTTTGTTCTATCGTCGGGGGGGAAAAAAAACAATGCCATTAATTGAAAATTCAAAAATAAAAAGTTGAACTGTGAAGATTACTGTGATTCAAACTACATGCACGCAGCAAAAGACACGCAACACAAACAACTAGAGAATTGCATGTACTATCAGCAGCCCTATCAGCAAACCTCCTTGTCTGTTAGAAGGAACATGAAGCTTGCTCCCAAATATTTTGGACCTTTTCATGTCATACAGAGAATTGGGAAAGTTCACATACATCTAGTGTTTCATGTGTCCTTTCTAAAAAAGAAACTATGGCATCATGCTGATATTCAGCAAACTTTGCCACAACTAGGTGATGAGGGACAGCTCTAGGTGGAACCAATGGCCAATTTGGATCGGCAGATTTTCAACAGACACCATGGGCCTGTGACCCAAGTTTTCATTCAATGGACAAACTCATTCCCTAAAGATGCAACTTGGGAAAGTTAAGCTTATCTCCATCAGCAGCTTCTTCATTTTCAGCCTCTAGAATAAGGCTTTTGAAAGGAGAAGGCAATGATGAAGTAGCAAACATGTTTGAATTAGGCTGTATCATGGAGGGATTTGATTGGGGGAAGATGTATCTGTTGGAATTGTTCGAATTCCATTGGCTATCAAGAGTGGAGCTCTTACCTAAGTGGTTATTGTTGTTAATTACCATTAATTAATTACAATTGGTTACAAACATTAATGTACAAAAAAATGGAAGGAAATGTAGAGCCTGTTTAGAGCTATAAAGCTAGGTGGAGAGTACAGAAGTACGTGAATTTTTGTATGAATTTCATACTTTCATTGTTATGAGGATAAACTGTGGTTTTATATTGATTCTGTGAATTGGAGCATAGCATCACAGGCCATGTTTTTTTTTTTTTTTTTTTGTCATTTGTTCAACTCCAGCTATCTTCTTCGTTCTTAACGCATCATCACATTAACGCCCAAAATCAGTGAGAAAAAGTGGTGCGAATTCATAAACATCAAGTGAGAATTGAGATGAGATACAATCATCTATCATGATGAAGAATTGAACAGCTCGTTCACCTAGGAACTTTTAAATATGAAATTAACTCGATTAACAGTAAAGACATATAAACATAACAAACTAGCTCGATGTAAACTATGAATTTGAGTTTCACATGTTGGGAATTTTTTTTTTTAAAAAAAAAAACATAACAATTAAGGCAACCAAAAGCTGTGTTAGAAACATCGGTCGGTGAAATCAGTGGAAGATAACTGACCATTTTTGAATTTGATGGTGCGAAACCCTTGCAATTCTTCTCTGCGCGAGACGATTTCTAGAGAGAGAGAGAATAGGGTTTCGTAGGTATTATGATCTCTCTCTCTCTCTAAGCCCTGTAACGCACTGAAATGTTAGTGGGTTTACGTATTCTTTCCATATTTTTGTTTGCTTTTGCATTTATTACAGTCGCAACCCACGGTCGAGCAGACCCAATAATTTTTCCATAATGTGTACACACTTGGAATTAGGATTCCCTCTTCACTTCTCTCTTTAATTTGGTCTGGTTTGCCAACTCTCTTTTTAGTTAAAAAATTAAAAAATTATTAAATTAGTCAAAAAATTAATAATTTATATTAAAAAGTCAAAAATTTTATTTTTTTTTTACTTTTTACACATCTTTTCGTAAAAAACTAAAAAGTCATTACAAACATATTATTTTTTTTAGCTCATATTTTAGCCAAATAACTAAAAAGTTACTAAATTAGCATGTTCCCAAACGAGGCCTGAATTATTGGATTTACTTTTGAGATTAATTTTAATAATTTGAATTGTTCATATTTTAAAATTTATTAAGTAAATTATATCTATAAAAAATCAAATTGATCAGATATTAGAAAGCATGTATTTGAAAAATTATTTATTAATTTTTTTTAAAAAAATGGTTTGTAGTTCGATGATCCGAACACGTAGTTTCTGATATCCGATCAACTTAATTTTTTTTACAGGTATCATATACTCAATAAATCTTAAAATGTGAACGGTTCGGATTATCAAAATTAGGCCAAAAAATGAGTCCAATAGCCAATCAAATAAAAAGTTAAGGAGAGAAATTAATGAATGGATGCTGATTCCACACTATTGCCCTTTTTAAGCAAGGCATTAATTAGGGGTTGTTTGGGGTGTCTTAAATAAGTGCATTTTTTGATTTTTTGGACTAAAAAGTTGAAGAAAAAAATATGGTTGTTTGGGTTAACTTTTTGATTTTTTATGAAAAAATGTGTATTAAAAAATTATATAAATTAATGTGTATGAGAAGATTAGGAGTGTGAGTTGTACATCCGTACTATCTGCGTAGCTGATTAATGCTGAGAAATAATTGGCTACTTTTCAGGCATTGCACTAGACGGTACTATTCAGCTTGTGAGGGCCATCACGGGTCCTGTTTTGATAATCTGAACCGTTTAATGTGTAGAACTCGTCGAGTATTATATGCCTATAAAAAATCACGTTGATCGGATATCGATAGCTATCTGATCAGATTAGTTTTTTTAACCGTTAACTATAATACCATCATTTTTTTTATACAAAACTGATTTGATCATGTATGTCACGACCCCAAACCGCCCCTAGTAGTTTGGTGCCGTGATGGCCAGTAATCCGTAATTACCGAAGGCCAACTTTTCAAAACTTAACACAATCAGAGTATGGATATAGGGGGCTCACAGATGCGGAAGCGATAAATCAAATACAATTAGTCCATAAGAGCTGTGCGTAGATCAAAGCAATGCCAAACATTTCCAATTAACTTTACAACTTGAGTACAACAGCGTAAAATATATGTTACATCTTGATCAAAAGGCTTCTCGAGCCGACATATACAAAATACAGCTAATACAAGTCAAGAAGCATGATTTTCAAGATTTGCCGACATGCAAAGCAGGGCACCGCCGACGTAAATACAAAAGCAAAGCCGACATAAGTACGAATCCAAAACAAGCATCCAAAACGATCTAGGCGTCGCCGCCGTCCTGCTCATCACCTACATATATATAGAGGGGTGAGTACAAATACTCAGTGAATGGTACTAATAATAAAGGTTTGCATGAACATAGCCGGAGTCTATCAAAACAGAACATATCAAAACTTTAACGAACAGGGGATGAACCGTATTCACCAAGCAAGTATCATAACATCGGCGAAGCAAGGGATGAACCGTATTCATCAGTCAAGTATCAAAACATCGGCGAAGCAAGGGATGAACCGTATTCATCAGTCAAGTATCAAAACATCGGCGAAGCAAGGGATGAACCGTATTCATCAGTCAAGTATCAAAACATCGGCGAAGCAAGGGATGAACCGTATTCATCAGTCAAGTATCAAAACATCGGCGAAGCAAGGGATGAACCGTATTCATCAGTCAAGTATCAAAACATCGGCGAAGCAAGGGATGAACCGTATTCATCAGTCAAGTATCAAAACATCGGCGAAGCAAGGGATGAACCGTATTCATCAGTCAAGTATCAAAACATCGGCGAAGCAAGGGATGAACCGTATTCATCAGTCAAGTATCAAAACATCGGCGAAGCAAGGGATGAACCGTATTCATCAGTCAAGTATCAAAACATCGGCGAAGCAAGGGATGAACCGTATTCATCAGTCAAGTATCAAAACATCGGCGAAGCAAGGGATGAACCGTATTCATCAGTCAAGTATCAAAACATCGGCGAAGCAAGGGATGAACCGTATTCATCAGTCAAGTATCAAAACATCGGCGAAGCAAGGGATGAACCGTATTCATCAGTCAAGTATCAAAACATCGGCGAAGCAAGGGATGAACCGTATTCATCAGTCAAGTATCAAAACATCGGCGAAGCAAGGGATGAACCGTATTCATCAGTCAAGTATCAAAACATCGGCGAAGCAAGGGATGAACCGTATTCATCAGTCAAGTATCAAAACATCGGCGAAGCAAGGGATGAACCGTATTCATCAGTCAAGTATCAAAACATCGGCGAAGCAAGGGATGAACCGTATTCATCAGTCAAGTATCAAAACATCGGCGAAGCAAGGGATGAACCGTATTCATCAGTCAAGTATCAAAACATCGGCGAAGCAAGGGATGAACCGTATTCATCAGTCAAGTATCAAAACATCGGCGAAGCAAGGGATAAGCTCGCTCGAGCCAGGAAATGCAACTCTCAGGTCCAGAACCAGACGCAACACCACTCTCGCTCGAGCGACATACTCCTCGCTCGAGCGAAGGACCAAAAATCTGGGCAGCAACACTAGGCTCCCAAACGCAACTAACCTGTAACAAACCTGCCCAACGCATCTTATAACTCAATATACAAAGTAAAGAGGAAGCGAACTAGAAAATAAACAACTACCAACATCCACGGACACATGTCCGGATCACTGTACAACAAGGGTAAACCCGGGATCGCTATACTTACTCTCACTCAAGAATTTCTCTAGAGCTTCTCTCTCTAAAACAAGGATTTGAGACAAGGAAATGATTTGTTTTAGGGTCTGCCGGCTGCCTTAACAATCAGCTCGGACACGTGGCGTTATCGGGTTGGTTCAGCTCCAAAAAGGTGATTGATAGACGAGACAAGTCTCTGACAAAGTGTATGCAGCAAGCTCGGGTAAGACACATCGGCAACAAGATGACATCGGCTCAAATCAAGGATCCAGCAACAGGATAGAAAAACATCGGCTAGGGAGGACGACACTTGACTAAGCTGTGCCACACCTTGGCCGGGGTGTGCCACATCTCGGCCTAGGCCATACCTGCCCAAGGACAAGGTTCACTAAGTGCGAAGCATCTCGGCAATGAATGCCCGAGGTGAAGATGGGGTTGAACAAGATCTCAAAATAGTTCTAAGTACAAGGTTCAAAGGCGGACTAAGCTCAAGATGACCTCGGCTACGCACACACCGAACAAGGGACAAGATCACGCAAGTAATACTAACAAAACAAGGCAAACAAATCCTTCCAATTAACATAATAAAGCAAGACCATGCAAGAATGTATGCAAGTATGACAAGAGTAAGGTGAGGGTTGTTACAATGTAGTTAGCGATATCCGATCAATGTGATTTTTTATAGACATATAGTACTCGACGAGTTCTACACATTAAACTATTCAGATTATCAAAATAAGACCCGAGATGAGTCCCCATGAGCCGAACAACAGTGTGTTAAAATTGCATTCTAACTGTGCTACGAATTACTATGAATTTTTATTACAATTTCATTTTTCATTCTTTTATTTTTAAGATAAATGTTCCATCCCTCTATTTGGCCATTCACAATTGTACCTCTAAAATAATAAATACTATTAATTAATTAATTTTTGTTTCTCTTTTTTAAAATTATTTGTCACCTTATTAGATGTATAATTGAGAGTGATAAAATATGGGGATATCAGTTAAGCATTTTTAATTATGACAGTTTAAATATTTTTAGTCAAGTTACAATATCATTATTTCATTAGTTAGCATCTTTATATTTTCATCATTTTTTTTTAATTTTTTTGCCTCACTACTCTTAATTTTCGTTAGCTTTAATAATGATATAGGTCTATTTATCTACTACTATAGACAGGGAAAATTTTTATTTCCATGCACCTATTTATCTCAATGCACATTATTTGTTAGTGCACACATTTATTAATTTAGTTATTGATTAGTCTTCTTATTCCACACATTTTATGTTCCAATTATACCCTAACTTATATCTTTGTACGCATACCACCTACACCCTACTTCCACACACCTTTATCTATTCGATTAAAAGCCCTCTTCCACGTACCCGGTGTATGAAAATGATCCATTGAAGAAACAATGAAGACTCATTGACCTCCATTGAAGACCTATTGACATCTCCAAGACCCTGCATTTAACAACTCCATTAAAAACCCTCCATTGCATTCTTGAAGGTGCGGATCTCCCATCTATTTCAAAATCTTTTTATGCGTTATCATAGCTCAACTACATAGGTCTACAGAGATTTTGTCCCTAAAACGCCCTGAAATAAATGCCATAAATCGGCCCCAAACAACATATACACAATGACATGAACAAAGTAGTAATCTTTCATTAGTCAAAGTTAATTTACAAAAAAAATAACACATGCGATATACATTCATAAGCTCTACCCTGAAGCTATAGCATGTGATACCAACTTAATGATCAACAAAATAAATACCCTAAAGGCTTACATCTTTCCAAGACTATGCTTGGTTACAACAAAAGAGAGAGTCTTAAGCTCCATACATATAAAACCCTAGGCTTGTACAATTATTAAATACAAAATGACAAAACAGAGCCTTCAGCTCCCAGGTCCTCCCAAGCTAAGTCCTTGGAGGAGGCATGTCACTAGTATCTGAAAATAGTTTCCCAAGTAGGGTGAGCCAAAACCCAGTAGAAATAATTTAACACAATATATGAATATTAACAAAGATATAAGTATGATGCACATGTTCAATTTCCAAATGATAGATCTTTTACACCCTTTTTTCAAACCATGTTATGTCAAACTTACATCTCAATCCATTAGTTATACTGTGACGACCCCACCACGTATAATGATTAGCACTTAATTAATTAAGGAGATTTGAATTTCAATTGCCAATTATTCTAATTTAATATGAGATTTATGGAAATTATGCAGACTGATTCGTATATAATTCTATTGAGGATTTATTTTGGAATTAGAAATTGAAAGCCTAAATGGCTCAAGAGAGTACAAATGGTTTAATCTTGAGTATCGGACTATATGAGAGTTTAATTAAATATTTGATTCAGATTTATAAAATTGAGGTTTGATTAATTGGGTCCGAATTGGAGTTAATTAAGTTATGCGAATTATGAATTAAGATTATTATGAATTAAATTTATTTATGAAGTATTCAATTGAGGTATTCAATTGAGTATGTAATTTATTGACAAAGATTTTGAGTTTGATTTGAAATTGAAAGCCTTATTGATGTGAGAAACCAAAATTGAGGATAGAAATAAGTTTAATTTAATATTTGGAGCCTTTTGGAAGTTTGAATAAAAATTTGATTCAGAATGAGAAATTAAATATAATTAATTGCGTCTTAATGGAAGTTAAATTAGACTAATTAAATTATGTGGGACTTATGATTAGTTATGATTAATTAACTTATATGCCAATCAAGATGTATTAAGATCAAGTGTTGCCTAGTGAAATTAATTTTTAATCATAAATTGAATAATCTAATTGAGGGTGTAATGGGCGTGGCTGTAGTGAGCAAATTTGTGTATGTGTGTGCATGTGAGTAATGTGTTGGAATTCAAGGATGAGTGCACATGTGCAATGTAAAGAGTGGAATGTGTGCATTGTATTGATTTCTTTACGTAAAGAAGTGGGTTCATTTACAAAAGAAGCCGAGAGAGAGAGAGAGAGAGAGAGAGAGAGTTGAAGTCAAGAATGAAGAAGTGTGTGTGTGTGCTGGAAATAATGATGCATGCTCAAATGAAAAACTAAAGGAATAACAGAGGAAGTTAGAGAAAGTCAAAAATTCAAAAGGAGGCTTAAGAAGTCAACACCATTAGGTAAATATTTATCTTAATTCTTGTAGATAATTTAATTAAAAACTGAAATTAAGAAAGTTATGGAATCATTCTCATGAATTTTGTAAGAAATTGGGTTTTGATTTTGATTATTAACCCATGCATGTAATGCAATTTAAGAGATTGACTCAAATTAAACATATTTTGGAACATCTGTGATTATGAATTAAATTGAGGTTAAAAATTGAGTTAAGTTTAAGATTAAGGAAATAAGTTGGAAAGTAGTTAGTTTGAGTTTGATTTTGTCACTCTTCATAAATTTGAAACCCAACCTTACATGCATCATGGAATTTTAAGGTTTTGAGATTTTAATTCATGTTTTATGAGTTTGAATTTGGATTTGATATGAGGAAAATTAATAAAAATCTAAATCAGAGCAATTCAAGATTTTAATTATGGTTTGAGCTTGATTATATAGAATTGGTTGGATTTTGATAAACGTTTCATACATGCAAATGATTTTCTAAGAAATTTATAACTTTAATTTCATGTTTTGAAGGAAAATAGAAAAGAGCTTGAAGTCAATTTTATGTAATTAAAAAGGAAATGAAGAATTGGAGCTATGCTCAAGAAGTTAAATTAGAAATTAATTATTTTGGGTTTAATTTGGAATGTTATTGTTAAATTAAGCTCCATAAATTACATGTAACAAAGATTTATTGAAGATTGATCATGACTCATAATTATTTTCATGTTTTGTTGAAGTTTTGCTTGAGTTTTGAACATGAAATTGAGTTTTAAAAGCTTAATTTATGTTTTAGAATTTATGAGTTTGAAATTGGGTTTGATATAAAGAAAATGAATTAAATATAAAATTGGACAAATTAAGGAATAAATTATAATATGCCAAGGATGCTACGAATACAGTTCAGAAAATAGGATCATCATTCAATCGATAAAGGTATCATTTCAGAAAATAATATAATTTATCAATCAGAAAATAAATACGATTGAACATATTTTTACAACAGTGTTACTCACAGTTGGCTCTTTGAAACACGTGATCACAGTGTGGCGTCTAACTTACACAAGCACATTCAAGCACAATATCTCAAAACATGTTCAATTCATTTAGTCGGTTCTTAAATCTATTTAGTTCATTCGGTACTTGTTTGTTTGGTTATTTCTATTCGTTCTTTAATTTTCAAATCTTAATGCAAAAACCTCCTTAATTTGTCAAGATTAAAGCTATAACTTCATGAATATAATGATTCAAAACTTTTCTTCCTTTATGAAATTAAAGTTATAAGGCTCTTAGAAAAATATCTACATATATGAAATTCAAATTAAGATCAAACTAATTCTTGATTGCCAAATTCAGTTGCTATTGTTATTAATATTGTTATCGCTATTGTTACAAAGATCTCTGTCAGTTTCAATTCTTGGAACTATTGTCTATTGTTTGATGGCCATCAATTGATTGTTTGGTCTTTAAGACCTATTATATTATTACTATTGGATATACCACGTATGACCTATATGAATATGATTAATTGAATCGCACGATTGATTGACAAAAAGATATTGATTGAAAATGTTCTCTTGGTAATCGATTGTTTCAAATACTGTAAGGACATCATTCTTAACCTCCTTACATAGTTGTTATTCACTGGGCTCTAGCTTATTATTTTATATTTATATGTAGATGATCAAGTGCAAGAGTGAACTTAGTGGCGTCAACCTAAACTCTGTTTTGTCAAGCCAACTTTTGTGCCTCACTTTGAGGTTCCTATTGAGACAAGCTTCAAGGTTTCATGGGTGGTTTACAGTTCACCCTTTTGTTTTAAACGTTACTGAGACTAGTTCTAAATGTTTTCATATCTGAAGTAAAGATTGGTTTTGTTAATGGGATTTAATCCCTAATTATGTTGTGTTTTTGTACATAAGCTTGATGCTTGGACTAATATGTATATACATATATGAAAGTTGTTTTGTTATATTTTTAAGTCCTCACAGCTCATTGGACGTTATATTTTATTATTTACAAGTTCCGCCAGCCCCTATTATTGTATTACTGATAAGCAGGCTTTTGGTAATCTCGGATTACTGGCCGGTCATGACGCTAAACCTATAAGGGCGGGTTTAGGTCGTGACAGAGTAGTATCAGAGCACGAGTTAATAACTCACACACGCGTCCATTGAGCATTAGAATGTCTAGAACGTATTTAAGTTTCATGCATATAGTGAGTAAGTAAGAAGTTGTGCATCTATAAATATATATATATGTTTGTGTAATACGTTTAAGTATTGACACTAAGAATTAAGAGCCATTGTGGACTTTTGATAATTATGAGGAAACTGGATTGTGTTGAATCAGTTTAGCAATGAGACTGAAAGCTAAGAATTACGGTGAAATTTCTGAAATTTCTACTGTTATAAGGAAATCAAAATATTTGACTAGTACATTGGTGAGTAAGTACTAGTATTATGAAGAATTAGAATCTTTAATGAAAGTCATGAAAGCTATATGGGTTATATGTTTATTTGGGAGATTGAGGAATTTGATGACCAATGAAATATGTGAAACTATGGTAATTGAGGATAAGAGAGTCATTTGATATGTAAGATAGTACATTTTGGTGGGAACCTGTTATGTGGAATGTTAAACCGTAGAGTCTCATGCCTTTGTTGAATGATCTTGAAAGTTCGATTGGAATCACGTTTAGCTAGCGTAGCTTCGAATCAGAAATTCTTGGTAAATTCCATGTGTAACAACCCCAACCTATGATTAACGTTAATCCATGATTTAATATGCCTAATAAGTTATTAGGACCATATTTTGAATTAATTGCATATGTGTTGCATAATTTGTGATTTTATCTGTTCATCGTAGACACATCTGTTTGAATTTCTGTTTTGTTCTGTAAATGGAAGGCTTATCGGCATCCAATCACGAAATTGGCTTGATATATGTGCTATTTGGAATTTTTAGAACATTATGGTAGGCTCAATTGAAATTCAATTTGGAACGATTAAATTGGATTAATTTAATACCCATTTGATTAGTTTTATTAAACCAACATTAATGAAGCCTATATAAGGCATCTATTGCCTCCACTCATCTTTCTTCCCTTCATTCAACACACTCTTGAGCCTATACACACACAACCGTGAGAGTGAGGGGGAGAGATTGGAGTCAATTTGAAGCCAAGCTAGTAAGAATTAGAGGAATTGAGGAGAATTTAAGAGTTACAACTTCAACACTTGTGAACTCAAGCCTCTAGGTAAGAATTTCATCCTTAAACCTTGAAATCTAGACTATAATGCATGAACTCAAGAGAATTATGTTGATTTATGCAAGAATTGAGTTAGAACTTGGGAATTGTAAGTCATTCTATGCATGCATGTCTATATCATGAAGTTTTGAAGTTCTTTTCATAAGAAATCTCACATGCATGCTCATATTTTGGTTGTAATCTAAGAATTCACCATGTTTTTGAGTTGAATATTTCATTTGGTCATGTTTTAGGAAGCTATGAACTCAAATTATGCATGCATGTCATATTTATAGCATGCTCCTACACTTCAAGTTGAATTTTGCTCAATTAGCAAGTCATTAGGCCATGATTTCTTGTAATGAACTTTAATTCATGTTGTTTTGAGAGTTTCCATGTATTTTCTCAAGTTTTGGCCCAGAAAAATCAAGTTTTGGTGCTTAAAGATTAAGTTTTGAACTTGGAGATCAAATTTGGAAATTTCGAAATTTGCATCTACACTCGAGCGCAGGAATCTACGCTTGAGCGACCACTCTGAGTGAGTGCACTTCCGCTCGAGCGACCTGAAGTATGCTCGAGCGTAAAATGCAAGCCCTCAGAAGTTCTTATGTTTTGCAGCACGCTCGAGCGACAAAAGTCACGCTCGAGCGAGGGTCTGAGTCCCACTTTCGAGCGGGGATCGAGCGTCCGTCGAGCGTGAAAAACAAGCAACCAGTACTTTTTCAAAATTTACAGACCACTCGAGCGAAAGAAGTTATGCTCCAGCGGACTCTTACATTCTGCATGCTTGCTCGAACAAGGAAAGCCACGTTCGAGCATAGACCCTGTTTTCCGCAAGTTTTGAAAAATATTTTTAAGTGCATTTCTGCATCCTCATTCCATCCTAAGCATTCCTAGGCCATGATTAAGACACCATAATGAGGTTAATGAAGTAGAAACACACCAAAACAAGAAGGGACTAAGTTATCATTTCTGGGTGTGTAATTCAGTATATGTTCGTTCTGTAACTGTGTAGGTCACGTGCTACAAGGAAGTTGAATTGTCTACTTGCAGCATCTGTTATCTATGAGTAATAACTTAATAAAGCTATGTTCAAGTTAAATTATTTTCGGTATATGAAATAAGATCTGTTGAATGGAATGTCATGTTTTATACTATGAATGATTGTCTAACAATAACAAGCATTTATGACATTATGCTATGATTCAAGTATGTTACAAGTTTCCGGTACCGGAGGTTCCTTATGGAACTGACAAGCTATCTGTACTCGGCTGAAGGTTCCTAGGTGGAACTGACAAGTTTACAAGTTCCTAGTTCGGAGGTTTCTTTATGGAACTGACAAGTTATCCTTACTTGGCCGGAGGTTCTTCTATAGAACTGACAAGTACGATTTAAGATTCTCTGTATGTGTTTTGTCAGTGCTAGCGGATTTACCATGTAAGATTTAGCATGAATCTCTGATCTCTATATACATGTTTAGAATGAGAATACGAATGTGAACTTTGGTTTCAGACACAGTTATGGGACATCATTCATTTACCCCTTTACTCTGTTATTATTCACTAGGCCACCGCTCACTAGTTATTTATTATGTATGTAAGTGAGCAGGCTCGTGATCAGGCTTAAGATGATGCCTGAAGCATTTTTGTGATTTTCAACCACCTTTTGCGCCTCACGAGGAGGTTCTAGATCAAGTCATGTCTTGTGGCTGTGTTAATATGAATGTATAAGACTGTTCCTTTTGCTCTATGAACAAGTTTTCCTTTTATATGTACATGAGGTGACGTGTAAATACTGTACCTATGACGTTATTCATATGTTTATAAAAGTTAAGATTATCAATCCTATGTATGCCTGCACAGCTCGAAGGACTATGTATATTTTTCTTTTATGTATTTACTTCTACAGCCCATAATTACAAGTCTAATTGTTAAGAGGCTTTCGGTAATCCAAGAATTACTAGCCAGTTATGACGCTAAACCTATAGGGGCGGGTTTGGGTCGTGACACCATGAGAATGAATAGGTTACCCTACCAGTGTCTTTATATGCCTATATGTGTATGGTTACTCATATGTGATATGTGTTTTGTGTTATATTCTAAGTCAGTTGATTTTAACCCAAGTGTTATCAACCATCATTTTGTGTTTGACCTTTCTCTTCTATCATTAGGAAAAAAATGGTGAAAAGTAAGAACGATATAGAAATTGAGACTTTGGTAGAACGATTGGACAAGGTAGAAGAAGTACTTGAGGGAGTAATGAAAGCTATGCAACAATGCTATGACCGCAAGACCAAAAGAAAAAGTTAAGTGTGAAGTCAAAGAAGGAACCAAAGGAAAAGCCTAAGAAATTTGTCCTAGGAGAGTCAAGCCATTCTAAGCAAGGTAGTAAGTTTTGTTCATTATGTTTAACATGTCACAAGCGACATAATGGGTTGTGTTATCGACTTACCGGAGCATGTTTCAAGTGTGGGAAGATGGGGCATCTAGTAAAATATTGTTCTAAAGTCCAAGAGAAAACTCAAATGAATCAATTGGTTAAAGGTTAGTACTTAACTATAAATTAGGAATTAGTAGAAATGCTTCAAATGCATGTATAGAAATTTAAAGTTAAAATTTTATATATGTGTGACTTTATTTGAATTGGTCCTAATCTATATTTGATGAAATTAGAACCCATCTATTTGGCTATTCAAAATTCAACCTGAGATTGCTAAAGATTATCAGAATATCGCTAAGACTTCAGCTAAATAAAAGACTAAACGAATTAAGCTAATGAAAATTTTCCTACTTAGTGTCCAAATAAGTAAGATTCAATTTACTGCAATCATATCGCTATGGAACCATTAGAAAATATTGAAAGTGACAATTTTACGACATATTGAATTATGAATCTAAAAAGACCACCCTTTTTCCCCTCATAATTTTTTTTTTTTAAAAAAAAATGATAAAGTTAGGATCCATTGCTTGGGTAGTTGAGACTCAATTCGAAACTACCTAAATTAGAAACATGAGATCAAGACTTAACACAATTCGGAAAACATATCATATCACATTGATAACACAAAAAAGAAAAGAAAAGTGACACTTATAATTTATTTAAACTATTAAGTCAGAATATAGACCTTTAAAAGAAAAAGAAAAAGAAAAAGAGAAAGAAAAAGAAAGACATAGTGATTTCGTATCTGAAGTAGTTAGAAAGGAATGATACGATGATCTTATAGACACATAATTGAATTTAGATTTTGAATCCTAACTTAGATAGCCTAACTCATTGTGAAGAAATTTAACTATAACGTTAAACGGAAGAAAGAAAGCATAATGAAAAATAAGAAAATGAATTTCGTTAGAATGACAATTGTATATTTCTTAACGGACCTTTGGAAATATAAGAATTTCAGTCTGCTAATTGTAATGATTTGAGAAAGTTAAAAGTTTAACCCTAAGTTACTGTGTAACAATTTATCAAAGTCAATGAATATATCTCTGCAGGTCTAGGAATTGAAATAAATGTGAAGGCAATGCAATTTGAATTACTTATATAAGTGTAACGTTAAGTAAAAATGGAAGCTAATAAGATCGCGAAAAACGTAGACCTGTTGTGAAATCGAATCACTACTTTGAAATGATAGCATGAGAAAGATTGTCAAAAACGATAATTTTAATTTCACAGAAGTATGTAAAGTGTAATAACCCGATCCTCGTATCTGTTTCTGGTATATTTTCAGTTCCTTATTCTGAGTATTTAAATACTTATTGTGAAATTTTATGTGAAATTAAGTTTCATTAAGTGAACCCTATGATTATGGATGTATATCTGTATGATAAGAAAAATATCTATCACAATTACGGTGTTTGGATCAGAAATTGAACGCCTTAGAGGCTTAATAATCTGAAATTTATTTCACATTTGAGATCGGCATAATTTTTAAATACTAATAAGCATTTTTGTAGAAATTTGATTTGGAGTGATTAAATTGATTAAGTTTTGTCTTATTTAATTATATATATATATATATATTCATGTTATCTCAAATATTTGACTTGGAGCTTTATGCAAAAATATCCTGAGAGAGAGAGAAAAGAGAAGGGTTAGAGAGGAGGGACAAAGTTCTTCAAGGAAATTGGGGAAAGCTAAAGGATTGTAGGAGGAGTGGAGGGACTTTGGCTCAAGGTATGTCTACCCATTTCTAATTGACCCTCTCCTTGAATAAAGAAGAAATTCCTCTATATTATTGTGTTAAGTGCTTAATTAAGTTATTCTCTTTTGTATTGAATTGATTTGGAATTGTGTGGAATTATCTAATGAGAGGTTCAACCTATTTCCTCAATTATCAACTTAAACCCATCTATATGGCTATATGGTTGCCTATGTGTGTGTGTATGTGGGTGTGGATGTGTGAGGGAATTGGGAATCTTGTGGAATTGGGTTATGTTTATAACCTTTAAGATCCAAGTGTTTAAGATCCAAGTTATATAGAGATTACATAATGGTTAAATACATGATTTTGACTCATATTTCATCAATTAAGAACCTATTTTGGGCCTTGAACAAGTTTACCAAAAATTGAGTTTTTGCTGGAAATTTCGAACTGCACTGCCTGAATCGCCGCACGTGCGGGGATCACTGCCGCAGGTGCGGGGAGCCTTGCCGCACGTGCGGGGCTCACAGCCGCACGTGCGGTCCAAGCTGGAAAAAATGTTTTGCTCCGTTTCGCATGCTTAACCCTCTAGTATTTTTGAAATATGTGTTTGATGTCCCTAAGATGCCTGTAAATTCGTTCGAAGTAAATGATGCAGGAAATAATGAAAGAAAGAAAAAAAAGAACTAATGTATACGTTATGCACATGTGTAGGTCCTAACCCGGGAGGGCAAGCGCTCTGCTATGGCACTGTGAGTAGTAGTACTGTAATCGCACATTTCTTTACCGTTAATAATTCCTATTAACACTCTGCCCTTCACAAGTAGTTATGTTACATTAACATTATGTTGATTGGAAAGCGGTGTGAAGTTAGGTGAACGTTAAAAGATTTTGGCGTACATCGGTATGACTCTGAACCTACTCGGTATTCCGGTTACGGTTAATGGTTATCATTAGTGTACTATAACCGTAAATTACCTATGAACTCCGCATAAGAATTATATACGAATATTAATATTATGCAATTAGTTAACGGGAAGAAATTATGAATGTAAATCCCACTTAATGGGAACATGATATTTTGAACGGGAATATGATGTTCTGAATGATCTATCATGAACTTCTACAATTTTATTTGGTTCAACACACGTTTTATGGCATAGATATCTACCCAAAGTGGATCATCAGAATGAATAATGAGGTAAGATCACGAATAGTTTTATACATTATACGTTAATAACTGCCAAGAATTATGATAAACATCAGATTGACTTACGAATAACCCAACCTGTAACGCCCTCAAAATAATAGATAAAACCCATCTCATTAGACATGCACTGATACAAGAAACCACCCACCTTTCCATTAAATCAGAATAGTTCTTACAAAAGTATTCCATGTTAACAACAAAAGCAAATGCCCTACGGACTTACAGCTTTCCAAGTTAACACTTGGTTACAAAAAAAAGAGTGCTAACTCAATACATATTAAGCCCTTGGCTTGAATTTACATGTAATAAATCAAAAGAAAATAAACAAAACAATCTGTCTGCCTCTAGCCTCCCAAGCTATGTCCTTGGAGGTGGCATGCTACCTGTACCTGAAAATGATGTCCCATAAAGGGTGAGCCACAACCCAGTAGAAAAACACTAAACCAACCATGAACAATGACTAAAAGATTAGCAGTTGATAGATGGTCAACACAAATACATCTATTTATATCACATTCGATTTCATGACATTAAGTCCATGTTACATTTCATTTCTCATTTCTCTTTCAACTTTGAGTTTGAAAACAAGGCTTAAAACCTAGCCAAATAACTTGATGAGAATAAGACTCATCTTAAAATATTTTCGAAATTCATGGTGGATACATATTGTGATGCTGTACCAATAACACATAAGTCACTTCCATACTATACGAGCGATACACATTTTGGTGCTGTATCAACATAACATAGAAACACTTTTATAATTCATAATTGATAACGATATACATTTTAGTGCTATATCAAATCAATACAAACACTTCAAATTCGCAGCCTGATACACATTGTAGTGCTGTATCACTGTCACAAGAAAACACTTCTAATTCACAGCCTGATACACATGGCAGTGCTGTATCACTGTTACAGGATTCGGTTTAAAGGTTCAGCCCCTTTCTTCCAATAAACCATGGAGTACAGCCCCTTTCTCCTCCCACACAATACAATGTATATAAACAATTATCATATACAAATTAAATCAATCAATACACATTTGAGTGCTGTATTGTACCAACTACCATATTCAATGGCTTACTCAAGTGATTAGTTTTAGTTTGCCTAATCATCATGCAGTGTCTACAACAATCAAGACTATCCTCCACCGATAGCCCAAAGCAGTTATTTCTATACTGAAAATAAATGCACCAAATGGATATATAATCAACATTTCAACGTTCTCAATTTAATTCTTCTTTTCTTCAAATTAATTATGCCAATTAATTTATCAATGTAATTAGAGCATTTCTCATAATTAACATCACAACCCTAAGGTTCCATTTTCACCAATAAACCAATATTGATCCCATTTCTCTATGCCAAACATGCATGTAAGTTTATATAAACAAAATCCCAACTTTTGTAGAATTTACACAAAGGTCCAAACTTTCTCAAAATTACCCAACAACCCCCAACTCATCAAAATACTAAAATTCAAAGACAAAACTCATGAGAAGGAGTAGGATATCCCTACCTCGAAGTTAGAGCTCAAATGTGGAAGGAGGAGAAAGTGAAAATGCTCCAAACACCACGATTCTCGAATCAAAACGAAGCCCTTGACGATCAACACACGTTTTACAAAGGCCGGAGGATAGAGAGACACTCTAACTAGATCAAACCCTAGAGAGAAGGGAGTTTCTAGAGAGAGGAGCTCTCAAAATAACTTTTTAGAAAGTAAGAGAGAGAGAGAGAATGTAAAAAGTGATTTTAAAATGCCTAGCTACCAACTGATATACGACATTCCCGCTCGAGCGGAGAACACATTGCTCGAGCGTCAAGAACAAAAAACTAGGTACGCTCGAGCGCAAGAAGGCCCGCTCGAGCGCCAAGACACAAGAATAAAGTACATCCGCTCGAGCGTGAAAACCAGTCCGCTCGAGCGTAGATTTTCCCCTCCCAGAACTTATACCAAAAAGTACTACCCACTCGAGCGCCACAGCACCCACTCGAGCGTTACCGCTCAAGCGTAAAGAAACCCGCTCGAGCGTAAAAATCACACCTGCAGAAGTTTTGCAGGGACACGAAAAACTGGGAGCGTGCAATCTCCGCTCGAGCGAAACAAGGCCCGCTCGAGCGGAATGACCAAAAACCTGGCAACAAGATTTCAGACCAAGGTTCAACCCACCTGTTCGAAACATGCCCAACACATCCTAGAACTCAAACAAATGGAATTAAAGGATGACAACAAGATAGATACAACTACCAACTCCACGGAACCGAGTCCGGAATACAACAGAACAGTAAAGGGACAACCGGGATCGCTATACAACCTGAAGACATAATTAAATATCAATGACATTATCATGTAACTCATATTATGATGGAAACTGTTTTGTCTTTATTAAGTGTAATGTAATGACATGATATAACAAGAAATGCTCTATTTTCTGATATGTTACGTTTTGAACTAATGAATGATTGTCCATATATGTAAAAGTATCCATGGCATCCTTAGCACAAGGCCCTTACCCGAGGGTAATAATACCGTGGTCTATGGCCCTTGCCCGGGGGTAATAATACCGTGGTTCAAGTATGTTACAAGTTCCTAGTATCGAAGGTTCCGTTATGGAACTAACATATATGCTCTGTATTGATTTGTTAGCGCTATTGGATGTACCATGTATAATCAAGCATGAACTCTAATTTCTGTTTATGATTCAAGCATAATTAAGATTATGTACGAAGTTATTTCTGTTTATCTGTTTCGTTTATGCTATGTTATGACATGATTTGATTTGATCGGTCCTTAAGACCTAATGATTTATGGTATGGAACAAAGTGCTGTACGGAACTAAGTGCTGCAATGCGAGCCACCTCCAGAATCCGTATGAGCCATCTCTTGAGTCCATATATATGTGAACTGGGCTTAAAGCCGATGTGAAAGTTATGAGGCCTTTGGCCATTTTGTGAAAGTTATGAGGCCTTTGGCTGTTCTGTAAAAGTTATGAGGCCTATGGCCATTCTGTGTGATCTGTTAGTATGGAACAAAGTGCTGCACGGAACTAAGTGCTGCCATGCGAGTCACCTCTAGAATCCGTGCGAGCCACCTCTTGAGTCCATACATGCATGAAAAGGGCTTAATGCCGATTTGTTAAGGGCTTCATGCCATTCTGTTAAGGGCTTCAAGCCACTCTGTTTAAGACTGGGCCAAGGTCGTTCTGAAATGGGTACTGAAACAAATTAACCATATGATCTCTTTATTTATAAATGCATGAATATGTATTATAATTCAAGTTGAGCATTGAATTGTTTACGTGCTATTATTCACTGAGCTTGGCTCACTTTATGTTATGTCTATTTCTGTAGGCACTCAACCTGGAGGTTAATCTTAACCCATGGCATCCATTCCTCTTGTGTCAACCTCAGAGTGTCCAAGCACCCAAATGAAGGCAGCTCATTTTATGGAGTATGCTGAGCTTTTAGTTTTGTACCCTGATTGTCTGTCTAAGGTGGAAGTGTATATGATCCTTATTCCTTTCAAAGTCTTTATTATACACCCAATCTCGAGGGCTGGGTCTGTATATGTATATGTACATAGCTAGATTCTCAGATGTATGTCGCTATATGTTTATTTGCCTTATGTTTTGTTTGTGATCCTGGCATAGTAGTGATAGCCCAATGGATGTTTTGTATGTTATCGTATGATATTTTATATATATCATGCTTCCGTTCAGGCCCCATTTCTTATGTACATCAAGTTAAGTTTCCGTTTTTGAAGTTATCATGCCCAAACTTTTAGGGGCAGGTTTGGAACGTGACATAAAGTTCTGCTCTGATCTGTATGACTGTCTGCTACTATAAGAGTACAACCTAACATCTGTTATTTACAAAAGGCTCAATGAATTTCTGTGAAATATGCTTTTGTTATGACTCTGATACGCTTCTGTTTCAAATTCGATGTGCCCATCTGTTTCGAAATTACCATCATAATTGGTATCTAAGAAGTCTGTTTGAAACTGAGACCATTAATATGTGATTACATTTTCATATAATTCTGAAATTTCTGTTATAGATCAGCATGTGAAACCTTATTTGGGGGATACTACATTATATACGTAACTGTAGACACCCCATTTTTGACGGCCCTTAAAGACTTGGATGTTCTTGCAGGTACATCCAATGACAAGTCTGTTTGCTCGCCAATCGCTCGACGTCCTCAGTGGGATGCCCCAGCTTTGAGCATCTCAAACCCTGCACCCATTCTGTCTCATTTTTGGGCTATGCCTTAGTCTTTTCATCCTGTAGTCCCTGGTGGCCTGCCAGCCATCCCTAGAGGCTGCCGGCTGTAGACACCCCATTTTTGACCGACCTTAAGACTCAGACGTCATCGTTTGCGTACTTGATGATTGTGCATGTTCGTGCTCGTTTTGAGTGCCCGAAGTTCTCAACTGAGTGCCTTGTCTTTGAGCCTCTAAACTCTCTATGTTTTGGCCTTGTTTTTTGGGCCAAACCTTGGTTCCCCTTGCCTGGAGGGAGGAACGGCCTTGTCGGCCACTTTTTCCTCTTGTTGGCCATCTAGTGTGGCCGGTCGGTGTCACACCCCAACTCCGGGCATGACCGGCCGTGGCCCACAGGGACTTAGCCCAAGGCACACGTAAACCTAAACACAAATCCAGAAACACATTGAATAACTATACAATAGTTCAATAATAAATAACCAAACTCAATCCAGTGACATACCACAAGTATAAATGGCAAAACCAACCGTAATCAATACCATCCAAACATATGAGATATAAATAGCCCACATATCAAAATAATCCTAAATGAACCTCAATAAAAATAAAAATAAAAATAAATATGCACAACCTTGACATAACAATCTAAAACAAAATAAATAAATGTCCTAGAGGTCCATGCAATTGAGTCTCCGCTACGCCATAAGTCCACTCTAAGTCCTTCTAACACCTGGAAGTGATAAACAACTAAGTAAGTCAGCTGATAGCTCAGTGGGTAGCAACATGGATAGTAAATACAGTTTTGAAAACAGGGTTCAATTCCAAAATAAGATATATATCACGGAAACTAGATTGACATACAGTTTGGTAAAGACAATCTGTTTCAAAAAGAAGGTTCCACAGTTCAATAGTTAAAATACACATGTCTCTCAAGAACATGATAAATGACATTTTCTACTTAAAATAGATTACAACATGAACACCAATAATTTTCTGGGTACCAAGAAAATAACAAGTAATATGCCACATAGTTCTCAAGGCTATAAGCCCCGTTGGATCCAATACCAAACTAAGAGTCATCCTTAGGGTGGCAATTTGGGCATTTTCTCGAAGACGATCCGATTGAAGGTCACCTAGCTTAACCTAGGCCTTTTCCTTACAATCGTTGAGCACTAGAGTCATCACGGCCCAACCCGGATCTGTTCCCTAGTGGCCAGAGTCACCATACACAGTGGAATAATTTCCCTGGACTAAATACACATGTGTTCCCAATAATCAATACACATCAGTTTCGCAAAACATGGTAGTTCATCATTATAAACATGAGACCAAAACAAATAGTTTACAGTATGCCAAATAATCAATACAATTTAGTTTCGTAAAATAGGATAGTTCACCATTATAAACATGAGACCATAACAAATAGTTTATAGTATGCCAATTTTACACATGTTTCAGAAATAATTTAATTCCATGATACTATAATAATTTATCAAAACAATTTAGTCCTGAAACAACAATTAAATTTTTCAAGAGTTTAGGGTAAGGGAACATTTATAAAAATGTATAGCATACAACTACTCACCTGAAAATGGAATAATGTAATCCTCGAATAGAGTATAAAAGTCCAACTAGTATCCTGAACCAAGTATGAAAACTACACGTCACTACTAATTTAAAAATACTAAAGAATAAGAACTAAGTAACCCCAAACTAAAGCGCACTAACACGGCTCAACCCAACTCACTGTTAATCTTAAATATTACCTAAGTTCATATTCTTTAAGGTCTAAAATCACCCAAGGCATGGCTTTAAATCGAAACTTAATTAAAAGTAACTTTAAGATAAAACAGAATTTTAAACTAGTTTTCCCAATCTATTCGCTAACTTTGAAATTAAAAACCTACTCCACATTGTTCGAAAAATTCTAAAACCCTCAAGATATCAACTGATATATCCTAAGTTTTAAACCCAATTGGTTTCACTTAATTTGCTTACCAAAATAATTATTTACAATTAATTATATCTAAACAGGTTGTTTTCTGCAGCACCTTAAAGAAATTAATGGTTCTCTTAGTATACACGAGCAATCAACGCAAGGTCAAAAACGTACGAAACTAGACTTGTAACTGGTTCTAATGATGCTGATTTGATAATTTTCGGATTTATACCCAAAGAGAACAACACTTCCGAAATTTACTGTTTAACACTAGTTTTCTGGACAGATTTGAACGCATCAGTTTATATGGATTTTGACTCCCAAAAATTATGAAAAAATTTAGATATGCAATTCAATATGTAATTAATCTACTGTAAAAATTTCATTTCAAAATTCATTCGTTTGATATGGTTTATTGATTTTTAAAATTTGTGACTCTGTATAGAATTTTTAGATTACAATCTGCACCCTCTACGTTGCACTCTCACAATCCGACCCATTACCACCCAAACACACCTTCAGCCCTTCACCTTACCAAAGCCATACATGCTAGCCTCCAAATAACCTCTGCACACAAGCCATACACTATACCCAAAACAGTACTCAAGAATACCCAAAACAGTGGCACATCACAATGAAGAAACAAGGGGAAAAAAACGTAAAAGAAGAGACAAAACAATTAAAACATTAGTTTACCTTGAAGAATTTTCTTTAGATTCAGATGATTCCTAGAGACAAGCCAACGTAGCTTCTCTTCCCCTCTCTCATTTCTTTCTCTCACGGCTGCTATGTGTTGAAGGTTTTGTGGAAAAAAAAATTATAATAAGGGTTAGGGCTTTTGTTAGGAAAACTAGGGTTGTTTTTTCATATATCTAAACAAAAGGTTTTAAATTATTATCTCTTTATATTATTTTAATTTCTATCTCCATTAAAATACAAATATTATTAGATCAAAATATGCTTACTAATTTGGCACTTAAATTTATTTATTTATTTAAATAATAAATCTTGCCTCTAAATTAAAGACTTTCACCATAAATTTATTTTAGGTTTTAAAATTAATTAAAAGACATTCAAAATATTTAATTTGCACTTTAGGATTCACCACCAAAATATTTTGAGATTGTAATATTATTATTATTTAATTATTTACTTGATTTGTATATTCGGGTTCTCACAGTCGGCTACCTAGAGTGGCCGACGGCCATTTTTCTCATTTTCCAGATATTTTGTGTGCCAGCTGTTGATCACTGAAGTCATCCTCCATACACGTGTATGGAGGGATGAATATAAGCTTTATGCTTGTATTTCTATATAAGGGGAGGTCCCTCCCCCATTTTGAGGGTTCAGAATTTTGTGAGCAAAATTTTCTCCCTCTCTCCCTAGAATCCCCTCTCTCTTCTCTTTTAGTGCTTGAAAGTGAGTTTTCTTTGGATTTTTGCATACAACACCTTGATCAAATATCTCTATCTTGGAGTTGAGGTTCCTTAAGGCATGTTTGGAGCTCCTAAAGTTGGTTTTGACCCAGAAAAGTGCCTGTTTTGCTGCTGTGCTTCAAAGGTATAAGCTTACCCTCTTTAAGCTTTGTTTTAATCCATTACTTGGCCACCTTTGCATGCTGTTTTTGGCCTAGTTTTCGACTACAAAAACCTCTATTTTTAAGGTTTAAAAATGGTGGTTTAAGGCCTTTTTGGAGTTAGAGGTGGTCCACCCTCTTTTGTAGCTTATGTGCTAAGAGTTGTGCTATCTTTTAAAGCCTTTTAAAGCAACTTTTTTTGGCCTTTAAACCACTGAAACTCAGAGGAATATCAATGGCAAAAAGTTGGTTTTGAGGTCCAAAATAGGAGGGGGTGGCCTCCCCTCCTTGTATCTTGCTTGCATGTGTAAATGACCTAAGATATGAGCATGCTTTTCTACCTTTTTGTAGCTTAGTTCAAGCATGTTTTTGGCTTTATATTGACTTGCTTTAGCTCTATTTTTGGCTGGTTGGGTCACTTATTGCTTGTTCTTTGTACTTGTAGTGCAATCATGCTTACTAGCCTAGCATATGTGATGATTTAGCCTATTATTTTGGCTTATGTTAGCTTAACTCCAGCACATTTTTGCTACTAATTTAGCATGCTTTAACTCTGTTTTGAGTGGTCTTGGTCCTTTGAGGCTTGCCTTACATGGCTATAGTATAGTTGGCTTCACTAGCTTTGAGTTTTGAGGCCTCCAACATGTTTTGCATGAGATGATTGCATGATCTAGCATCCTTCAACATGTGGTTTCAGTGCATAAACCTCTGCCACAATCTCACACAGTCCACTCTTTCGTTGCTTTTGAGGGTTGTGTATTGTGCCTTGTTTGTGGGCTAACATGTGTGCATGTTCTCCTAGTCTTTTGAGCTTCTATCTCAGCATGTTTAGACCATTATTTTGGCATGTTTAAGCTCTGTCTAGAGCTAGTTTGGCCATTTGAGTTTGATATGGCATGCCTCTAGTGTAGTGCTCTTCGCTAGCTTTATGCTTTTGGCTCTTAACATGTTGTGCATATGTTGATTGCATGATTTAGTGTCTTGAGCATGCCATTTCAGCACTATAAGTCTGCAACCTCCCTCATTTCTTCATTTTTCCATTTGTTTTGAGGTTGGTCAACCTTATGGTTGTGTTTAAGCTTGAGATAGAGCTTGTGCTCAATGGCTTTAACTCTCTTTTGAGGGTTTCTACTAGTCAAAGGCATGAGCTCTCTCGTGTCTTAAACCATCATTTGGTTGACCCCCCTCGCATTAGAGGACTTTCACATTGGACTTAATCGATTAAAGAATTAATCGGTAATGTAAAATGTGTAAATAAAATCAATCAAGTAAAACATGAACAGGATAAGCATTTGTGTTGCATTGCATGTGTTTGGATCAGACGTTAATCCAAACACATGAAATGCGGGATGTTTCATACTCAAAGTGATGAAACATATCACATTTCTTGGTCGCCATCACCCTTGATCATGCATGATAGGGTGGTGACCATTTGAGTCTTAAGTGTGCATTCATGAAGCTTGTACAAGCTCGGTCCTTTGGCCATCATGCATTGACATGTTTGATTGGTGGCTTGAGAGCCAAGCACCACACTCCTTTGAGCTTGAGAAATGATGAGGAGAGTGGCAGTACATACATTTCCTGCAAAATGCCTTGCTTTGCCTCTGTTGTTCTCTGTTGCAGCAAAAATAGCATTTGGGAAAAGCAGGTGGCCAACCGGCCATACAAACTAGCTGACCGGCCAGCTAGGGTGGCCGACAGCTACCTTTTGTGGCCGACAGGCCACCAGTTCATTTCTATGCCAGAGGGTTCCTATTTTGAAGCAAAGGCAGTCTGGAGATTGGCACAATTTTCAAAGATCACAACAAGTGTAAACAGAGGCAACTGACGGCAAAGCGACAGATTTTTGGGAGAAGCCAACCGAGCATGAATGTCTCCCTCGCCTGCGAGGCCGTTTCATTGCTTTAATTAGCTTAGTGTAGCTGATTATTCAATTTGTGTTGTAATACTTTAATTAGCTTAGAATAGCTATTTGCTTCGATTTGTTTTGTAATAATTAATTAGCTTAGAATAGCTAATTAGTTGGCTTGTATTAATTAGCTTAGCTTAGTGTAGCTTAGCTTATTCATTCAGACCCTCTTTTGAGAGGGCGCAATGTTGTAATAAGCGTGCATGTGTGTGTGCATGTCTTCCAACCCCACTTCTTTCTCTCTTCTACTTAACCGCTTTCGATGGGTAGTTTAGGGTCACGTTTTGTTTAGCATACCTTATGCTTTGCATGTTTGCATCATTCATTTGTATTGTATGCACCGGACTCGGCGCATCATTCAAACTGCATTGTGTTTCAATACTTCTTTGAATACATGTATCGAATCGTTGCATTCATATACTATCTTAGATAGCCGAGCCTATTAGTTGCATATTGCATGTGTTGCATTAGGCATTTTGTATAGTTAGGATCATGTATTGTTTCCAACTAGCTTTTATTTTGGCTCGAAGTACACTGTAAGTGTTACGCTTTAGCATACTTGCATGATTGTGAGTATTTCCATGACAGCATGCTTGCCGTGAGGCTATTTGCTTAAGTGATTAACTGCATGAATGCCTGTGGGTGAAGGCTTGGTTGCTTGAATTGGGACAATTCAATGATTGTGAGTTTTAAGCCCACTTTGCGAAGTGGCAAACCATCATGTTTTAAGCCTACTTGAGGGTGGCAAATCCGCGCTTTAGCCTACTTGCGAGTAGCATTTTCAAACCATTTTCGAAAACAAACATGAGTCGATTTGTTCTAATTCTCGCGATTTAGTCTATACTTACTTGTATGTGTGCGTCAAATAGTAAAGTTAGATTAATAACCGGATAAGAACACATACGTTTATAAAATAATATATCATACTTAGTAGAGGCCGATCCTTTGATCGGGCGAGAGAGGGTGCTCATTTTAGGACCTTCCCCTCTCGTACCCAAGTTCCAGAGTTGAGGCAACTTTGGTGATGACGGACACGTGGCCTTTGGCACGAGTCAGGGTTTCCTAAATTTCCCAAAAATAAAACATTTAGGTGGCGACTCTGTAATCTGGCAAAGTAGTCCAGTTTTGGCATTATTTGATTTAAAATCTGATTTTCCAAAATGATTTTCCAGATTGGACTCTTTGGTGTTTATTAGTCTCACATTGCACTTTGTGAGATTAGATTCAGAACTGTGACAGGAGTCCGAACTGTAGTAAGACCAATTCACACTTCTCTGAAAGGGGGACGCGCGAAGAAAGTCGGGTCTACCGTTTCTAGTGACTTTGCTGGGGATTTAGAGAACTTGACTCGAACGCATGATATGTCGTTTTATCTACATCTATGTGTTTCTTTGCATTGCATTTGCATTGGTGCGCCTAAGTCACAGTGTTTTCCATCTGCTATTCTTGAACGGTTTGAAGGAGACTTGCTTGGAAAAGCGTGCCATAAGGCTGACTGGTTGCGAGCTCTGCCACGATGGGAACACAAATCTCGGATCTGGATCATTGCTGTACCGTTTGATCCTCCTTTCACTTCTCGGTGTTAGGAGTGAGAGGTATTTAGGTGGTCTTGCTGAGGAACCCTTTTTGACCATTTGACCTAGTTACATATCGGAAGCCGTAGAGACTGTTCCAAACTAGGACAGGTTGCTCACCCGAATGTAGGATTGTTTGAAACTGCATGCATGCGTAGCGAAACCCTAGCTCCTGACAAAACTAGAATAGGGAAACCTTACCCCACCATAGGGGTGTTTTGGCTCTTACTTGCTTGATATGTGCTGTTAGGGTGTGTCTCTATAGGAATATATGTATCAGTTGCAAGTCTGGGTATCAGTCTGAGGACATCAGTGTTCGAGGGTATTAGTATTGTGGCAGAAAATTTGGGGGCATAAATCAGTGTTTGAGTACAAAATGTCCGGCTTATGAGTTCAACTGTGTGTTGTCTTTATCTAAGCCGAGGTGCTGTACATTTTCTGATTTTTTTTGTTTCTTTTGCTTTATTTTCTATTTTGCAAGGTAGTATTTTCACCATTGCTTCTGACGAGGCAGTTACCCCCCAAGCACTCTGGACCAGAGTAAGGAGGCTTTATCGATCTGGGGATCTTGTGAGAGGACAACCGGTGTTTGTTTCGCTTCCTCCCGTAACAAGACGAAGGAGAGTTCGGCATAATTCACCAGTTCGTCAGTCACCTATGCTTAGTGAAAACTAATTTTCTGTTTCCACTTCAGAGTATACACAGAGTCTGATAGATCAACATTCCTCAGTCAATATAGAAGAAATGATGCATCAACTCCAACAGACTATCAAGGCCATGCAGCGGGATGCTGCTCGCCAAGCGAAGGTTACCGCTCGTCAAACAGAGGTTGTAGCCCAGTAGGCTTCGGTAATTGCCAGGCTTCAACATCAACAACCATAACAAGCAGCAGCGTCTGCTTTGCACCCACCCCTACCTAAGGTTCCAATACTCGGGGATGCAGCAAATGTCCAGGAGAATACGGACATCCCAGCAGGGTCAGTCCCACCTCAGACGTCCAAAGCACCGGCTTACCTAACGGATACACCGTTTGAGTTTGAGGTCGATCCTATTGCTTTGAAAGTGAGCAAGCTCGAGAAGCTAATCAAGCGGGCTCAAGGAGTTAACTCGATCCCAGACATAGAGGACGGCTACACAGATTCGGCTATGACATTGCCAAATAGATTTAAAAGGCCTCACATACATCGCTTCGATGGCTCGGGCGATCCTATGGTCTATTTGAGGCTGTTTTCAAATATTTTGCCCCCAATGGGCTTGACTAGAATGCAGAAGCTATCCCTCTTTGGTCGGACCCTGTCGGGTATTGTGGCCATCTAGTATGCTAAACTGGAGGATTCAGTGAAGAGGAGTTGGGAGGAGATGGCTGAGGCCTTCATTGCCCAATATTCGTACAATACTCAAATCGAGGTCACAACTCATGATCTCGAGGTAACTAGGCAAGAGCCGAAGGAGGGCTTTTCTGACTTTGTCACTCGAAAGAGGGCCAAGGCCTCTATGATGACAACTAGGCCAGCTGAGAAAGACCAAATAAGGATGGTCGTGCGGAATCTACAACCGAAGCTGCTGCAGAAGATGATTGTCTTACCCCTCCCCACCTTTGCTAATCTTCATGAGATTGGGGTACATATAGAAGATGCTATGAAACAGGGTTTGATTGACTAGGAAAAGGAGCAGCCCAAGAGGGCCTTTACCTGCAGTTCGAATGTAGCTACGAGTAGCAATGTAGCTGCGAGGACCTCTGACGTCGGAATGGTCACCACCACACCAAAAACGGCCACACCCTTTACCGGCTCATCTGGAGCCACTTCACAACCTGCAAAGTACCCACCCTAGGGCCAGAGGGTTTTCACCCCACTTTACATGTCTTTGTCTGCGGCCTTGAGGGTCCTGATTAGAAAAGGGCATCTAAAGCCCCTGGAACCATGCCCGTTGCCAAATCCCCTCCCTCCTACACACAACCCAGCCAAGTATTGTGCCTTCCATCAGTAGCATGGGCATGATACTGACCAATGCTTTAGGCTTCGTCATGAGATTCAAGATCTCATCGAAAATAAAGTGATAGCGCCTCCTGAGAAGCCAAATGCCATTACAAATCCCCTCCCACCACATAACCAACCCCCTCCTCCACCCAGGCAAGTAAACTTGATCCAAACAATGGCCGTCCCGTACGACCCCAGCATATACATCACTCTTTCTCACCTACCTAAGCTGGTGTTGTTCATTCCAGAATGCACAGATTTATGCATGATGAGCATGTCAATATCTCAACCTGAGCCCATGGTGGTGGCTGTGATAGAAGGGGGAATGCTTGAGGGCTCTACAAGCTTAATTGGGGAAGCATACAACCCTTGCTGCTTTATTCCGCCAGTTGATCAGGCCAAGCCGAGGGTAGAATTGCCAGGGAAAACTGAAGTGAATGTAGTCCAGGAAGACGGGCCAGGTCAGGGGTTGGATGATTTAGCAGAGCTTGAGGAGGACATTGCTAATCTGCAGTTCTTTGATGAACAGGATCCGGGGGATGTGAGCATCAACTAGTTTGACTTGAATGGATCAATAGACAATACATGGTGGCTTAGTGATGAGCCAAACATTGATGAGGGGTCTCAGTCGAAATAGGGACAGTCAGAAATAGGAACGTCTACAATGGCCGGAACAGTCAATGACAAAGGGGAGTTGCCGGAGAGCACCAGTACGAAGAATTTTGCTCGGGAATTGGGCAGCATTTGTATAGTAGATACAGAACAAGAGGCCGTGCTGAAGCGATTCGAACAAGAGAGGATCGAGACTGATAAGAGGGCTAGAAAAACCAAGGCCCCTGCAGGGACATAATGTGTTGTGAACATGGAAACAACTACAGCGGAACCAGACAGTTGTTTGTCGGTTGCTGAGGGAATGTGGTAGGAAGACGATGATTTGCGTTTGGCCCATACTGATGAGGACTGGGGACAGAATCTCCTAGATGATACGTGGTACACCAAAGAAGTCGACCACATGACCCAGAGTGGGCGGTATTTTAAATCCCTACACCTGGACCAGCCAGAGGCATCTGGAAAAGACAAGGAGACAGAAAAGCAGAAGGACAAACTGTTAGAGGAGGAAGTTGTACTGAAGCAGCTTAAAAGGATTCAAGCAGACATCTCTAACTGGGGACTGCTCATGGCCTCGCGGGTGCATAGACAAGCCGTCCTATCAGCAATGGACAAGGCTAAGCTTTCTATTGATACAACTCTCGAGCAGTTGGTGGGACTGGTGTTCCCGGGTGGCGCTTCATCGACTTTGACCTTCATAGATAAATAATTACAGCCTAAGGGCTCCGAACATAACAAGCCGTTATACATCTCTGTGGAGTGTAAGGATAAGTGGATACTAGTTGTCTTAGTTGATACGGGATCTGCCATAAATGTGTGTCCGTCGCGTACGGCCTACACTATTGGGTTGAAGCCTGTAGATTTCGCACCAACAGCCCAGGTGATACGAGCTTATGACAATACCAGCCGCGAAGTGATGGGGATAGTGCGGATCAGAACTCAGGTTGGCCCGGCTTAACAGGACATCGAATTTCATGTTCTGGATGTTCCAGCCACTCTCAATTTACTCCTTGGACGGCCGTGATTGCACCAAGTAAGAGCTGTCTCTTCCACTTTACATCAGATATTGGAATACCCCCATGGGAAGGGGGTAACAATAGTTTTTGAGAACTCTTCCATACATTCGCCGTCGGAGGTTACTACGCTGATCTTGGAAATTTCACACGGCGAGGAGGATGTCTTCCGGTCTAGGTTCACCTTGGTTGAGGCTCGGGTAGTGCAAGAGATTCTAGCTGTTGATGAGGGACTATGTCAGTGCACAATCTGTCTACCTCTTGAACAAGCTTCAACACATGCCCGGAATGGGATTGGGGAAGAGTGGCTGGAAGGGCGTCGCTGCATTGGCCGAAGTGCCACATAACCCCCATACCTTTGGTCTAGGTTACACGCCTACCAAAGAGGACTGGGTGAGAAAGGGAAAGGAGATAGCCGGAAGAGCCAAGGCTAAACAAGTTAGGAAGCACTATGAGTTAGTGCATAGACCTATCCAAGGAACCCTGAACGGCCGCTTTGTCTGGGAGGGGAAAGATTTCTCATTTTGTGGCTTTCCCGAGTCATGGTTGAATTCAGAGAAGCGGCGCTTGTCGGGTTTTGAGATATTTTTTGACTTACAGTTGCTAGAGGATGAAGTTTCCGAAGAGCAGACTAACCCACCAGCTGTGGCTGAACAGTGCAAGGAGGATGAGTCCGATAGCACAGATTTTGATATGGGAGCAGCGCTGGCTTGTCTCATCTCGGATCCTCAGATCATACCGGAGTGTTCGGGGGATGATTTCTTTGTTTCCATGATTGGGGATCAACCGGTTGTGAGCTTTTCTTCCGGCATTCTGGATGTCTCTATCGCACCCTCCCTCGTCTGGCAATACAAGGAAGGCTTTTTGTCTAGCAGTTCTAGGTCAGGTAGTGAACCAGAATCTGATTGCACAGAGTTTGTGGAGTTGGAATCAGATTTTAGTTCTTGTGAGTCGGAGTCCGGTATTCTTGGGGGTGATAACCCGGATGCCGTTGTGTTGTCCAGGTCGTCCTTTTCATTTTCTTTTGAGTCGGTTGTAACCGAAGAATTAGACGAACTAGAAGTTGTTAATGAGAATGGTGCCGCTGTGGCTTTTGAGTACTTTTCTGTGCCCTTAGTATATTGCATTAATCAGTACTTTCAAAACTTTGATGAAAACGACGAGGAAGAAATTCCTCCGGTTTTGAAATATTTGATTGATCGAGAGTAGGAGAGGTTTGTAAAACCTTTGGTTGATGAAATCACTTCAATTAATGTTGGTACTAAGAAGGATCCGCGTTTGGTCCAGATCGGGTCCACGTTGTCTTCGGAGGAACGCGAGCGCTTAGTCGCTTTATTAAAAGATTTCAAAGATGTTTTCGCGTGGTCTTGTGAAGACATGCTTGGAATCGATCCTGAGATTGTATAGCATCGGATCCCTCTTGACCCTGAGGCCCGACTCGTCAAGCAGAAACTTCGAAGAATCTGCCCGGATTGGGCTATGAAAATCAAAGAAGAGGTCACCAGGCAGATTGATGCAGGGTTCTTGCTAATATCTGAGTATCCTACTTGGTTGGCCAACATTGTTCCGGTGCCAAAGAAAGATGGCAGGATTCGGGTGTGTGTGGAATTAAGAGATCTGAACAAAGCCAGTCTGAAGGACGACTTTCCTCTACCGCACATTGACGAATTGGTGGACTTCACTGCGGGGCATGCGTTGCTCTCGTTTATGGATGGGTTTTCCGGGTACAACCAGATCTTGATGGCACTCGAAGATAGGGAAAAGACTGCCTTCACCACCTCGTGGGGAACCTACTGCTATAGGGTGATGCCGTTTGGTTTGAAAAATGCTGGGGCTACTTATCAACGGGCTGCGACCACTATCTTGCATGATATGATCCACAAAAAGGTTGAGGTGTATGTGGACGACATGATTGTCATGTCCAAGGAAAGAGAGGGCCATTACACCGCCTTGAAGAAAATTTTCCAACGGATCAGAGAGTATCGATTACGACTGAATCCTCAGAAATGTATTTTCGGTGTCACAGCAGGGAAAATGCTAGGGTCTTGATTACACAAAGGGCCATCGAAGTCGATTTTTCCAAAATTAAGGCCATCTTAGAAATGCCACCACCAAGGATTGAAAAGGAGGTGCGGGGCTTTCTGGGTAAAGTGCAATTCATAAGACGGTTTATTGTAAAATTAACCTTGATTTGTGAATCACTATTTGGTCTCGTGAAGAACGGAAAGAAATTCCAATGGGATGACTGATGCCAAGTTACTTTCGAGCAGATCAAGCAGTATCTACAAAACCCACCCGTGTTGTCACCGCCAGAGTTGGGGAAGCCGTTGATTTTGTATCTGTCAGTAACCGACACGACAATGGGCTGCATGTTTGCGCAGGAATCTGAAGATAGAGTGGATAAAGCCATCTATTACCTGAGCAAGAAGATGCTGGAATATTGGACCCGTTACGCTCCGCTGGAGAAGGCTTGTTTGGCCTTGGTATGGGCTACTAGGAAGTTGAGGCACTACCTGTTACCTCACTCTGTAATACTGGTTTCGAAATTAGATCCCATCAAATATCTATTCGAGAAACCAGCGCTTACGGGTAGGCTAGCCCGTTGGTTGGTTCTTCTCTCCGAATTTGATTTGAAGTACATGACTCGCAAGTCTGTGAAAGGGAGAGCGGTAACGGAGTTTCTAGCTGATCACCTAGTGGAGGGAGATGAGGTAGTAGAGTATCTATTCCCAGATGAGGCCATTCTGCAGGTCAAAGAAAAGGTTTGGACTATGTACTTTGACGGAGTGTCTAATCAGTACGGGTATGGGATAGGGGTGTTGCTGATAGCACCCGAAAATTCCCACATACCCTTAGCCTTCAAACTCCGGTTCAAGGTATTAAACAATGAAGTAGAGTACGAGGCATGTATTGTTGGCTTGGAAGCCGCCCTGGAACTAGGGGCAAAACGGTTGGACGTCGTTGGGGACTCGAACCTGGTTGTGTCTCAAGCGAAAGGAGACTGGAAGGTTAAAGAAGAAAGGATAAAAATCTATCACCATACCCTGGACGTTCTAATCCCCAGGTTTGAGAAGCTAACCTTCACCTATCTATTAAGAGAGAGCAACAGGTTCGCTGACGCCTTATCAATTCTATCTTCCATGATGGACATCCCTTTGGGAGTCCGGATGCGTCCAATCATCATTGAACAGATGTATGTGTCGGCCTACGAGTTGATCACCGCGATAGATGAAGAACAAGATCAGAACCCATGGTATCATGACATCTGGAACTTCTTGGAAAAGGAGGCTTATCCACCAGGGACATATGCCAAAGATAAGAGGGCAATTCGGCGAATGGTTGCTCAGTTTATCATCTGCGAGGGTAAATTGTACAAACAAGGTCATCTGGGAATGCATAAACTGTGTGTTGACGCTAAAGAGTCAAAGCGCCTGATGGAGGCCATCCACGGAGGAGAGTGCGGATCGCATATGAGCGAAGTGATGCTAGTTCGAAAGATTCTCAGACAGGGTTACTACCGGTCAACCATGGAGGTGGATTGTATTGGTTTTGTTCGGCGATGCCACAAATGCTAGATCCATGCAAACCGCATGAACATCCCGCTGTCGAAGCTATATAACATGACTTCATTATGGCCATTTTCAATCTGGGGGATTGATGTTATTGGGGGAGTTACTCCGAAGGGGTCGAACGGGCATGAGTACATCTTGGTGGTGATAGACTACTTTACAAAGTGGGTCGAGGCCCAATCTTATACAGTGTTGAAAGCGTCGCATGTAGCTAAGTTCATCAGGAATAACATTATCTGCCGGTATGGGGTCCCGAATGAGATCATCTCAGACAATGGTTCCTACTTCAAGAAGGAAGTGATCGACTTGTTCGAGAAATACGACGTGGCTTTTCATAAGTTATTCACATATAGGCCGCAAACCAACAGAGCAGTTGAGGCTGCCAACAAGAACATCAAGCACATTCTACAGAAGATGGTGGAAACCTACAGGGACTGGCTAGATAAGTTGCCATTTTCTCTTTGGGGCTACAGGACATCGATTCAAACATCTGCTGGGGCAACTTCGTATTCTCTAGTTTATGGGATGGAGGCTGTTCTGCCAATCGAAGGTTAGGTTCCATCGCTGCAGATGATGGCTGAGTGCCAAATAGCGGAAGCAGATTGGCTGCAGAGTAGGTTTGAGAAACTTATGCTATTCGACGAGAGGAGGCTGAAAGCACTATACCACGTCCAAGGATATCAACGCAGAATTGCCAGGGCTTTCAATAAGAAAGTTAAGTCTAGGAATCTGAAAGAAGGGGATTTGGTGCTCAATGACAACCGAGCTCCCATCTACGACCCTAGGGGCAAGTTCAGACCCAATTGGACTGATGCTTACATCATCAAATCGATTTGGTCGGGTGGAGCTGTCATTCTTATGGACCTAGATGGCCTTGAGTTCTCCCAACCAATCAACATGGACAAGTTGAAGAAATACTATCCTTGAGTGGCTCGCAAGGCCGAAAACCCAAAAGGGCGACCTAGGCAAAAGTTAGAGCACAAAAAAATTTGAAATAAGAAAAATTGAGCTCGCAAGGTTGAAAACCCAGAAAGGGCGGCCTTGGCAAAAGTTAGAGCGCAAAAGGAGAGTGTTAACACCCGAGTGAACCCGAACCGACTGTGTCCATCTTCAGGATACGTAGGCAACTTCATTCTGAAGTCCAGCCATAAACACTTCTAAATCGACTGTGTCCATGTGACTGTTTTGGTCATCTTTGTCTTTTCTGCATCCAAGAGTTCGGTTGCGAGCTATAGTGTAGTGCTATTCAGACAAGGGACAACTTTCCAGTTGTCGGATTTGAGGTTGTACACCTTTGTGATAGATCTTGGGTGTGTCCAATTGTGATCCATATCGAAAATGGTTTTGAATAGTTTTAATAAAAGTTGATTTTGTTCAAATTAATCTTTATACAACTTAGACCATTTTTGGACCAAAACGGAAAATTTTCAGTACCCACAACCTTCAATTTCATTGATTTCACTACAAAGTTCTCCAACTCTCGATACAAATTGAAGTTGCTTTTTATTATATTCAAAAAGAAAACTTAAAAGTACAGATTAAAGCAATAAACTTGGGGCATAGCTAGGTGTTCCTATGTCCTCGCTCAGAGCTTGTGGAAGCTTCAGATGCCAAAGTAGGCCCAATTTGTGCCTCATCTTCAAGCCAAGCTATGCATTCACCAGAAAGGGCACAATTGAAATTGGGAGCGGGGGCCAGAAGTTCTCTCGTCCTCCATGCAGTGGAATACCGAGCTAGCTGTGGGCCTAGGATTGAAAATGAAGCTGGGTACCCTATTCCCTCTTCCGGGCAAGTCTGCTTATGTCCGAACTGACGCCGGAATCAGAATGGAAAATAGAAGACACAGTGTATCAAACCAATCAGCTGAATGCCAGGCTGACGGGACATGCTGTAGCTCATCTCGGTAGATCAAACTAGAAGCAACGTCAAGCAATGTCAAGGGCGAACCTGGTGCATATCCATTGGCACCACCACCCCTCATTTGGGAAATCAACTAGCCGTGGGTGAAAGAAATAGCCGCGCGCTGAATATGCTGGGCAAGAGTTCACTACTTTCAACTTCTCCATGATACCTGGGGAGGGATGAAAAATAAGAAAGATTAAAGAATAGAGGTGTATATGTGGAGAGAAAAATGAGAAAGGGTTTTGAGAGAAAAACAGAGCCTGAGGGCCGAGTGATGTAAGAAACACATGTGAGAATGGTGGGAAACATTACCTGCAAGAGTAGTGGACTTCCTGCAAACCTAGTTGTCTCTCGGCGATGGAAAGCATCCAAGCCCATCAGAGTCTCGGCTAGTGTTAAGCCAATGCAACTTTTGCCCTCCTTATATGTGGAGAGAAAAATGAGAAAGGGTTTTGAGAGAAAAACAGAGCCTGAGGGCCGAGTGATGTGAGAAACACATGTGAGAATGGTGGGAAACATTACCTGCAAGAGTAGTGGACTTCCTGCAAACCTAGTTGTCTCTCGGCGATGGAAAGCATCTAAGCCCATCAGAGTCTCGGCTAGTGTTAGGCCAATGCAACTTTTGCCCTCCTTCAAGCCTTGAGCAACTTCTATCAAGCAAATGCTAGACCCTCTGAAGCCAAGGGCAAGCAAGAAATGAGCCAACATGCACAAGCAAAGGGCATGCTGTCGAAAACCTTGCCAAAGACGGTCGCCGTGGTCACAGGCATCAGAAAACCGATGAATCAAGCTTGGAATGTCCAATTCCCCGTTATGAACCAGGGACTGAGCATCGTGTAAAGTGAGCCCGCACATCGTTTCTAAAGCCTGAATGTGGCCAAAACGAGACTGGGGCAAGATTTCCTCATCACGCCGGGATTCCATCAAAGCTTGGAATTTTTCAATTGTGGGGCATACCTCTTGTCCTCCAAAGCTAAAAACATGTGTAACCGGATTCCAACATCTAGCTGTGGCATAGAGAAACGGAAAACACAGCGGAGTACGGCTCAACGGGAATAGTGCGTTTAGCCCAAAATCTCGGAAATTCAAATTTTCCGAGCCATCTAAAGTCACAATCCAATTGGAGAGTTTTTCTGCGAAGAACAGTTCCATTTGGAGCAAAAATGGAGCTGAAATGAAGAAACCACAAAGCTGGAGCTTTTGTAGAAGATAAGGCATTGAGTGGAATACAGGTGGCAGCAATCTGGAGGCTTCCACCATAACTGGCCGACCAACTAGTTATAGTAGCCGACTGGCCACCTTTTTTTGCCGGCCGGCCATCTAAGTGGCCGACAATGGCTATAAGTGGCTAACAACCTCTTTTTGTCCCCAGCAGAGTGTTTTTGGTCTTCTTGTGTGACAAGGATGCTGAAAACCTGTGTTCTGTTCTACCCTGGATGCATCCGGCTTTTTTTGTTTAGTAGTTTTGTTGAGTTGTTTCAATTCAATTTATTTACCGAGTTGTTGTTTTGCTTATCGAGTTGTTGCAATTTGCTTATCGAGTTGTAATTCCTTTGATTGGTGTAGACCGCCCCGAGAACTCCCGGCTTCGCGCGCGAAGGCGTGAATTCGTTTGTTCTTTAGCTACTACAGTTCGGACTCGTGTCACGGTTCTGAATCTAATCTCACAAAGTGCAATGTAAGACCGATAAATCACCAAAGAGTCCAAATCCGGCAAATCGTTTTGGAAAACTGATTTTTATAAAGAAGTGCCAAACATGGACTGCTTTGCCAGATACAGAGTCGCTACCTAAATGTTTTACTTTGGGGGAATTTAGGAAACCCTGACTCGTGCCTAAGGCCACGTGTCCGTCATCACCAAAGTTGCCTCGGCTCGGGAACTTGGGTACGAGAGGGGAAGGCCATGCAATGAGTACCCCCGCTCGCTCGATCAAAGATCGGCCTTTACTAACATGATATGTTGTTTTTGAAAACATATGCATTCTTATTCCGGTTATTAACCCAGAATTACTATGTGATGCGCACAGCATACAAGTATAGACTAGATCGCCCAAGTTGGAACAAAACATTGCATGTTCGTTTGTTTGAAAATGGTTTAGAGGTGCTACTCGCAAGTAGGCTAAGGCATGAATTTTGATGAATTGTTCCAATTCAAGCAATCCAACCTTCACCCACAAGCATTCATGCAGTTAATCAAATAAGCAGTTAGCCTCATGGCAAGCATGCTAACATGGCAACACTAACACACATGCAGTATGCTAAAGTGTAAACACTCACAGTGTACTCCGAGCCAAAACAAAGAACTAGTTAGAAATCATGCATGATCCTAGTTCATGTTAAGATGTCTAATGCAACACACGCAAAAATGCAGCTAAAATAGGCTCGGCTATTCTAAGATGTCATGTGAATGCAACTTGACAACATGCTGTTGAACACGTATTCAAGTAAATATATTGAAATACAATGCAGTTAGTATGATGCGCCGAGCCCGGTGCATGCAATACAGATAAATGATGCACGCATGCAAGCATAAGGTATGCTAAACAAAATATGCCCTAGAACTAACCATCGTAAGTAGTTAAGTAAAACGGAGAAAGAAATGGGGGTTGGAAGACATGCATCACACACACGCACGCTTATTACAACAGTTGACCCTCTCGACGGAGGGTCCAAATAAGAAGCTAACTAGCTAATCTAAGCTGTATTCAAGTAAATATATTGAAATACAATGCAGTTAGTATGATGCGCCGAGCCCGGTGCATGCAATACAGATAAATGATGCACGCATGCAAGCATAAGGTATGCTAAACAAAATATGCCCTAGAACTAACCATCGTAAGTAGTTAAGTAAAAGGGAGAAAGAAATGGGGGTTGGAAGACATGCATCACACACACGCACGCTTATTACAATAGTTGACCCTCTCGACGGAGGGTCCAAACAAGAAGCTAACTAGCTAATCTAAGCTAATTAAACTAATTATTACATCACAAAGCTAATTAACTAACAAGCTAACTAATTAAGAAGCTAATTAACTAACAAGTTAACTAACTAGGTTATTACAACATAAATAAGCAGCTAAACGGATTAAATACTTAGGTACAGATCCAAAGCATTACCTAGCTAAGGAAAGTAGTAAAAAGAGGTCCTCGGGATGAGGAGTGCATGCATGCTCGGTCGCCTCGTTCGGAAATCCAACGCGATACCCCAACTTGCCTCTGTTTGCAATTGTTCTCAGAACTTTGCACCAAGCTCCAGAAAGCTTCAAATCCACCATGGGAACCTGTAGGAACATGGTCGACCAGTTGTTGATGGGGGAGACCACCTGCCGACCACATATCTTTGCTGCAGGCCAGAAAAAGTGGTCGGCCAGCTAGTTTTCCTGGTTGGCCGGCCAGTTTTTGCTGCACTTCTCCAATTTGTTGCAACAGACAGCAATAAAGGGCATGGCAATGTATTTGCAAGATATGTGTGCACACCCCCCCTCCCTATCATTTCATGAGCAAGAAAGGGCATGGCAATGTATTTGCAAGATATGTATGCACAACCACCCTCCCTATCATTTCATGATCTCAAGGGAGTGCGGTTCTCGACCCTCGGGCCACCAATCACGCATCTCGATGCATGATGGCCGAGAAGCCAAATTGTACAATTCAATATGAAATGAATGCACAAATAACACATAAATGCCTTAAACTCTATCATGTGTGATCAAGAGTGTCGGTGGCTGAGAATTGAGGCACGCTTCATCACTTCAAGTATGAAACGTCCATCGTTTCTCGTGTTTGGGGTAACACCTAATCCAAACACAATGTAAGCAACAACATGCATAACATAATGCAAACAACAAGATGGCATACACAATGCAAATAACAACATAGCATACACAATGCAATGTAACAAAATAGCATGCTCAATGCAATGTAGCTTGAGCATACACAATGCAAAGAACATGGCATACACAATGCAATGAACAACATGGCATACACAATGCAATGAACATGGCATACACAATGCAGTGAACAACATGGCATACTCAATGTAATGTAACTTAATGGCATGCTCAATGCAAACATGGGCATGCTAACAACATGTAAACAAACATGCCCAATGGACTTAAACCAAAAAATGGATAGACCTCAGTCATGCCCAAATCAGTGGCCATAATGCTAAAATGATGGCATGAAATGCAAAACAAAACATGCACATGCATTGGCCCATCAACTAGGCCTAAGAGCACAACCCTCAAACACATCGAAGAAGTGATAAACATGGAAGTGTGACAACACCACATGCTCTCAAATAAGGTATGAAATGATGCCAAATCATTAAAACAACACAAGCAAAGCATGCAAAGGTCCTTAAGCATTAAAGCTAGCAAAGAGGACTATACAAAGGGACATGCAACACATGGCACAAACGCATGAACCAACCATGGACAGAGCTCAAATAGGTCAAAATAAGGACCAAAACATGCTGAAATAGAGGCTCAAATGCCTAGGTATGCATGCATGCACACTAAGCCGCAAACAAGGTAATAATGCACAACCCTTAGAGGCACTCAAATGGTGAAAGAAATGGGAACATGACAATGCTACATGCTCTGAAATAACATATTAAGTGATGCCAAATCATGTACATGATACAAATGAAGCATGCTATGAAGCTCAAAGCTTGAAACTAGCATATGCATTTGTACTACAACTATGCAAAACATGAAGCATATGGCCAAGGCAACCCAAAACAGTCCTAGAACATGTCAAAATGATACTAAAAACATGTATGGAAGGAAGCGAAAATAAGCTAACATGGAGGGCATAAAGCATGGAATATGTAAAGCCAAAAGGGAAGGTTACACTACACCTACCAAGACCAAGCATAAGATGGCTTCGCCAACAAAAATCAGAGTTATATCATGGCAAAATAACCCCAAAGCACATTGAAATGATAGTTCGCAAGCTTAGGCATGAAGGCATACACAATGACTCATGTTTAAGGCATAAAGGACCAACCCTTCAAAGCATTGAAAGAGTAACAAATGCAAGTGTATGACCATGAAACATGCACTGAAATCACATATGAAATGATGCCAAATCATGAAAATAGCCCAAGCAATGCATGCTAGGGGACTTGGTACACAAAGCTAACAAGCTAGAATGAACCATGGCTATACAAAACAATGCATGAATGACCAAAACAACACAAATTAGAGCTAGAGCATGCTAAAACATGGACAAAATCTTCTTGGAGTTAAGCCAAAATCATGCCAGAATGATAGTCTAAAGCATGGTACACATTAGGCTAATTTGTGGAATTACACTACAAGTGTATGGAGCATGCAAGGGGCTATCAAACCAAACCTTAACAGAGGAATATCATAGAAAAACAACACCAAGAACATGCTGAAATGGACTCAAAACAAGCTAGAAAGACATGCTACTTCATGAAGCATACAAGACTAGTTTGTGAGAAATACACTACAAGTGTATAAGGCATGCAAGGGATGACAAAACCAAATCAAAACAGTGGTATGCCATGCCAAAATAACCCCAAAAACATGCTAATATGGAGCCAACATAAGCTTAACAAACATGCTCAAACATGAGGCAAATGAAGCAAGCATTCAAGACACAAGGAGAGGGGATGACCCTCTCCTATTTGGGACCTTAAAACACCATTTCCACCACTAAAATTCCTCTGAGTTTCAGTGGTGAGAAGGCCAAAACAAGGTGGTCCCAATAGCTTAAAAGGAAGGTTCAAAACAAGGCCTAACAAGGCACAAGAGGGGGTAGACCACCCCCAACACAAAAGAGACCTTAAACAAACATGTTAAGCATACAAAATCAGAACTTTTTGTAGTTTCAAGTCAAGCCAAAATAAGCATGCAAATAGGTCTAAAAGATTAAACCAAAACAAGGGTTTTAAGGGTTAGAAGCTCACCCTTGAAGAACACCTTCAAAGCTGCAACTCCAAGAACTTCTTTGAGCTCAAACTAATCCAAAAACTCCAAAACCAACCTCAAAGAGCCTCAGCAACAAAAAGGATGGTGTTTTAGTGTATGTTTGTGTGTTAAAGTGTGATAAAATGACACTTTCAAGCACAAAAATGAAGAGGATGGAGAATTATAGAGACAAGGGTGTATGTATAGCTCAAGCAACAAAATCTGAACCTGGAGAAGGAGTGGGGAGGTTTTCTTTTATAGAGAACCAAAGGTCAAGCTTGTTGGATAAGCTTTTGGCCTAAAGCCATCCCTTCATACACGTGTATGGAGGATCACTTTTGTGCCCTCCAGCTGTTACAACTGGCCAGAAAATATCTCCAAAAAGGTGATGGAAAGCTGCGGACCACTTGAAGTGGTCAGCCAGCTACTTCTACTGGTCGGCCGACCAGTGGAAGTGGTCGCCCAGGGCAAAAAGTGGTCGGCCATGGGGGGAGATGGTCTGCAGCATGAAAGCAAGGCAATAATGTGGTGGTCGACCAGAAAAGGTGGTCCAAAGACCAAGAAAACCAGTTGGCCGACCAGAAAACTGGCTGGCAGGAAGGAAAGTGGTCTCCCACCCTTGTACCACCTTCCAAACAAGGAAAACAAGGTTTGTACCAAAAACAAACTAAAAAGGATGCAAGACGAAAGTTCGGGATGCAAGGCGCGCGGCCGAGAGCCTCGAAAACTAGTCTACGGGCATCAAAAGGAGTCTACGACCACAAAAGTGGTCTCCAAGACCACAATGTCCCTCTAGGTAGAGGAAACAAGGTGTGGTTCAAAAACCACGCCAAACGGAGAACGTTAAGCGGTCCCGAGTCAAGGCGTGCGACTGAAGGCTCCGAAAATTGAAAACCGGTCTCCAAACGAGCGAAAAGTGGTCTACGACCACAAAAAGGTGGTCTATAGGACCTCTCCCTCCCTCTAGGGAAGGGAAACAAGGCTTGGTTCGCAAACCGAGCTAAAACGCAAAGAGTTCAGAGGCCCGGAGGCAAGGCACTCAGCCGAAAACTCCGAAACCTCAAACGAGCACAACATGTACTATCACTGTAATTACCCCGACCTCTGATTAATGCTAAACCATGATTATTTATGCGTAACAGTAATTTAGAAGGAATCCGGAATTAAATTGCATATGTATTGCATTGTCTTTGTGTTTTTACCTATTTGCTATAAAATGATCTGTTCATGTTTTATGTTTTAAACTGCAAATTGAATGCCTTATCGGCGGCCGAATCCGAAACTGGTTAGTGTTTTGTGTTAATTAGAATTAATGTGATTTTATGGTAAATTTAGTTGAAATTTGATTTGGTGTGATTCAATTAGGTTAAATAAGCTAAATTACATTAGTTGGACTTATCTACCGTTATGCCACTTAGTGGCTTGATTTGAGACCAACCTTATCACACCTTATTACACTTAGAAGCAAATCTCCTCAGCCATTTTCTTGGCCAAAACCGACTAGAGAGAGAGAGTTAGAAGAAAATAGAATTCATCTAGAGATTTGGCTTGGAACTTAGGAGAATTGAAGAGGCTTTGCAAATATGAGCTCCTAGACTTCGAATTCAAGGTTTAAGGTAGGAGTTTCCCCTTTCAATTGTGAATTTAAGATTAATTCTTGCTTGGTTCATGAGACATTAGTGATCTAAGTCATGAATTGATTGAAAATGTTGAATTGAGGCTTAAATCATGCATGCATGTCTACATTCTTGAATTGTGAGGTTGTTCTCATAGAATCCTCACATGCATGTCTATATTTTTGTTATAGTCCATGAATTCATCATATTCTTGAGCTTAATCTTGCTTTGGATCATGTTTTGGGGCATTAGAAGTCATGAGAATTCATGCATGTTACATTTAAGTTCTATTCTTGAAATTTTATTTGAAATTGTGTTTAATTGACTCACCTTTGGGCTTTGATTTTACAAATTGATCTTTGAAATATCTTATACTATGAGTTTACAAATGTTTTCCAGAAAATGGGCCCAAAGGGTTGAGATTTGAGGTGTTGAATGCTTGGTTTGAGCTTGGGAGGCAAATCTGGAAATTCCAGAATTTGGCTTCCTCGCTCGAGCGAAAGATTCCACGCTCGAGCGACCATCTTTTGTTCAGAGCTCTACTCGAGCGAAGGATTGATGGCTCGAGCGTAAATTGCAAGCTTTCAGGTTTTTGGTGCACGCAGATGCACACTTGAGCGACGAGACCTACATTCGAGCGAAGAGCTGTGTCTCACGCTCGAGCGAGCATCGAGCGGGCATCGAGCGTAAAATTTCAACAACCAGTACTTTTGCATTTTTACAGACCGCTCGAGCGATGGAGTCTACGCTCGAGCGACCCCTCTGTTTTGACAAGCTCGCTCGAGCAAAGGAAGCCACGCTCGAGCGAGACCCCTGTTTTCAGTAAGTTTTGAAAAATATTTTCCAAGACATCTTTGCATCCTCATTCCATCCTAGGCATTCCTAGGCCATGTTTAAGACTCTATAGTGAGGATTTAAGGTTAGAAACACACTAAGAACCATTGACGTAAGTTTTGTGTAATTAGAATGTGTGTTTCAAGTGTGTGTCCGTTATGTGTTATGTAGGTCACGTGTCGCGTGTCGTGTGATCAATCTGCTCCGTCTGTCTATTTCAAGGCCAACTGTGAGTAATAATTTAGTAAAGTTATGTTCAAACTGTATCTACTTTCTGTGTGATAAAACAAGATCTGTTTTCCAAAATGATATGTTCTGTACAATGAATGATTGTTCAATTTCTGATATGTATTCGTGACATCCTTAACATCATGTGATATCTGTTAGCTGTTACCCGGTATCGGAGGTTCCTTTATGGAACTTATTTCTGTCTGCACTCTATTACCCGTACCGGAGGCCCTGTCACGGGAGCTCAGCTTCTGTTCTGTTCTGTTACCCGGATCCGGAGGTTCCTTTATGGAACTGGTTATTCGTAACCTCACGTGTATACGTTCTGTTATGTTCTGTTTTGTTTATGCTAATGGATGTATCACGTAAGCTTAATCATGACTTATGATTTTTGTCTGTATATGATCTGGACAAATGATGAATTTGATACAAATCTGAATTATGATTTCTGAATCTGTACGAACTCATTCATTGAAACCCTTTACTCTATTATTATTCACTGGGTTTTTCTCACAGTTTATATTATGTATGTAGGTGAGTCGGCATGTGACCAGGGCCAGAGTTGACGGCCTTCTGTTTTGTTTTTGTTAGCCAACTGTTGTGCCTCCCGAGGAGGTTCCGAACGAAGCCTAAAGCCGTGGCTGTTTTTTTTTTGTGTGTTCATGCTAGTCTTGTAAAGTCAGGTATTGGGAAGCATATTCTGTAAATACCTTGTGAATATTGTGTATCTGGACTGGCATGTTTATGTATATATAAATAAGCTTTGAAATGTTCTGTCCCATGTACGTTATCACAGCTCAGTGGACCTTGTCTATTTTGTATTATTGCTTCTGCAGCCCCTTATTAATTGCTAATCTGTTCAGAGGCCTTTGGTAATCCATGGATTACTGGCCGGTTACGGTGCTAAAACTACAGGGGCGGGTTTGGGTCGTGACAATCACCGAGCACTCAATCGATGACGTCTGAGTCTTAAGATCAGTCAAAAATGGGGTGTCTACAGTTGCCCCTCTTTGACAGAACTCGGAAGTCAAGAAGTGACGTAAGTGAATGTCAAAACCTAGAGACGACCCATTTTTGACAAGGCCGAAGACTTAGACAAACAGGCAAGATAACAAAGAGATGTGCCCGCAGGCAGGGGCAAGATGCAAATGACATGCACAATGCCGAACATAACTTATGATCATGCAAATAAAGCTGTAATGAAGCAAATATGGAAAATAAATGCAACAGTTTAACAGGCGAATACGAACCAAACTACATTTCATGCAGAAATGATGTAAGAAAATATACAATCTTAACCATGCACCACGTAGGAAAGACTAAGAGCGACCGTTGGGGACATCCAAGGTCTCAAACAAGATTCCGATGCGTTGCACGCGAAAGGAAAAAGAGTGGTACAATCATTAGAACACGTTCCAAATGCACTTACCCAAAAAAGGGGGAAACATAGGGACACGTCCCGGCATTTCCAAGCAAAGGAGTGGTATAAGCATTGGAACACGTTCCAAATGCTCTTAACCAAAGAGAGAGAAATATAGGGACACGTCCTGGTGTTTCGGAGTGGTATAAGCATTGGAACACGTTCCAAATGCTCTTAACCAAAATGGGAGAAACATAGGGACACGTCCCAGTGTTTCGGAATGGTATAAGCATTGGAACACGTTCTCAATGCTCTTAACCAAAAGGGGAGAAACATAGGGATACGTCCTAGTGTTTCAGAATGGTATAAGCATTGGAACACGTTCCCAATGCTCTTAACCAAAGCGGGAGAAACAAGGGACACATCCCAGTGTTTCGGAATGGTATAAGCATTGGAACACGTTCCCAATGCTCTTAACCAAAGAGGGAGAAACATAGGGACACGTCCCAGTGTTTCGGAATGGTATAAGCATTGGAACACGTTCCCAATGCTCTTAACCAAAGAGGGAGAAACATAGGGACACGTCGCAATGTTTCGGAGTGGTATAAGCATTGGAACACGTTCCCAATTCTCTTAACCAAAAGGAGAGAAACATAGGGACACGTCCTAGTGTTTTAGAATGGTATAAGCATTGGAACACGTTCTCAATGCTCTTAACCAAAGAGGGAGAAAAATAGGGACACGTCCTAGTGTTTCGGAATAGTATAAGTATTAGAACACGTTCCCAATGCTCTTAACCAAAGAGGGAGAAACATAGGGACACGTCCCAGTGTTTCGAAATGGTATAAGCATTGGAACACGTTCCCAATGCTCTTAACCAAAGAGGGAGAAACATAGGGTCACGTCCCAGTGTTTTGGAGTGGTGCAAAACAATGCAAGAGGAGTGTGCATAACAATGCAATATAGGTGTGCATAACAATGCAAGATAGGTGTGCATAACAATGCGAGTGAAACATGCGTGACAACGCATGTGAAGAGTGCATGACAATGTGGGTGGAAGGGTGCATAACAATGCGGGTGGAACATGCGTGACAACGCATGTGAAGAGTGCATGACAATGCGGGTGGAATGGTGCATAACAATGCAACTGAAGAGTGCATACATATTCTGTGCACAATAATCAATGCATATTCGATGCAATATGGTCAATGGAGAAATGCGCGTCTTGACAAGACCGATTTAGGCGCTACCTCCGATTTACCTCTTGGAGGGGTTACAATATATTTCAAAAAGGATACACCTTGTGCATGCCAACTGACGATGAGTTACGTGTCGAAGACATGAGTTGAAACTTCCGTAGAAATATTTTGAACTGAAAAGTGGATTCTTCATGTAGAAGCCACGGATGCTGTTTTCCTTCCTGATCATATTCACAACTTTCCCTATTCTCCAACGGGGTGGCAGACTAGGTTGGTTCAGTATCCATAATTGAGGTGCATACATTCTATCTCAACCTATGGGGCTTCCATACAGATTTCAAGTCGGGGATACACCCTGGGTATTTAAACCAGACTTCAGTCTCGGAAATCCCGAACCTTTGCGTTCTAGGCATCAACCATTCGAACTCTAGTTTCCACCGTCGCAGTTGGTCTCCTAGGAACTCATTGCGAACACAGCCAAGATGCCCTTGGCAGGGAATGATACTCAAGGAGAGAACTTTTGATCGCCATACAGGCTTTGAAGCAGGCTTGAACTTGAGTTTGAGGTAGAGGCACACTCATACTTCGGAGTATTGACAAGACTTGAGGAGGTACATCCGGAATACAATCTCGGAATTTGCTGAAGTTGAAACAAACTCAGATGCTTCAATTTTTCTTCTTTTCTTTTGCTTTGCAGCCTAGAACCTAAATAGCTTCAGATAGGTCCTAGTTTTACTGTTCTCACATGACCTGGGTTGAACCCTGCGGTTTTATGAAAGAACAAATTCTGTTTTGCACAAATGTGGAGAATGGCACAGCACTCTGAGCACATAACGATTTTATTTCTGAATTTGAAATTGAGAAACGAGTTCTTAACCGGGTATTGAGCCTACGACTGACCACAACAAAAATGACTCAACAAAGGAAAAATAAAGGTAAACAACCTAAACACATCTATTGACACTCAAAACGGCTCAAGACAAGAATCAAAACAAAAACACAACACAACACTCGAATATGTTCCAAAGGCGAGAGACCTCTCGGTTGACTGGGAGCCCAGTCTCTTCAGGTATTATTTCCCACCCTTTCTTATTTGTGTCTCTCACATCACTCGGCCCTCAGGCTCCGTTTTTCTGAAAAAGCCCTTTTCTCACTTTTTCTCTCAGCGCACATCTCTCTATTTTTCAATCTCTCATTTTTTATCCCTCCCCTGGGTGGTTGATGAATAAACAAGAAGTTGTGGGCCCTTGCCCCTGGTATTCTACCAGATTTCTTCTTCTTTTGCTCACAGTAGTGAACTTTCCCACAGAGGGGTTGCGACATGAAGTGCAGTAGATCCGCAGCTAACATTGGTTGATGATGCCCTTGGCCAGTTGGGATGTGATCAGACCTATCCAGATGAGGGAGTGGAATATCCCGATCCATTCCAATTCATGCTTCGCACTTGGCTTGATACCTCGCTGCTTGGGGGATGAGAGAGCTTTCGGCCGTTTGCTGTTAACTTCAGTTGTGCCCTTTCTGGCGAGTACAGTGCCCTTTCTGGCAAGTATGTTGACAATGGGGAAAAGACAGAACACCTGACTCAACTGTGCCCCTAGTTCATCATTTTGACCATTTTTTTGTTTTGGCTTTCTACTAAAACAATTTTGACCAATATGAGAGTTAGATTAACATACTTGTTCAACTTTTTGATTTGAAATCATGCAAGTCAGGCTATAAGCACTGAAAATTTTTCTTTTTGGGTCCAAGATATGGTCTAGTTTTGGAAAAAATGGAATAATTTTCGAGAAAAAATTAGTCAACCTCATTAACAATTCTCAAAAACTATTTTTACAAATGGCCACTGCTCGACCAACACAGAATTCACTATTGAGATGCACAATCTCAGATCCAAAACAATAGAAAATTGCCCCTTGTCTAAAGGGCATTACATGGCAACGAAAAGTTGCCCCTTGTCTGAATGGCACCATAGCGCACCGTAATCAGTCCTCAAAGTGACAATCACAATCGAACTCTCGGATACAGAGAAGACAAAGATGATCGGAACCAATCGATTTGGAAGTGTTTATGGCTAGACTTCAGAATGAAGTTGCCTATGTATCCCAAAGATGGGAATCAAGCCTAGTGTAGTTCCGGGGTTAAGGTACACTCGGGTATTAACCTCTTCTTTTGCGCTCTAACTTTTGCCAAGGCCGCCCTTCCGGGTTTTCAACCTTGCGAGCTTTGTTTTTTTTTTTTTCTTTTCTTTTCAATTCTTTTCCTTTCTTTTCCTTTCTTTTCTTCTTTTTTCATCTTTTCTTTTCATTTTCTTCATTTTTCTTCTTTTTCTTTTTTCATCTTTTCATTTTTGTTCTTTTTCTTTTCTTTTTCTTGCTCTAACTTTTGCCTGGGTCACCCTTCAGGGTTTTCGGCCTAGTGAGCCTCTCAAGGGTAAATGTGTAGCTTTGTCCATGTCGAATGGTTTTGAGATCTCGAAGCCATCTGAATCCAGGAGAATGGCTGATGTTCGCTGATGACGTAAAAGTCCATCCGATAGGGGCAGAATTTGCCCCTAGTGTTGTGGATGGGAACTTGGTTGTCCTTCAGCAATACTTTCTTCTTTCCTCCCTTCTGGGATTTGGCATTCTTGCCGATCTTTGTTAGCTTGAGAAATGTCCCGATTTTTGACTTTTCGAGCACATCTGACATTTTTTGTGCCCCTAGTTCAAGAGCTGCTTCTTATCTAGCTTTGCAAGCTTCCTTTGATCACATTTGATCTTCTTGTCCCTAGTTCAAGGGTTGCTTCTAATCTGGCCATACAAGCCTCACATTGTGGTTGACCGTTGAACATTTTGGATCCAAGTTCAAGGTTTGAAAGCAAAGGGGTTGAGTCTTGAGGCTGAGAGCGATCTTAAGATGCATAATCTCAAAATCAATTCCACACAGGTCTTTGTGGGACGGCGCAAAACATTTTTTGAAATCTTTTAAGAAAGCGACTAGTCGTTCGCGCTGAAGACAATATAGAACCAATCTAGATTAAGCCAGGATCCTTCTCAGTACTCAGATTAACAAGCATGATCTCACTCATTAAGGGCTTAGCATGCCTCTCTTTCTCTCAATTGATCAAATTTTTACAAATCCCGAGGAATTCCTCCCTCTTCGTTTTCACCACAGTGTTCAAAAAGTTTTGAAAAACTTAGGTCAATGCAATGACTTAAAGGCACAGAAAAGACACAGTTTTTAGTCAAATACTGCCATCTTATTCAAAACTTTTGGCACAACTGGCACAAGGCAGAAACAAACACAAGAGTGTGAAAATCGCTGCTGTTTCATTCAAAATCTGTTGACACAACTGGCTCCAAGGCAGAAACAGAGTCAAAAGAAAGGGAAAAGACAAACACAAAACAAACAAGTGATGTCCAAGGTAATGCCCCCGAAATCACCTGACTCTAACAAAACAAGATTGACTCGATACAACAAGACAGACCCAACTGACTCAGTACAAAAAGACTGACTCTATACAACGCAACAGAATTGACTGAATACCCAAGTCAGGAAGCAAAATAAACAGCATTCGCAAATGCTCAAAGTAGTGCGTGCCAAACGCTACATTTGGAGTAAACTGAGCGCCATCCGCAGGTGGTTCATCCCCCGATCATATCACATTATCCCCCAAATTCACTGATCCAGTGACGATAGACTTTGCTGAGCTTGGTGGGATGACGACCTTGTTGTCAAACAAATCTTGTACTTCGTGGCGAAGTCAGAAGCAATTGTCGGTGCTATGACCGGTTTGTTGATGGTAGGCACAGTACTGGGTAGCATCATGACCGGATGGAAGACGACTAGGGAGAGGTCGAGGCTCGAGGGGTTTGAGATGACCTTTTTCAACGAGGATTTGAAGAGCCTTGGACAAAGGCATATAGAGGGCATGGAAGACCCTCCGACCTCGGGGTAGGTACTTTGAGGTTTGTGGATTTTTGCTGGACGCACTAGCAAAGGGGTTAGTAGGTGCGGACTTGGTTGGCTGATCTCTTCCGAGTGTAGGATTAGAGCTGAAAGGATCGTTTCTGGTACGACGGCCCTTCTCCCAGTTCTCTCCTTGTTTCGAACTGCTCTCATTCTGAGTGGCGAAAATGTCATCCATAGTTTTTGTAACAACTGCATGCACTTGCTGTTTGTTCAGTCCTTCGGCTTTCAAAGTCTCAACAGCCCATAGAAGGTGTTCATAGGGATCATTGTCTGCCCCTACCTTGTTCTTTCCACTTGCCTTAGCTTGGTCGAAGGTTTGGGTCGCTACATCAGAGCGGAGCCCTGTTGTTGTCGACATGTCATTGCCAAAACTTGGGATGGCTTCAGGTTGGCCAATTTCAATTACAATTTGCCCTAGGAGTAGGGAGTCTTCTGGTGTGAAATTTTTGGCATGTGATGTGGTCGATGGTGGAGCCGATAGTCCAAAGGCTAGATCAGCCACAGTTCTTTGAAGATCATCGATCATTCCCATCAGCTCAAAAGTAGTGGGCTCATGGATTTGAGATGATTGGGGTTCCAAGACTGGATGTGTGGTAGGTGCCCTAGATGGGATTGCATTTTGGCATCAGTTTCACCCTGTAAGGCGATTTCCTGGTTTAATGCTGTTACCATGGCCACAGCCTCTTCCGAACTCTGTGTCATCATGAGTCTACTGAATTGAACAGAGGTGATGTGACTGGTGACTAATGGATCAGATGAACCGGTGAGCCTTGATTGGCCTTTCTCTACCTTACCTCAGCGAAGGAAAACACTGGCTGCTCTGAACTGAATCCCTGACCTGACAAAGTCTATCAGCACAAGTCCAATGTACCCGGGAGATATTGGAGCCCTCTGAAGCTATGGTTCCATGACTACCTAGCAAAAGAGAAAACATGCAGCATCTCAGCCTGATTTCACCAGAACAGATATAAGCATGGCTGAATGACTGTGTTCTCCACTGAATTCTGTCCAAAATTCTGCCTGTAAACTGATATCCTCAGGTAAAACTGATCCTTCAAATACTGATGCCCGCGGGCCTGATACCCATACTTTGAAAATTGATACATGCATTCCTGTAGAGGCATACTCTAAAAGCACATAGCAAGCAAATAAGAGCCAAAACACCCCTATGGAGGGGGTAGGGTTTCCCTGTCCTATTTTGTCAGGAGCTAGGTTTTTACTACGCATGCAGCGGTTTGAAACAACTTACAACTGGATAAGCAACCTGCCCTAGCTTGGAATGGTTACTACGGATTCCGATATGCACTAGGTTGAATGGTCAAAAAGGGTGCCTCGGTAACAACCGAGGTTTGTGTTCCCATTGTGGCAAAGCCCGTAACCGGTCTGTCTTATGGCACGTATCCTCAGGCAAACCGTTCAGGAATAGCAAACGGCAAACACAGTGTCTTAGGCGCACCAATGCAAATGCAATGCAAAGAAACACATAAGTATAGTCAAAACAAGATATCATGAGTTCGAGTCAAGTTCTCTAAATCCCCAGCTGAGTCCCCAGAAACTGTAGGCCGCCCCGAGAACTCCCAGCTCTGCGCACGAAGGCGCGAATTCATTTATTCTTTAACTATTATAGTTCGGACTCGTGTCACAATTCTGAATCTAATCTCACAAAGTGCAATGTGAGACCGATAAATCACCAAAGAGTCCAAATCCGGCAAATCGTTTTGGAAAATTGATTTTTATAAAGAAGTGCCAAACATGGACTACTTTACCAGATACAAAGTCGCCACCTAAATGTTTTATTTTGGGGGAATTTAGGAAACCCTGACTCGTGCCTAAGGCCACGTGTCCATCATCACCAAAGTTGCCTTGGCTCGGGAACTTGGGTACGAGAGGGGAAGGTCATGCAATGAGCACGCCCGCTTGCTTGATCAAAGATCGGCCTTTACTAACATGATATGTTGTTTTTGAAAACACATGCGTTCTTATTCCGGTTATTAACCTAGACTTACTATGTGATGCGCACAGCATACAAGTATAGACTAGATCGCCCAAGTTGGAATAAAACATTGCATGTTCATTTGTTTGAAAATGGTTTAGAGGTGCTACTCGCAAGTAGGCTAAGGCGTGAATTTTGATGAATTGTTCCAATTCAAGCAATTCAACCTTTACCCACAGGCATTCAGGCAGTTAATCAAATAAGCAGTTAGCCTCATGACAAGCATGCTAACATGGCAACACTAACACACATGCAGTATGCTAAAGTGTAAACACTCACAGTGTACGCCGAGCCAAAATAGAGAATTAGTTAGAAATCAGGCATGATCCTAGTTCATGTTAAGATGTCTAATGCAACACACGCAAAAATGCAGCTAAAATAGGCTCGGCTATTCTAAGATGTCATGTGAATGCAACTTGATAACATGCTGTTGAACACGTATTCAAGTAAATATATTGAAATACAATGCAGTTAGTATGATGCGCCAAGTGCAGTGCATGCAATACAGATGAATGATGTGTGCATGCAAGCATAAGGTATTCTAAACAAAATATGCCCAAGAACTAACCATCGTAAGCGGTTAAGTAAAAGGGAGAAAGAAATGGGGGTTGGAAGACATGCATCACACACATGCACGCTTATTACAACAGTTGACCCTCTCGACGGAGGGTCCGAATAAGAAGCTAACTAGCTAATCTAAGCTAATTAAACTAATTATTACATCACAAAGCTAATTAACTAACAAGCTAACTAATTAAGAAGCTAATTAACTAACAAGTTAACTAACTAGGTTATTACAACATAAATAAGCAGCTAAACGCATTAACTACTTAGGTACAGATCCAAAGCATAACCTAGCTAAGGAAAGTAGTAAAAAGAGGTCCTCGAGATGAGGAGTGCATGCATGCTCGGTCGCCTCGTTCGGAAATCCAACGCGATGCCCCAACTTGCCTCTGTTTGCAATTGTTCTCAGAACTTTGCACCAAGCTCCAGAAAGCTTCAAATCCACCATGGGAACCTGTAGGAACATGGCCGACCAGTTGTTGATGGGGGAGACCACCTGCCGACCATATATCTTTGCTGCAGGCCAGAAAAAGTGGTCGGCCAACTAGTTTTCCTGGTTGGCCGACCAATTTTTGCTGTACTTCTCCAATTTGCTGCAACAGAGAGCAAGAAAGGGCATGGCAATGTATTTGCAAGATATGTATGCATAACCACCCTCCCTATCATTTCATGATCTCAAGGGAGTGCGATTCTCGACCCTCGGGCCACCAATCGCGCATCTCGATGCATGATGGCCGAGAAGCCAAATTGCACAATTCAATATGAAATGAATGCACAAATAACACATAAATGCCTTAAACTCTATAATGTATGATCAAGAGTGTCGGCAGCCGAAAATTGAGGCACGTTTCATCACTTCAAGTATGAAACGTCCATCGTTTCTCGTGTTTGGGAAAGCACCTAATCCAAACACAATGCAAGCAACAACATGCATAACACAATGCAAATAACAAGATGGCATCCACAATGCAAATAATAACATAGCATACACAATGCAATGTAACAAAATGGCATGCTCAATGCAATGTAGCTTGAGCATACACAATGCAATGAACAACATGGCATACACAATGCAATGAACATGGCATACACAATGCAGTGAACAACATGGCATACTCAATGCAATGTAACTTAATGGCATGCTCAATGCAAACATGGGCATGCTAACAACATGTAAACAAACATGCTCAATGGACTTAAACCAAAAAATGGATAGACCTCAGTCATGCCCAAATCAGTGGCCATAATGCTAAAATGATGGCATGAAATGAAAAACAAAACATGCACATGCATTGGCCCATCAACTAGGCCTAAGAGCACAACCCTCAAACACATTGAAGAAGTGATAAACATGGAAGTGTGACAACACCACATGCTCTCAAATAAGGTATGAAATAATGCCAAATCATTAAAACAACACAAGTAAAGCATGCAAGGGTCCTTAAGCATTAAAGCTAGCAAAGAGGACTATACAAAGGGACATGCAACACATGGCACAAACGCATGAACCAACCATGGACAGAGCTCAAATAGGTCAAAACAAGGACCAAAACATGCTGAAATGGGGGCTCAAATGCCTAGGCATGCATGCATGCACACTAAGCCGCAAACAAGGTAATAATGCACAACCCTTAGAGGCACTCAAAGGGTGAAATAAATGGAAATATGGAAATGCTACATGCTCTGAAATAACATATTAAGTGATGCCAAATTGTGTACATGATACAAACGAAGCATGCTATGAAGCTCAAAGCTTGAAACTAGCATATGCATTTGTACTACAACTATGCAAAACATGAAGCATATGGCCAAGGCAACCCAAAATAGTCTTAGAACATGTCAAAATGATACTAAAAACATGTATGGAAGGAAGCCAAAATAAGCTAACATGGAGGGCATAAAGCATGGAATATACAAGGCCAAAAGGGAGGGTTACACTACACCAACCAAGACCAAGCATAAGATGGCTTTGCTAACAAAAATCAGAGTTATATCATGGCAAAATAACCCAAAAGCACATTGAAATGATGGCTCGCAAGCTTAGGCATGAAGGCATACACAATTACTCATGTTTAAGGCATAAAGGACCAACCCTTCAAAGCATTGAAAGAGTGAAAAATGCAAGTGTATGACCATGAAACATGCACTGAAATCACATATGAAATGATGCCAAATCATGAAAATAGCCCAAGCAATGCATGCTAGGGGACTTGGTACACAAAGCTAACAAGCTAGAATGAACCATGGCTGTACAAAACAATGCATTAATGACCAAAACAACACAAATTAGAGCTAGGGCATGCTAAAACATAGACAAAATCTTCTTGGGGTTAAGCCAAAATCATGCTAGAATGATAGTCTAAAGCATGGTGCATATTAGGCTAATTTGTGGAATTGTACCACAAGTGCATGGAGCATGCAAGGGGCTATCAACCAAACCTTAACAGAGGTATATCATGGCAAAACAACACCAAGAACATGCTGAAATGAACTCAAAACAAGCTAGAAAGACATGCTACTTCATGAAGCATACAAGACTAGTTTGTGAGAAATACACTACAAGTGTATAAGGCATGCAAGGGATGACAAAACCAAATCAAAACAATGGTATGCCATGCCAAAATAACCCCAAATACATGCTAAGATGGAGCCAACATAAGCTTAACAAATATGCTCAAACATGAGGCAAATGAAGCAAGCATTCAAGACACAAGGAGAAGGGATGACCCTTTCCTATTTGGGACCTTAAAAAACCATTTCCACCACTGAAATTCCTCTGAGTTTCAGTGGCGAGAAGGCCAAAACAAGGTGGTCCCAATAGCTTAAAAGGAAGGTTCAAAACAAGGCCTAACAAGGCACAAGAGGGGGTAGACCACCCCTAACACAAAAGAAACCTTAAACAAACATGTTAAGCATACAAAATCAGAACTTTTTGTAGTTTAAAGTCAAGCCAAAATAAGCATGCAAATAGGTCCAAAAACTCAAACCAAAACAAGGGTTTTAAGGGTTAGAAGCACACCCTTGAAGAACACCTTCGAAGTTGCAACTCCAGCAACTTTTTTGAGCTCAAACTAATCCAAAAACTCCAAAACCAACCTCAAAGAGCCTCAGCAACAAAAGGATGGTGTTTTAGTGTGTTTGTGTGTTAAAGTGTGATAAAATGACACTTTCAAGCACAAAAATGAAGAGGATGGAGAATTATAAAGACAAGGGTGTATGTATATCTCAAGCAACAAAATCTGAACCTGGAGAAGGAGGGGGGAGGTTCTCTTTTATAGAGAACCAAAGGTTAAGCTTGTTGGACAAGCTTCTGGCCTAAAGCCATCCCTCCATACACGTGTATGGAGGATCACTTCTGTGCCCTCCAGCTGTTATAGCTGGCCAGAAAATATCTCCAAAAAGGGGATGGAAAGCTGCGGACCACTTGAAGTGGTCGGCCAGGGCAAAAAGTGGTCGTCCATGGGGAGAGATGGTTTGTAGCATGAAAGCAGGGCAATGGTGTGGTGGCCGACCAGAAAAGGTGGTCTAAAGACCAAGAAAACCAATTGGCCAACCAAAAAACTTGCTGACAGGAAGAAAAGTGGTCTCCAAGGGGAAGAACTGGTCTCCCACCCTTGTACCACCTTCCAAACAAGGAAAACAAGGTTTGTACAAAAAATAAACCAAAAAGGATACAAGACGAAAGTTCGGGAGGCAAGGGGCACAGCCGGGAGCCTCAAAAACTAGTCTACGGGCATCAAAAGTGGTCTACGATCACAAAAGTGGTCTCCAAGACCACAGTGTCCCTCTAGGCAGAGGAAACAAGGTGTGGTTCAAAAACCATGCCAAACGGAGAACGTTAAGTGGTCCCGAGTCAAGACGCGCGGCCGAAGGCTCTGAAAACCGGAAACCGATCTCCAAATGAGCAAAAAGTGGTCTACGACCACGAAAAGTGGTCTATGACCACAAAAAGGTGGTCTACAGGACCTCTTCCTCCCTCCAGAGAAGGGAAACAAGGCTTGGTCCACAAACCGAGCCGAAACGCAAAGAGTTCAGAGGCCCGGAGGCAAGGCACTCAGCCAAAAACTCCGAAACCTCGAACGAGCACAACATGCACTATCACTGATCGCTCAATCGATGACGTCTGAGTCTTAATGTCGGTCAAAAATGGGGTGTCTACAATTGGCCTATCAAGGCCTTGTGTTGTTTATCGAGTTGTTTTATTCTTTCAGTTGTTAGTTGGTTCACTACTTGATTAAGACAATGCAATTTGAACGCGCAATTTTCAAAAATTAATCTCATTTTCATGTTGTACGATGTTATGCGATGCTCAAAATATAAAATGCAACACTTTTTGAACAAAAAGCTATTTTCATTCAATCATGGTTTCTTTTACAAAAGGTACAAGTTTTAAAGAAAATACAACTGCCTAAGGCTGTACAATGTGCTAATGCTACTAGCAAAAAGAAAATAAAGAAAAAACTTCTGATTCGGTGCCACCCATCTCAAGATCGAGAGGCTCTCTTCATTCTCTTCCTCGGCTGGGCGGACTCAGAGCTATCGCCGTCAGCACCACTGTCTGAATCTGGGCTTGAGCTGGAGCCGAAACCAGAGCTGCCTCCGCTCGCATCCTCGGAGCCCTCCTCAGTGTCGTCTCCACCCTCAGAACCTGAGCTAGTGCCGTCGCCTCTGCCCTCAGATGACTCTGACTGCGGACTCGTTGGCTTATTGTCCTCACTGGACTCGTCATCGTCATTGTCATCACGCGTGACAGGCTCCCGATGCCTTCTTCAGCTGTGTGTCGAAATCTCTCTCTCTGCTGCTGGAGAAGGCTCTGAGGGTCCTGACTGTGAGGGTGTGACCTGAAAGACAGTTTGAATATATTAGCATGAGTATTAGATGCAAGTATAGTGTGCAGAGTGAGTACATACAGAAATCAGATACAGTCTGTGAATGCAGTGTGTCAGATGTGATCAATACATGCAGTGTAACAATGCAATATAGGGAAATGTTCAGTTAAGATGCCAGTTTCAGTATATCAGTAGAAATATGATAACCGAAATGCAAGAAGGCTGAAAAAGTACCTGAAAGCCGTGGGAGCTAAGCATAGTCTCTCTCCTCAAAATCATGCCCTCGAAGGAGGCCAACACCCCAAGTAAACCCTCGACATACTCTATAGAGGGCTGCAAATGCAAGTTGAAATGATCACTGAATGAATGAATATCTGAGCGATAAATGAAAGCTGTAATGCATACCGGTTGTGAGTCAGATGTCTTGACATAGCGGTGATCAGGCAATGGGGGGTCAAGCGGAATCTGATAAGGCACTCCAGAGTACCGCCAACCTATCAAATCAGTCGGAAGATCCAGCCATCCAACACACTGCCTGGTAGGAGGCATCCCTCTAGCCCCACTCATCGAAGGAGCGTCTACTGCCCAAGCCCTACTTGTCGAAGGAGCATCTGCTGCCCGAGCCCTACTCAATGAAGCAATATCAGCTGTCCTCCCTGTGGGAGCACGAGCGCCTGTCAGCAAGAGAATCAGGTATGTTTGGAGGTAAGTCGTGTAGTCCCCCTCCCCGATAAACCGATCTGCATCTGCGCCTCGCATGACATCAGTAATCTCTTGAGGGGAGAAACTCTCGGTGGCTTGCATAGAAGGCGGGGGCGGTAAGGGGACTAACTGTAGTGGCAGGCCTAGACTCTGTCGCATGAAGCGCTTGCCAAGGAACCAGGCTCGGCCTACTGGCCCCTCAAGTAGGATCCGATACCAGGAAGCACCCCAAGCGCCGGCAAAGTGAAAGCGGGCAAACCCTGGCATCGACGCCCAAGGCTTCCATGTGACCTGCAGACAACAAAGTGCATAGTTTGATCAATTACCATTAGATATGCAAAATGAATTAAAGCTGAAAGCAGAAAAACTGTGAGTTTTGAAGTACCTCTATTGTCCTCACTATGTCGAAGTACTGGCAGAGGGTCTCTCGGGCTCTCGGCTGACACCGATCGTCATATCTATGCGAGTACGGTACCTCGAGCGGCGTCTCGACCTCCGACTCAGGGGCAAGAGCTGGGAAATAGGCATACACCCACAACTCTGGAAAGCAAAGGGGTGATAGTGAGAATACAGAATACACAGATAATGTAGAAAGCAGGGTATGTGTGCAGAAAATGCAGAAAATGCAAAGAATATAGAATACAGAAAATGCAGAAAGCAAAGTGTGGCATAGTATATAGAGAGTACTAGTGCAGAGAAGAGATTAGACTATGTGTGTGTAGTGTGCGGTGTGTGCAGTGTACAGAAAGTGCAAAGTAGAAAGCACGGAAAAAAGTGCAAAGTAGAAAGCATGGTGAAAAATGTAAAGCTAAAAAGCAAAACGTACCTCCCAGGCTCTCCAATAGCCACCTACTCTGTTCCCGCTCCTGCGAGAGGTCGAGCTCATATAGCAATATAAAGTGGCGAGGCCGGCGCCACCACAATCATAATGACGAACTTGGGATAGGTCCACTAAAGCACTCAGAAGGTACAGCCTGACTGTGTTCGCTCTGTCGGCGAATAATGTAGTGCCGAAGAGGAACATCAAGAAACCTCGAGCATATTGCTCTGTAGCCTCAATCGTCGCGGGCTCAGTCCCTCTGAAATGGTCTGAGAACCAGGTATATCTGACCATGCCTGGTCAATCGGCGGACGGGCTCCAAGAAGATAAATCCAAGCAGCCTCCCACTCATCCATATCGGAATCGTATGGGATCGGCTGGCCTTCTACCTCAAGGCCTTTCAGCATGGTGAAGTCATATGGGGTCATGGTCATGTCCCCGGTAGTAGAGAAATGGAAGGAGTTGGTGGTGTCCCACCATCTCTCTACTAGTGCTCCTAACAGAGTCCTGCTCGCCATGAGACGCGAAGGTCCCATGCAGAATAGGCCAAACCCTGCCTTGTCAATAATCTGCCGGACATCGTCAGGGAGATCCATACACCACTCCCTCGTTGTGGTCGACCCGTATCCACGGATGAAACGGGAGTCTACCTGTGTGGATGAGCAGAAGTACAATGTATAAATGTGTTCAAAATGAGCAGAAATTCAATGTATGCATGTGTTCAAAATGAGCAGAAATTCAGTGTATGCATGTGTTCAGAATGAGCAAAAATTCAGTGTATGCATGTGTTCAGAATGAGCAGAAGTACAGTGTGTGAATATGTTTAGAATGAGCAGATGAAATACAGAGCAAAAGTGTGACCTATACAAGAAATGTAAAGTGCATCGCGAAAACTGTAAGAGTGCCATGTGTACCTTAGTGGCGTCATAAGATAGATGAGACTCAGGCTCCCGTAGTAGAAGATCTACGGGTGCGCGCCGTGCAAATCCAGTAAAGTGGCGGACTGTGCCAGGTGGTAGTACATGTGCCTCGGGGTGGTATGTCATTGGGTCGAATGGCCGGACTCTTGGCAGCAATGGTATAACGTCAAGCTCCCTTTCCATCCTCAGAGAACCCTCGTCGTGCGAAGCGTCGTCTGCCATCTGAAAAGAAGTTGAAAAAATAGGCGAAAATAAGCAAAATGGGCGAAAAATGCCAAAAGTCAACGAAAGTCAAGTTGTTTTGAGGCCTTGTCTCTTGAGAAAGTGCAAGAAAAGTTCATTTTTCAACTCAAAATGTCTCCGTGGGAGTTTCAATTCATGTCTTCGATGCAGGACTCATCGTCAGCCGGCATGAACAAGGTGTATCCTTTTGAAATACATTGTAACTCCTCTGAGAGGTAAATCGGAGGTTGCAATTGAATTGGTCTTGTTAAGGCGCGCGTTTCTTTATTCGATGTGTTACATTGAACGTGTTATTGATTTTGCATTGAATATGTATTGTGTACATAATAGGTATGCTGCATTGCATTGCACTACATGTATTCTCATGTTTGTATATAATATGCATGTGCCATTGTATTGCATTGTACATGCCTTTACGTTCGCATAGAATTGTCCATACCTATTGCATTGAACATGCATTCGATGTTGCATAGAACATGCTCCATTTCTCATTGCATAGAACATGCATTCCTTTTGTATTGTACTTGTCAAAGTTTCTGTCTTGTGCAAACACGATATTGTATGTACGGTTCATTCAGAGGGATTCCGGGTAAGATCATGCCTGTCCTTTGAACACCTTGCTTTGGTTAGAAACACTCAGGTACGCCCGATGTTTATACCACCTTACTTTGGTTAGAAACACTCGAGTACGCCCAATGTTTATACCACCTTGCTTTGGTTAGAAACACTTGGGTACGCCCGATGTTTATACCACCTTTCTTTGGTTAGAAACACTCGGGTACGCCCGATGTTTATACCACTCCCTTGGTTAGAAACACTTGGGTACGCCCGGTGTTTATACCACCCCTCGGTTAGAAGCATTTGAGATGTGTGTCCGACACTTATACCACCCCTTTGGTTAGAAGCATTGGGTTGTGTGCCTGGTGTTTATACCATCCCTTCTAGTTAGAAGCGTTTGGATCGTGTGTCCGACGCTTATACCACCTTTTGGTTAGAAGCGTTTGGATCGTGTGTCCAATGCTTATACCATCTTGCTGGTTAGAAGCATTGGGTTGTGTGCCTAATGTTTATGCCACTCTGTTTTGGTTAGAAACATTGGAACGTGCTCTGATGTTTATACCGCCCTCCGGTGTTTGCATTGCTCCCTTTTCCCTCTCGCACATGGCGCGTTAGGATGCTTTGGTTAAATGCGTCTGGATGAATTCCGATGCTTATATCGCTCTTTACTTTGATTGCATAATACTTGGATGTGTTTCACTTGTTATTATTGTTCACTGTGGCTCGGAGCCTTAGGGTGTGTCCTTAGGTTTGCACCACTTTGCTCTTCGCGTATGCTACGTATTGAGATCTTGTTTGCTGCCCCGGGTGCGCTCGATGGTTGTTGCTCTTTATCTTTTCTGTGTGAGGCGTAGTTAAGATTGCATAATTTTCTTACATCCTTTCTGCATAAAAATGTAGTTCGGTTTGTAATTCTCACGCGTGGCGTGTTTGCTTACTTGCTTATGTACGAGTTTACTGTAGCATTTCTTTGCATAACATTTGTATCTAGATGTTTCATTACAGCTCTTATTGCATGATCATAAGTTATGTTCTGCATTGTGCATATCATTTGCATTTTGCCCCAGCCTGCAGGCACATCCATATTGTCATCTTGCTTGTTTGTCTAAGTCTTCGACCTTGTCAAAAATGGGTCGTCTCTGGGCTTTGACATTCATTCCCGTTATTTCATGACTTCTGAGTTCTGTCAAAGAGGGGCAACTATAGACACCCCATTTTGACCGACCTTAAGACTCAGATGTCATCGTTTGCGCACTCGATGATTGTGCATGTTGGTGCTCGTTTTGAGTGCCCGAAGTTCTCAGCTGAGTGCCTTGTCTTTGAGCCTCCAAACTCTCTATGCTTTGGCCTTGTTTTTTGGGCCAATCACTTCTTGTTTATCGGCCATTGATGTGCCTTGCCAGCCATCAGTGCTGGCCGGCCGGCCACCAATGTTTTCTGCAGATATTTTATGCCAACTGTGCCAGTTGTTTGCACAGATGCATGCATCTGTCCACACGTGGAGGGCTTGATCTCCTTGTATGGATCTCCTTGTATAGATTTCATGTTTTCTATATATAGGGACCCCCTCTCTCATGTTTTGGGGTTGGAAAATTTTAGGCTCAAAAATTTTCTTCTCTCTCTACAAATTTTCTACAAATTTGCCTACAATTCCTACACTCTTGCCTATATACTCTTAACCAAATCCCCTAATCTCTAAGCTGAGGTGTTCTTGGGCTTGGTTTGAGCTCTAGAAGGTGGTATTTGCTTGGAATTGTTGCTTGGAATTACTCTTCTTTTCAAGAGGTATAATATTAGTTTTGTAAGCTTGCTTTACATGTATTCCTATCTTTTTTCATTGTTTTGGGTTGTTTTTGAGCTATAAAAAAACCTGTTTTTATGGGCTAAAATTGGTGTTTTTGGCCATTTAAGGTTAGGGGGTGGTTCATCCCTCTTTATTCCTTGTTGATTTCACCTTTGTTTCCCATTTTCAAACCATAATTTTTTGGGCCTTTAAACACTGTTTTTCAGAGTGTTTTCAGTGGTAAAAATCAAGTTTTGAAGTCCAAATTTGGAGGGGTTAGTCTCCCCTCCTTGTGTCTTGTTTGCTAGCCTAATTGGTGCTATGCCTTAGCTTATTTTTCTAGCTTGTGGTAGCTTTATTCTAGCATGCTTTAGGCTCTATTTTGGACTATTTTAACTCTATTTTGGGTTGGTTGTTACATTTGAGTCTTGTTTTGCATAGTTGTAGTGTAATAGTCCTCACAAGCTTGGTGATTTAGGCCATTAGTCACCACTTGTTTGAGTTGATTGCATGTTTTTAGAGTTTTTCACACTTAATTTCAGCACTAATCACCTCTGCAATCTCCCTCCTTTCTTGGCTTTTGATTTTGTCTTGAAAGCGGTTTCAAGTCACTTGTTTGCCTGAGTGTGAAATTAAGGTTTCATACTTAATGGTTTAATCCCTTAGGGGGTTCATTACCAACGGTATGATGCTTCTTTTATACCCAAAGCAACTTGTGTCTTGAGCTTTTCTTTCCATTAGAGGACTTTAACTCACCTTTTAGACTTAATTGGATTAAGGAATGGTTGGTAAAGTAAAATGAGTAATTAAAACTTGGAACTAAACGTGAGCCAAGATAAGAATTTGGTTGTATTTTTGATGTGTTCAATCGAACGTTAATTGAATACATGGAACTTGGACCATTTCATACTTGTTAGTGATGAAATGATCCAAGTCTCCAAGGTCAATTTCTTCCCTTGATCTTTCATGAAAGGGAGGAGGTTTGCGTCTCATTTTGCATTTATTGAACTTGCAACTCTTGAGTCACAAGCCATAATGCAATGAAATTTCTTGAGTTGGTGGTTTGTGGCTTGAGTTCATTACTCCTTGGATTTGTTTATGAAAATGAGGGGTGAGTTGTGAAGGCAATCTGTGGGAATACCCTCTTTTTGCTTTATTTGTCCTCTGTTGTAGCAAGATGAACCAGTGTATCAGTGGCCGGCAGGCCACCATCCATGGTCGGCAAGTGACTGACAGGTGGTTGGCAAGCTTTACCAGTGGCCAGCTAACCACTAATGCAAACCTCAGTAGAATGTTGGTAAGGTGCAGCAAAATCGTTATGAAAGTGTTCAACTCTACAAACAGAGGCTTTCGGGAGCGAAACGGAGGTCTTTTCTGGTGATATCCGAGCATGTGCATCTTTCATTTCCCGAGGCGAAGTAGTGGCAGAGTAGTTAGAGACTTTAATTACTTAGTTTGTTTACATTTGTGTTGTAACTTAATTAGTTAGTTTATTCAAGTAGTTCATTCAATTGTTGTAATAGTTAGTTAATTAGCTTAGCTAGTTATTCATTTTGGTTTGTAATAATTAGCTTAGCCCTACTTAGTTGCTTGTTAGTTTTGCTTCATTCATTCGGAGTCTCCTTCGCGAGAGCATAATGTAATAATGTGTATGTCTTATAACCCCATGTCTTTCTCCCATTTATTTACCTGTTTTTGATGGTTAGTTTAAGAGCATCACGTTTCAATTAGCATACCTTATGCTTGCATCCATTCATCTTGTCTTGCATGCACCGAGGCTCGGCGCATGCAAGACATTTGAGGTTGACACCACTACAGAGAAGGTCAACAAGCTAGAAAATCTTTTCAAGCGGGCACAAGGTGTGAACTCAATCCCTGACATCGAAGATGGATACACCGACTCCGCAGTAACTTTGCCAGACAGATTTAAGATGCCTCACATAGACCGTTTTGATGGCTTTGGGGATCCCATGCTCCATCTGCGGTTATTCTCAGACATCCTGCGACCAATGGGCTTCACTAGACTCGAAAAGCTGTCACTTTTTGGCTGGACCTTATCGGTTATTGTGTCTATCTAGTATGCAAAACTGGAAGACTCTGTGAGACGAAGCTGGGAGGAAATGGCTGAGGCCTTCATCGCATAGTACTCCTATAATACCCAGATTGAGGTCACAGCCCGTGATCTTAAAGCGACCCGTCAGGAGCTAAATGAGGGCTTCTTGGACTTTGTGACACGATGGAGGGCTAAGGCCTCGATGATGACTATCAGGCCATCCAAAAAGGATCAAATCAGAATGGTGGTCTACAATTTGCAAGGAAAATTATTACAGAAGATGATAGTCTTGCCATTGTTTACATTCGCTGAGCTCCACGTGATAGGGGGTTCAAATTGAAGATGCGATGAAACAGGGGTTGATCGTCGATGAGAAGGAATAGCCCAAGAGGCCCTTTACACATAGTTCCAATGCAACCACGAGTGGAAGCACCTCCGCAATGCCATCTGATGTGAATGTTGTCACCACGACACCCAAAACTGCCAACCCATTCGCCAATACAAATCCACAAACCTCAACCAGCCAGGCTCGATCTCAAAGGGTCTTTACCCCACTCTACATGCTTTTATCCACAGCCCTAGGGGTCCTGATCAAAAAGGGGCATCTTAAGTCATTAGAACAACGTCCACTACCCTATCCCCTCCCACCTAAACACAACCCGGCCAAATACTGTGCTTTTCACCAACGACATGGTCACGACACCGACCAATGCTACAAGCTGCGTCATGAGATTCAAGATCTCATTGACAATAAGGTGATAGTGCCACCTCAAAAGCCAAATGTGACCACCAACCCTCTTCTAGCCCACAACCAAGTTCCCTCACCTTGAAACCTAAATCTAAGCAAATAGCCTCATGGCAAGCATGCTATCATGGCAACACTCTCACTCATGCAAGGATGCTAAAGCGTAAACACTTATAGTGTACTCCGAGCCAAAACAAAAGCTAGTTAGAAATCCTGCATGATCCTAACTATGCTAGATGCCTAATGCAACACATGCAATAATGCAACTAAATAGGCTCGGCTATCTGGGATGGCACATGAATGCAACGATTTGATACACGTATTCTAGGTATTGAAATACGATGCAGTTTGAATGATGCGCCGAGCCCGGTGTATGCAAGACAAATGAATGATGCACGCATGCAAGCATAAGGTATGCTAATCAAAACATGTCCCTAATCTAACCAGCGAAAGCAGTTAAATAAAAGGGAGAAAGACGTGGGGTTGGAAGACATGCACACAATTATGCACGCTTATTACAACATTGCGCCATCGCGAAGGAGGGTCCGAATAAATAAGCTAACTAGCTACACTAAGCTAAGCTACTTAACTAATTACAACCCAAATTGAATAACTAACTATGCTAAGCTAATTAAAATATTACAGAATGATCTAAGCTAAATTAATTACAGCACATGTAATTAACTACTAGTTAATAAAGCGAGAAGGATGGCCCCGTGGGCGAGGGAAACATGCATGCTTGGTTGTGTCCTCTCGATAATCCACCGCCTTGCCTCAAGATGCCTCTGTTTGCACATCTTTGGGCCTCTGAAAATTGTGCCAACCTCCAGATTGCTTTTGTTTGATCTCAAGAACACACTGATGGCCGATCGGCCATGATTGGTGATCATCGGCCAGTGCTAGTGGCCGGTCGGCTTCTTTGGTGGCCGATCGGTAGATTTTATGGCCGGTCGGATAGTATTGGTGGCCAGTCGGCCACTGTTTCCCTGGAATTTCTCCTTTTGCTGCAATAGAGAGCAAACAGAGGCATGACAGTGTATTTGCAAGGGAATGTATGTATTGCCACCCTCTTTATCATGTCTCAAGCTCAAAGGAGTGTGACACTTGGCTCCCAAGCTACCAACCAAGCATTTTCAATGCATGGTAGCCAAAGAACCAAGCTTGTACAAGCTTAGTGAATGCACACATAAGACTCGAAAGGCCTCCACCCTATCATGCACAATCAAAGGCGACGGTGACCAAGAAATGTGACACGTTTCATCACTTTGAGTATGAAACGTCCCACATTTCCTATGTTTGGATTAACGTTCGATCCAAACACATGTAATGCAAATAATGTGCTTATCTTAGTCATGTTTTGCTTGGCTCAATTCTTGTTTACACATTTTACATTGCCAAGCCATTCTTTAGCTGGTTAGTCCAATGTGAAAGTCCTCTAATGAGAGGGGTCAACCAAAAGGGTGACTTTGGACATGAGAGGGATTATGCCTTTGACTAGGAGGAACCCTCAAGAGAGAGTTAAAGCCATTTGAGCACAAACCCTACCTCATGCTTAAACACAAACTTAAGGCCAAAGAACCCTCAAAACAAAAGGAAAAATGAAGAAAGGAGGGAGGTTGCAGATGCTTTTAGTGCTGAAATGGCATGACAAATAATGCTATAACATGTGAACACCTCATGTATAACATGCTAAGGGCCAAAAACAATGGAACTAGTGAAGGACACCACACTAGAGGCATACAATACAATGCTCAAATAACCAAACCAGCCTAAAGCAGAGCTACATTATACCAAAATAGTGGCCTAAACATGCTGAAACTTAGACACAAAAGGCAAGAAAAACATGTTTATGTATTGGCTCACCAACAAGGCACAAAGCACAACTCTCAAAAGCAATGAAAGAGTGGAATATGTGAGAGTGTGACAATGATATATGCTCTGAAATCACATGCTAAATGATGCTATGGCATGTAAACAACTCAAGCAAAGCATGCTAGAAGTCTTGAATCACAAAGCTAGTAAAGGCCAACTACACTATAGCTATACAAAGCGAAGCACACATGTCCAAGACCACTCAAAACAGAGCTTAATCATGCGAAATCAGTAGCAAAAAAAAAAAAAAAAGTGCTGGAGTCAAGCTAACACATGCTAGAATGATAGGCTAAATCATCAAACATGTTAGGCTAATAAGCAAAATTACACTACAAGTGCAAGATGCAAGCACCCAGTGACTAAACTAGCCAAAAATAGAGTTTAAACATATTAAAATATGGCCAAAAACATGCTTAAACTAAGCTAACATAAGCCATAAAAAGATGCTACTTTGTAGTGCTAACAAGGCATGGCATAGGGAAACAAGGAGGGGAGGCCATCCCCTTCCATTTTGGACCTCAAAACAAACTTTCTGCCACTGAAATTTGTCAGGAATTCAGTGGTTTTAAGGCCAAAAAGATGGACCCAAAAGCTCTTAAAAGAAGGCTCAAAAGGCTTACAAGCCAAAGAGCAAATGGAGGGAACCACCCCCTAACCACACAAGGTTCAAACCAACCTTTTAGAACCTTAAAATCAGAGTATTTTGAAGGTTAAAACCAGCCTCAAAATAGTGTAAAAAATATGACCAAAGACTTAACTAAAATAAAGCTTAAAAGGGACAAAGTCTTACCCTTGAAGCATAGCAGCAAAACAGCAACTTTCTGAGCCAAAACCAACTTTAAAGAACTCAAATAAGACCTCCAAGAACCTCAGCCACAAGGTAGTCTAGTTTGGTTAAGGGGTTGTATGCAAATAAGTGAAGAGAACTCACTTCTAAGCACAATATAGCATAATATATATATATATATATATAGAGAGAGAGAGAGAGAAATTTTAGCTTTGAAATTTTTGTAACCCCAAAAATGGGGGAGAGGCCTCCCCTTATATAGACAATGCAAGCAAAAGCTTGCTTGAATCCATCCATACACATGTATGGTGGAGGCTTCTAGTGTTCAACAGCTGGCACAACTGGTACACAAAATATCTGAAAAAGCAGAAAAATGGCCGCCGGCCACCATTAGTGGCCGACCGACCATTAATGAGGCCGATTGGCCATCAGTGTAGCCGACCGGCCACCACTGATGGCCGATGGGTAGAAGCCCTGGCCGATGGGTTATAGGGATGGCCGGCAGGCCACCCTTTACCCCAGAAGCAAAACTACAAGCACTTGGTCCACAACCAAGCACAAAATAGACAAGTTGAGAGGTCCGAAAACAAGGCACTCTGCCAAGAACTTTAGGCGCTCAAAACGAACACAAACATAAATGATCATCAAGTGTTCAAACGATGATATCCAAGTCTTGAGGACGGTCAAAAATGGGGTGTCTACACCTGCATGCCTTTGGTCTTGGCTATACGCCTACCAAAGAGGATTGGGTTAGGAAAGGGAAAAAGATGGCCGACAGAGCTAAAGCTAAGCAGATCGGGAAGCGCTATGAACTTGTGCACCGACCCATTCGGGGAACCCTGAATGGTCATTTTGTTCGAAAGGGTGAAGACTTCCCATTCTGCAGTTTCCCCGAACCCTGGTTCAATTCTGAGAAGCAGTGTGTTCCTGGTTTTGAAATTTTCTTCGACTTGCAGCTGCAAGACAGTGATACGGAGGAAATGGCTGAACCGACAACTAAAGCTGAGAAGAGCACAGAAAGTGATTTCGATAGCAACGAGCTTGAAGTAGGAGCAACACTAGCATGTCTCATTTCGGATCCGTCGATCAACTCAGAGAGCTTGGGGGATAACCTGATCGTTTCTATGATCAGGGACCAATCGGGTGTGAACCCTTCTAGCAGCATCTTGGATGCATCTGACGCATCATCCCTCATTTGGCAGCTAGAGGAGGGCTACCTGTTTAGTAGTTCCGAGTCAGGTAATGAACCAAAATCTGATTCCACAAAGTTTGTGGAGTCAGAATCAGATTCCGGTGCTTCTGAGTCTGGGTTCGGTATTCCTAGCCGATGGGCCACATAACCCGCATGCCTTTGGTCTTGGCTATATGCCCACCAAAGAGGATTGGGTTAGAAAAGGGAAATAGATGGCAGGAAGAGCCAGAGCTAAGCAGACCGGGAAGCGTTATGAACTTGTGCACAGACTGATCCAGGGAACCCTGAATGGTCATTTTGTTCAGGAGGGTGAAGACTTCCCATTTTGTGGTTTCCCCGAACCCTGGTTGAACTCTGAGAAGCAACGGGTTCCTGGCTTTGAAATTTTTTTTAACTTACAGCTACAAGACAGTGATACAAAAGAAATGGTTGAATCAACTGTTGAAGCTGAGAAGAGCACAGAAAGTGATTCTGACAATGGCGAGCTTGAAGGAGCAACACTGGCATGTCTCCTTTCAAATCCTCCGATCGATTCAGAGAGCTTGGGGGATAACCTGACCGTTTCCATGATCAGGGACCAATCGGGTGTGAACCCTTCTAGCAGCATCTTGGATGCATCTGACGCATCATCCCTCATTTGGCAGCTAGAGGAGGGCCACCTGTTTAGTAGTTCCGAGTCAGGTAATGAACCAAAATCTGATTCCACAAAGTTTGTGGAGTCATAATCAGATTCCGGTGCTTCTGAGTCTGGGTTCGGTATTCCTAGGGTTGATAACCCGGATGCCGAGTTTTTGTCTAGGTCATCATTTTCTTTTTCTTTTGAGTCGGTTGTAACTGAAAATCTGGATGAGCTGGACTTTGTGAATGAGAATGCCATTACAGATTCCGAGTATTTCTATGTGTCTCTTGTTTATTGCATTGATCATGATTTTCAAAATTTTGATGAAAACGAAGAGGAAAGAATTCCTCTGGTTTTGAAGAATTTGATTAATCGAGAGAAGGAGAGGTTTGCAAAACCCTCGTTGATAAAATCATTGCTTTTAATGTGGGCACTGAAAAGGATCCGCGTTTGGTCCAAATCGGGTCCACGTTGCTTCAGAGGAGCGCGAGTGTTTAGTTCATTTATTAAAAGATTTGTTTTCGCGTGGTCCTACGAAGACATGCCTGGAATCGATTTTGAGATTGTACAGCATCAGATCCCTCTTGACCCCGAGGCCCGACCCGTCAAACAGAAGTTGCGGAGAATACGCCTGGATTGGGCTCTGAAGATTAAGGAGGAGGTCACCAAGCAAATAGACGCAGGGTTCTTACTAGTATCTGAGTACCCGACTTGTTTGGCCAACATCGTCCTGGTGCCGAAGAAAGACGACAGAATTCGGGTGTGTGTGGACTTCAAGGATCTGAATAGAGCTAGTCCGAAAGACGACTTTCCCTTGTCGTATATTGATGTATTAGTCGACTTCACCGCTGGTAATGCATTGCTCTCCTTCATGGACGGATTTTCTTGGTATAACCAGATTCTGATGGCACTCGAGGACAGGGAGAAAACCGCTTTCACTACGCCATGGGGAACCTACTGCTACAGAGTGATGCCGTTTGGGCTGAAGAATGCCAGGGCTACATATCAAAGGGCTACAACCACAATTCCATATGACATGATCCACAAAGAGGTCGAGGTGTACGTGGACGACATGATTGTCAAGTCCGAGGAAAGAGAGGCCCATTACACCGCCTTGAAGAAATTCTTTCAACGGATCAGAGAATACAGACTGAGGCTAAATCCACAGAAGTGTACTTTCAATGTAACAGCAGGGAAAATGCTGGGTTTCTTGATCACATAGAAGGGCATCGAGGTAGATCCTTCCAAAATCAAGGCCATCCTAGAAATGCTACCACCAAGGACTGAAAAGGATGTGCGAGGCTTTCTGGGTAAAGTGCATTTCATAAGATAGTTTATTTCGAAATTAATCTTGACTTGTGAACCACTATTTGGTCTCTTGAAGAAAGGAAATAAATTCTAATGGGATGATCGATATCAATTCGCTTTTGAGCAGATCAAGCAGTACCTTCAGAATCCACCTGTGTTGTCGCCGCCAGAGCCGGGGAAGCCCTTGATTTTGTGTCTGTCAGTAACGGACACAACAATGAGATGCATGCTTGCTCAGGAATCTGAGGATAAGGTGGAGAAAGCCATCTATTATTTGAGCAAGAAAATGCTGGATTATGAGACCCGTTACACCCTGCTGAAGAAAGCTTACTTAGCCTTGGTATGGGCCGCCAGGAAGTTGAGGCACTACTTGTTAGCTCACTCCATAATTTTGGTTTTGAGATTAGATCCCATCAAATATATCTTTGAGAAACCAGCGCTTAGGGTAGGCTAGCTCGTCGGCTGCTTCTTCTCTCCGAATTTGATCTGAAGTATGCCACTCGCAAGTCTGTTAAGGGGAGAGCTGTGGCGGAGTTCTTGGCAGAACACCCAGTGAAAGGAGATGAAGCGATAGAATACCTATTCCCAGATGAAGCTATTCTGCAAGTCGAGGAAGAGATTTAGACAATGTACTTTGATGGAGCGTCTAATCAATACGGATATGGGATAGGTGTATTGCTGATAGCACCCGACAATTCCCATATACCTTTAGCCTTCAAACTCTAGTTCAAGGTATCCAATAACGAAGCAGAATACGAGGCGTGTATTGCTAGTTTAGAAGCCGCCCTGGAACTAGGGGCAAAAAGGTTGGATGTCATCGGGGACTTAAACCTAGTTGTGTCTCAAGTAAAAGGAGACTGGAAGGTCAAAGAAGGAAAGATAAAGATCTATCACCAGACCTTGGATGTTCTAGTTCCTAGGTTTGAGAAATTGACGTTCACGTATCTACTAAGAGAGAACAACAGGTTCGCTGATGCCTTATCAACTCTATCGTCTATGATAGACATCTCGCTTGGAGTTCGGATGCGTCCGATTATCATTGAGCAGAGGTATACACCGGCCTACGTGACTATTGCTGCAATAGATGAAGTGCAAGATCAAAACCCTTAGTACTATGATATTTGGAACTTCTTGAAAAATGAGGTTTATCCACCAAGGGTAAATGCCAAAGACAAGAGGGTAATACGGCGGATGGCCGTTCAATTTATTATTTGCGGAGGAAAACTGTACAAGAGGGGTCATCTGGGAATGTACAAGTTGTGTGTCGAAGCAGAGGAATCAAAGCGTCTGATGGAGGCCATCCATAGAGGGGAGTGCGGAGCGCACATGAACATGGAAATGTTAGCTCGAAAGATTCTTAGGCAATGTTACTATTGGTCTACTGTGATGCCCCGATTCTACACCATTGGTTGCAATCAAGGGGGAGTCACTAATGAGTCCTATGGTCAATAACCAGTAAGATTCCAGATCGCCAGAGGAGTCAAATTAGCCTCTCTTCTAAGTCTAGCTTTCTTAGGTAGCGCGCTACCCTTTTGACAGATCTTAAAAGGTATTGACACAAGGTCTCATAAGCAACGATAAGGTTCATACATGTAAATATTAAAGTATAAGTGCATAACAACCACGAATATCCTTAATCTCAAAAGCTTGTTCCATTACATTACATCCCAAAAGAGAGTTTAAATCTTCACATGAGTCTTACAAAATATCAAAAGAAACTTCTAGCTTTCCTAAGATAGCCAAAAGTCTTCGAAGGTTTCAGGCTCGATGTCTCCAGCTATGAGTTCCTCTTCGTCACCTGGCATGATACGCCGTAAGCTTTGAATGCCCAGTAAACTCACACACACTCCGTCCCTTTTTCCCAATCCAATACACAAACACCAATATAACATAAAGTAGTAAAGCATGATACTCAAATAAATAAATAAAGGGTTAAGTTAGATGTCAGTAAACTAGAAATCCCTCAAAGATATTTCGTCCTCCCAACCACAAGAATCGGACGCAGATTATTCAGTATGCCCCCTCTTTTGCTGCTTTGTTGCAGAACTAATCTCGGATCCCTACCAACGATTATATACCACGTAGCGCCAACCGCAGGGCCTCAAAAGAGATGGTAATATAGGGCCTTGCCCAAATCCCTCCTCACACCAAACCACCTAGGGTTCGAATACAACCGCTCCGTTCAAGGGTTCCGAAAACCACTTGCGCAAGACTTTAACTTTCAAATAGGGAACACATCCCAACAATCCAAATATCACATATTCTCATCCTTTCATTACTCAAGTGTTCAAAAACCCAATACCCTCCCTATTAGGTTTCCCGTTGAATTAAATGCTTTAAAACAAGGTTAGTTCAACTTATAAGACAATAATATCCATAGAAGCATGCATTCTTAAGATGAGAAAGGTAAATAACATAATCACAACACATATAACATCATGCCAAGATATGATCATAAGCTAATAAGCAATCTCAAAAACTCAAGGGTATAAAACATCCACACATAACAAAATTTCCAGATGTAGTATCGCATAAAGATTAAAATGAAAGGCCTATTTTAGATCCTTCACCGGACATGGTCTTCCTATGGTTCGTAGGGAATTTGATCTAGTTTCTAGAACATTTTTTGGAAATGGGATTACTTTTCCAGATTCTAAGTTATTCAGAAAATATTTCAGCGCTGTCCAAATTCTGTCCAGATCCGCCGACCATTATGGAAATTTGATTTTCTTGCAAACCGCCTAATTCTTTCCGATGAAAGCAATTTTAGTTGAAAGATAACACCTTAAGAAAGGTTTTGACATAAAATAGAGGTCCAGAATAATTTTATACATTTTTTTAGAATTTCTGGAAGTGGGCAGCAAAAACAGATTCCAAGGTGCTATGCCCAAAACAAGAAGTTTTATGAGGAAAGGGTTCCACCAAGGGAAAGTTTTCATTTCTTTTGTGAAGAGAACATGCTAAATAACATATATTTAACTCAGAAAATTTTCTTGAAAGAGTGCCCTTGGAAAGTTGAGAGATTGGTATAGAAAAAGATGGTTTTGTGCCAAAATGGAGAAAATACAAGAGAGATGGAATCAATACTCAACCTTTAGCATTTTTAACATAAGAACTCATTAATAACAGTCTGAAAACATTGTTTAGAACCCTTAGAAACATGTATTGAAAAAAGGAAAATGAAAGAGAAGGTTGTGTTGTGGCTTACTTGCTACTTTGCACAAGAAGGCTCTCTTCTTCCTCCCTCTTCTTCTCTAGACTTCTGTCTCTTGCTCTCCTCCCTCTCTCTAGCCGAACGTGTGGGTGTGGATGTAGTGTTTGTGCTTGCCAAGCTAGGGGAGGTTGGTATTTATAGGCAATTTGGTGTAAAAGGACAAAAAAGCCCACTAGTTGAAAATGGATGGAAAGGTTAGGATTTTGCTTGAAGTTTAAAGGAATAGAAGTGATTAAGGTGTTAAACCATAGGATTAGGCATCATTTAGTTGGTTCTTAGTTGGAAGGTAACTAGCATTGGAATTAGCATCCTAGGTCTAGGGTATTAGGTTTGTGAGTTTCTAGATTTTCATAATGATAGACTTAGAAAATTGTATCCTCACTTCCTCCTAGAATGGCCGGCCCTAGGGAGGGGAGAAGGGGCTATTATTTTATTAATTTTAGGCTCTAGGACACACTCCTCAAGGTGTGTATATATATATATATCTTACATGATTGATGGTACTCATGGTACAAAGGTACAAGTACTAGTTTTTGGGATAAGTTTTGAATTTAAATAAAGAGTGAGGGCTTGGAGTTAAATACATGTATTGGGACCTTACTCATGTAGAATTAAATTAGGTTAGGGAACCTAATCTGGCTAGGAAAATTCCAGTTTTGATGAAAATAAAATAAAATGCTAACCGACTAGATCTCAAGTAACCGAGGGGCTTTAAGAAAATAATTCAAACATTAGGGTCTTTAAGTGAATACAAATTTTAGGGGCTTCACATCTACCATGGAGGAGGATTGTATTGGTTTTGTTCGACGATGCCACAAATGTCAAATCCATGCTAATCGCATGAATATACTACCGTCGAAGCTGTATAACATGACTTCACCATGGCCTTTCTTAGTCTGGGAAATCGACGTCATCGGCGCAGTCACACTGAAAGGGTCAAATGGGCATGAATACATTTTGGTGGCAATTGATTACTTTACAAAGTGGGTGGAAGCTCAGTTCTACGCAGTGTTGAAAGCAGCGCACGTGGCTAAGTTCATCCGAAACAGCATCATTTGCCGATATGGAGTCCCAAACGAGATCATTTCAAATAATGGCTCCCATTTCAAGAAAGAAGTGATCGACTTGTTGGAGAAATACAACGTGGCTTTTCATAAGTCATCTATATACCGGCCGCAAACCAATGGAGCTGTTGAGGCCGCCAACAAGAACATCAAGCATATTCTACAGAAGATGGTTGAGACCTACAGGGACTGGCCAGACAAATTGCATTTGCACTTTGGGGCTATAGAACTTCAATCCGGATGTCTACTGGGGCAACTCCTTATTCTTTTGTCTATGGGATGAACGTTGTTCTGCCAATCGAAATATAAGTTCTGTCGCTGTGGGTTATGGCTGAGTGTCAAATAGCAGAGGCGGACTGGCAGTAGAGCAAGTTCGAAGAACTGATGCTATTTGATGAGAGAAGGTTGAAAGCACTGTACCATATTCAGGGTTATCAACGCAGGATTGCCAGGGCTTTTAAAAAGAAGGTTAAGTCCAAGAATCTCAAAGAAGGGGATTTGGTGCCGAAAGACAACCAAGCTCCCATCCATGATCCTAGGGGCAAGTTCAGACCCAATTGGATTGGTCCTTACATCATCAAACTATCTGGTCTGGTGGAGCTGTTATTCTCATGGACCTGGATGGCCTAGAATTTTCCCAACCAATCAACATGGACAAGTTGAAGAAATACTATCCTCGAGAGGCTCATAAGGTCGAAAACCCGGAAGGGCGACCTAGGAAAAAGTTACAGCACAAAAAATTGAAAATAAAGAAAAACTGAGCTCGCAAGGTTGAAAATCCTAAAAGGGTGGCCTTGACAAAAGTTAGAACACAAAAGGAGAGCGTTGATACTCGAGTGAACCCGAACCAAACTGCGTAAAGCCTGATTCCCATCTTCGGGATATGTAAGCAACTTTATCCTGAAGTTCAGACATAAACACCTTTAACTTAACTCTTCTGTCCATGTGTGTGATCAGGTCATCTTTGTCTGTTCTTTATCTGAAAGTTCGGTTATGATCTTTATTCTAAGAGCTGGTTACAGTGCTGAGCAGCGTTATTCAGTCAAGGGGCAATTTGTGATCTTTGGATTTGGAGTTGTACATCTCGAGGATAGATTCTGTATGTGTCAAGTGGTGATCCTTATCGAAAATGGTTTTGAAAAGTTTTGATAACTTTAATTTCATTGATTTCAATACAAAGTTCTCAAATTCTCGATACAAATTAAAGTTGCTTTTATTACATTCATAAAACTTGAAAAGAAAGATCAAAGTAATAAACTAGGGGCATAGATGAGTCAGGTGCTCCTGCATCCCCCGCTCGTGCTCGTGGAAGCTTCTGATGCTAGGGTAGGCTCGGTTTGTGCCTTATCTTTGAGCCAAGTTAGGCACTCGCCAGAAAGGGCGTAGCTGAACCTAGGGGCAGGAGCCAGAAGTTCTCTCATCCCTCAAGCAGTGAGGTACCTAACCAAATGCGAACCTTGGACGGGGAATGAAACCGGGTACTCTACTCCCTCCTCTCGGCTAATCTGATCATGTCCAAAATGACGTTTGAACCAGAACAGAAAGTAGAATACACAGTCTATAAGGCCAATAAACTCAATGCCACGTTGTCGAGTCATGATGTAGCTCATTTCGGTCAGATTAAGCCAGGGGCAACGCCAAGCAATGTCAGCAGCAGACTTGTTGCACATCCAGTGGCACCACATCCTTCATTCGAGAAATCTATTAGCTGTTGGCAAAAAAACTATGCTCGAGTTGAGTATGCGGGGCAGGAGTCCACCACCTTCAGCTTGTCTATTAGCCATATTTGGGAAGGGATGAAAGAAAAGAGAGATTAAAGATAGAGAGATGTATGTTGAGAGAAAAGTGAGAAAAGGGCTTTGAGAGAAAAACAGAGCATGAATGTCGAGTGATGTGAGAAACACATATTAGAAAGGGTGGGAAACATTACCTGAAGAAGTAGTGGACTCCCTGCGAATTTGTTTGTCTCTCGCCGATGAAAGGCATCAAAGCCCATCAAAGTCTCGGCCAACACCAAACCAATGCAACTCTTGCCCTCTTTCAAACCTCGGGCGACTTCAATTAGCCGAATGCTAGACCATCCGAAACTAGAGGCAAGAAGAAAATGAGCTAGCATACATAAACAAAGGGCATGTTGCCGAAAACCCCGCCAAAGAAGATTACCTTGGTCACCGATCTCAGAAAATCGACGAATCATGCTGGGAATATCTAGCTCTCCATTCTGAACCAGGGATCGAGCCTCGTGCAGAGTTAGCCTGTACATCCATCCCAAAGCTTAGATGTGGCCAAAGTGGGGTTGAGGTATGAATTCCATTAGTGCCTCAAATTCTTTGAATATATCTGAAATGAAACGTGGAGTGTAAGTGCTAAAGTGTGGTTTATACCAGAGTTGGGCCTCAGATCCCAACAAGCTCATGACCAACTGCTGCGGGCTCAATCTGGACCTAGTAGGCATCCTCGGTGTGTCGTCAACAAGTCAGCATGGTAGGAAGCTCTGGCCAATCAGCCCTCTGCCCTGCTCGGGAAGCCCTTCTGCCACAGACCATGCTCGTTTGGGTCACTCTGGGCCTCGCTTTCGCGGCAGGAGCTCTTGCCTCCTCACCTCCACGAACGCCGGCCAAGGGCCGCATCAAGTGTGTCTGGATGAAAGCTGCATAGTCGCCTTCCGCTCGGAAGAAGTCGGCATCTAGCCCCACCATGAACTGGATAACCTCCTTAACAGATAGGCTCTTTGTGGATCGCATGGACTCTGGTGGAGCCATTGGGACGATCAGGTCAGGCAAACCCATAATTTGGCGCACGAAGCGTTCGTCCAAGAACCAAGCCCAGTAGACCTGGCCCTCAAGCAGAATGTGATAATAGGAGATGGCCCAGGTGCCGACGAGCTGGTCCCGGACCTCCTTGGCATAAAGGCCCATGGCTGCCACATGATCTGTAAACAGAAGTTGTATAGATTATCAGTTACTGTCAGTTGCTAAATGAACAGTTTCAAAACAAAAATGACTGTGTTTCGGATTACCTCATGGGCAGCTATTGTGTCGAAGTACTGCCTGAAGAATGTGAAAGGCTCACGGGTCCTACGGCGAAGCTGACCATAATATATATGCAAATAGGGGACTGTCAACGGAAGCTCCTCTGCAGGCTTCGGGGCGAGAGTCGGAAAGTATGTGTATACCCATAGCTGCAGGGAAAATGCAGTTGTATGTGATCAGTATAGTTTTTTAGCAGATATAGAAATGCAAAATAGAAAGCACAGTATATGAATAGGTTTTGGCCAGATGCAGGAAATACAAAGCAGAAAGCATACAGCGTCTAAGCAGATACAACAATGCGAAACAGAAAGCATGTGTTGAAATAGAAGTAAAGCAGAAACTATCAAGAAAATATAAAGTGCGAAGAGAGAACTGAGATGTATACCTCCCAGGCTCGCCAGTAGCCTCCAATCAAGTCTCCTCGCAGATAGGAGGTAGAGCACATATATCCGTACAGCGTGGTGAGGCCAGCTCCGCCCCAGTCGTAGAAACAAACCTAGAGAAAGGTCACCAGGGCACTCAGCAAATGCAGGCCTACGGTGTTCCACTTGTTCAAAAACAAGGTAGTACCGAAGACGAACATCAGGAAGCCTCTGGCATATTGCTCGATCTTTTCTATCGTCTCGGGCTTGGTCCCTCTGAATTGCTCAGCGAACCAAGTATATCTGACCATTCCCGTCCAGTATATGGGTGTGTATGCCCCCAGTAGCTCGAACCAGGCTGCCTCCCACTCCTCCATATCTGTATCGATAGGGATTGGATTGCCCTCTACGTCTAAGCTGGTGATCATGGCAAAGTCGTAAGGAGTCATCGTTATCTCCCCTGCGGTGGAAAAGTGGAAGGAGTTAGTGGTATCCTACCACCTCTTCACCAGCGCTCCTAGGAGGGGATGGCTCGCAGTGACCCGAGTCAAGCCAGAGCAGAAAAGGCTGAAGCCCATCTCGTTGATGATGTCTTGAACTCCAGCTGGGAACTCGTCATACCAGTCTCGAGCGGTCATAGCACCATAGCCTTTGAAGGCGCAAGACTCGCCATGTGGCAGAAGACAAATGCAATCAGATGAAGGTAGAAGACAAATGCAATTAGATGAAGGTAGTGCATAAAATGCAGTCAGATGAAGGCAGTGCATGAAATGTAGTCAGATACAAGGCAGTGTATAAAATGCAGTTAGGCGAATCTGATAAAGGCAGTGCAGGAATTGCAAATAATGAAAGGTAAAATACATGAAAAATAGAGGTCCTACCTCAACAGCAATAGTTGACAAGTGAGAATCCGGCTCCCTCAACAAAAGGTCCTCTGGTGCACCGCGGGTAAACTCGGTGAAGCGTCTGATACCTCAAGAAGTGGGCAATATGTGTGTCTGTGAGTGGTAGCGGCTCTGGCTCGGCTTCGGGCTCGAACTTCGCTTCCAAAACTGTGTTTTCAGTGTGCGATGTTGGTCACTTGTCAACATGAACGAGGTGTATCCTTTAAACATATTGTAACTCTTCCGAGAGGTGAATCGGAAGTTGCTACTGAGTTTGTTTTCGTTAAATCATGCTTTGGTATATTGCATAGAACATACATTTCATTATTCGTTGTTGCATGGAACATGTATCTACACTTATGTATTTCTTTGCATTTGCATTTGCATTGGTGCGCCTAAGTCACTATGTTTGCCATATGCTATTCCTGAACGGTTTGTTGGAGGCTTGCTTGGAAAAGCTTGCCAAAAGGCTGGCCGGTTGCAGGCTCTGCTACGATGGGAACACAATCCTTGGATCTGGACTACTGCTGTACCGTTTGATCCTCCTTTCACTTCTCGATATTAGGTGTGAGAGGTATATTAGGTAGTCTTGTTGAGGTACCCTGTAGACACCCCATTTTTGACCGTCCTCAAGACTTGGACGTCATCGTTTGAACACTCGATGATCATCCATGCTCGTGTTCGTTTTGAGTTTCTGAAGGTCTCGGCTATGCGCCTTGCCTTGGAGCCTCTCAACTTGTTTGTTTTGTCCTTGGTTGTGGACCAAGAGCCTGTGGTTTTGTTTCTGAGGGAAGAGGGTGGCCTATTGGCCAGCCCTACAACCCATCGGCCAGGCTCTGTGCTCATCGGCCATGCCCTCTTTCCATCGGCCATAAGTGGCGGCCGGTCGGCACCTTTAATGGCCGGTTGGCCATACCTTTTGGCCGAGGCCCTTTTATTTGCTTTTTGAGATATTTTGTAGCTAGCTGTGATAGCTGGTGAGCATAGATTGCATCCTCCATGCACGTGTATGGAGGGATTGAACAAAGCCTCTAGCTTGTTCAATAAGCTTGAGACTTGGATTTCTATAAGAGGGGTGGTCCCTCTCCCTTTCCAGAAGTTCTAAAAATTGGCATTAGATCAAATATCTCTCTCTCAAGAACTCTCTCTCTCTCTCTCTCTCTATATATATATATATTGCTTGAAAGTGAGTGTTCTTCACACATTTTGCCTACAACTCTTAGCCAAACCTCTTGATCTTGGAGATGAGATTCCATCGGGCTTGTTTTAGCATCCTAAGGTTGGTTTTGGCTTAGAAAAGCTGCTGGTTTTGTTGTTTTTCAAGGGTGAGTCCTATATCTTCTTTTAAGCATTGTTTTGCTTAAGTACTTAGCCATTTTTGCACGATTCTTTTAGCTTAGCTTTCAACTATAAAAAGCTTCATTTTCAAGTGCTTAAAGTGTTTGTTTGAGGCCTCTTTGTTGTTGGGGGTGGTCTACCCCCTTTTGTGCCTTATTTTGCCTTGTTTTGAGCTATCTCTTTAGGCCTTCGAGATCTTCACTTTGTGGCATAGAATATGCATTTCATATATGTTGTTGTGAGGTGTGCATCTCACGAGAATTGCATGTGTGTCTTGCATTAGCTCTTGAATCATGCATGGAATGTGCATCCGCTTTTGAATCACGCATAGAATATACTCCCGCTATGAATCATGCATAGAACATGCTTCTGCTTTTGTTTCTCGCATAGAATATGCCCTTAACATTCTATCTCGGTTGTTTGTATTGCATAGAACATGCATTCCTACCGTATCACAATTGTTAAGTTGCTTTCTTACACGGGCATGATATTGTAAGTACGGTTCATTAAGAGGAGTTCTAGGTAAAATCCTTCATACCATATTCGGATCACATCCTTTCCTTCTCTCGCGTGAGACGCGTTAGGATTGCATCGGTTAAAAACATTCGGGTGCGTCCCGGTGTTCACGCCACCACTTTTCTCCTCTCACGTGAGACGCGTTAGGATTGCATCGGTTAAAAACATTCGGGTGTGTCCCGGAGTTCACACCACCTCTTTTCCTCTCACGTAAGATGTGTTTGGATTATTTGCATCGGTTAAGAACATTCAGGTGTGTCCCTGTGTTCACACCACCCCTTCCTCCTCTCGCGTGAGATACGTTAGGATTGCATCGGTTAAAAAATTCGGGTGCATCCTGGTGTTCACACCGCCCCCTTCAGTTAAAAACATTCAGGTGCGTCCCGGTGTTCACACCACCCCCTTGGGTTAAAACACTCGGGTGCGTCCCGGTGTTCACACCACCCCCCTTCAGTTAAAAACATTTGGGTGCGTCCTGGTGTTCACACCACCCTCCTTTTCTGTTAAAAACATTCGAGTGCATCCCGATGTTCACACCACCTCTTTTCCTCTTGCGTGAGACGCATTAGGATTGTTTGCATCGGTTAAAAACATTAGGGTGTGTTTGTAGACATCCCCGAACGCCCCGGGAGGATGTCCCCCATTTTGTTCCTTTGGGCTTACTACAGTTCGGACTCAAATTGTCATGGTTCTTAATCTGAACCAAAGAGTCCAAATCCGGCAAATCGTTTTGAGAAAAACAAATTTTTAGAAAAGAAGTGCCAAACATGGACTGCTTTGCCAGATACAGAGTCGCCACCTAAATATTTTATTCTGGGAGAATTTAGGAAACCCTGACTCATGACTAAGGCCACGTGTCCGTCATCACCAAAGTTGCCTTGGCTCGAGAACTTGGTACGATTGGGGAAGGTCAGCTATGAGCACCCCCTCTCGCCCGATCAGAAGATCGGCCTCTACTAACCATGATATCTTGTTTTGAAAACATTATATGTTCTTATACTGGTTATTAGCCTAGAATTACTATGTGATGCGTATAGCAAAACAAGTATTGACTAAATTGCCTAAGTCGGAACAAAGCATCGCATTTCCGTTTGTTTGGAAAATGGTTTGAATTTTGCTACTCGCGAGTAGACTAAAATACGGATTTCGATGAATTATCCCAATTCAAACAATCCAACCTTCACCCACGGGCATTCATGCAGTTATATCACATAAGCATATAGCCACATGGTAAGCATGCTATCATGTTAACATTCACACTCATGCAAGATGCTAAAGCATAAATACTTACATCGTACTCTGTGCCAAAACAGTGAACTAGTTAGTAATCATATGCATGATCCTAATTCATGTTAAGGTGGCTAATGTATCTCATACAAAATGTCACTAGAATAGGCTCGGCTAATCTATGAATGGCATGTGAGATGCGACAGATAACATGTATTCAAGTTTGATTTGAAATACAATGCAGTTACTGTGATGCGCCGAGCCCGGTGCATGCAAGACTGATGAATGATACAAACATGCAAGCATAAGTATGCTAATTGAAACATGCCCTAATACTAACCATTGAAAGCAGGTAAGTAAAAGAGGGGGAGGGGAGAAGTGGGGGTTGGAAGACATGCACACACGCACCCATACTTATTACAAATTCGCCCTCGCTCGGAGGGACCAAAAGAATAATACAATTTAACTAACCATCAAGCTAATTAAATGTTACAAACAATTAACTGGTTAAGCAAATTAACTAAGCTAATTAAGTAGTAAAAAATGCCTCGGGAAGAGGGCCCAATGCATGCGCGTTCAGCTCCGCTCGGAAGTCCACTGCCATGCACAAGTTTGCCTCTATTTTCCCTGCTCTGCTCCTCTAAAAATTGCACAATTCTCAAGGAACATTTCTATGGACCTTGTGGATCACCACCGACCAAGTGGAAACCCAATCGATCATGTCCGGATGGTCATCGACCATTTGTTGAGCTCTTGGCCATCAATAATTGGTCAGTCGGCACTCCATGTAGTCGACCGGCCAAGTCTTCATGCAGAACTTGTTTTGACAGCAGCAGAGGGCAAAACAAGGCATGGCAATGTATTTCAAGCAAATGTGTGCACCAACATATCCCTTATCATGTTTGTGACTCAAAGGCGTATGCTCCTTGATTCTCGGACCACCAATTGCGCATTTCAATGTGTGATGGCCCAAGGAACCAAGTCGTGCATTTTGATTTCAAATGAAATGCAATGCATAGAAACATACCAAGGGGATTTCAACCTCCATCATGGCTTGATCAAGAGGTGAAAGATGCATACTGATATGCAACCTAGATATGTGAGCTAAGTGTGCAACATGAGATGCAAACAAGTAAGCATGCAATAGGCACACAACCTAAGAAAATAAGTATGCAAGACATGGAATAACTATGCAAGCTAATCAAGCATGCAATGTGCAACTTAACCATGCAAACATGCAAGGTGCAACATGGACAACATGTTAAGCAACTTAGCCAAGAGAATGCGTGCCAAATGCAAAGAGATTGAAGCATGCAATACATGCAATACATGCAATAGGCTAAGCATATGACAACACACAAGGTGAGCATGCGACAACATGCAAACAATGGACTTATACCAATTTGGGCAGCCCTATACTAGGCCCAAAACAGTGGCCAACATGCTAAGGAATGAGAGGCAAAACACACACATACACATGTTAAGGCCTAAACACTTAAGCATATGGAGACAACTTTTAAGCACACTTAAAAGAGGATAACATGGACATATAACATACATTATAAGCTCTGAAATCATGTTATAAAATGATGCCAAATCAATCTAAACAAGGCAATCAAAGTATGCAAACAAAGTCCAAGGTCTAAGGCTCACCAAAGAGGTATTGAACTACCCTTAACAAAACCAAACATGGCATGAATTGAACAACTAAAATCAGAGTTTTAGCATGTTAAAACAAAGCCAAAAACACAATGACATGGCATCCTAGAGGCCTAAACATGATGGCATACATGAAGGCACAAACATGGAGCATGAAACACCAACCCTTTAAGGCCTTAAAGGAACACCAAATGCAAGCATACAAACACACCACAAGGACTGAAATGGCATGGCAAGTGGTTCCAAACCACTGAAACAAAGCAAGGATGGCATGCTAGAGGGGTCAATGCTTAGGGCATACAAGAGAGGTTGCATGGTAGCTATACAAAGCAAAGCATGGACTACCCAAAGGACCAAAAACAGACCTTTAGCACATCAAAACAAGCACAAAAGCTTCACAAAGTTTGGTCAAAAACATGCTAGAACAAGGCTCAAAGCACAAAGCATGTTAAGGCTAAAACATGGCATTACAAGACATGTATGCAAGGCATGCATGGTGTGTCTAAACCAAGTAAAAACAGAGGTAAAACATGGAAAAATACTACCAAATACCTACTGAAACATGGCCAACATGAGTTCAAAAATGGTGCTCACACATGAGGCTTAAATGGCATATATTAAAGACAACAAGGAGAGAGAATGACCCTCTCCTTCTTAGGACCTTAAACCACCATCCTCACCACTGAAATCCCTCAAGATTTTAGTGGTGAGGAGGCCCAAACAAGGTGGTCTCGGAGCTCACCAAAATAGCACAAAAATGGGGCCAAACAAGCCCTAAAAGGGGTCAAACAACCTCAAAAAACAAAGTGACCTTAAACAACTATTTAAAGCACTAAAAAATAAGACTTTTATTAGTTATATACAAAGTCTGAAAATAGTTGCAAGATGGGTTAAAAAGCTATGCAAAAATGGGGGAAAAAGGGTAAGATTGTTACCCTTGTAGACCTCCTTCACAAACAATGCTCCAGCTGGTTCTTTGAGCTCAAAACCAATCAAGAACTTCAAGAATAGCTCCCTAGCACCTCAGTAGCCAAGGTAAGGTGTAATGGTGGGTGTTTGTGTGCAATAATAAGACCAAAAAACACACTTATACACAAAAGAGAGAGAGATATAGAGATGGGGGATATGCAAACCCTAACCCTAATATCAGAGCGCTCTAGAAAAATGTTGTAACCCTAATGGAGGGAGAAGAGGCTCCCTCTTATAGAGATTCACTCTTGCAAAGCTTCCAAAACAAGCTAAGCAAGAGTGAAATCCCTCCATACACGTGTATGGAGGGGAGCAAAGTGTATGCCAGCTAGCACAGCTGGCATAAAAATATCTACAAAAGCAGATGTACAGTGGTCGGCCAGCCAAAAATGCTATTTGACCAAAAAAGATGGCCGGTCGACCACAAAGAGTGCCAGTCGGCCAAACATTTGGCCGATGGCAACAAACCAATGGCCGGTAGCCTCAAGCCATGGCCGGTGAGGTGTGGAGATGGCCAATAAGCCATTCCTTGCCCTCCAAAGCAAAAACACAAGTGTTTGGTGCAAAACCAGACACAAAACAGTCGAGTTGAGAGATCCTGAGGCAAGGCGCGTAGCCGAGACATCCGAGAACTCAAGACGAACACAAACAAGGATGATCACCAAGTGTTCAAACAGTGACGTCCAAGTCTTGAGGATGGTCAAAAATGGGGTGTCTACAATGTCCCGGTGTTCACACCATCCTTTTTTTCCTTCTGTGTGCAACGCGTTGGCATCTTGGTTGAGACCTCGGGTGTGCCCGATGGTTACGTCGCCTTACACCTTCCCTGCGCGTTGCGTAGCTTGCTTAATTTTCTTACATCCTTTCTACATGAAATGTAGTTTGGCTCATGTTTCTCGCGCGTAGCGTGGTTTTGTTTTTGTGATTGGAATTGATGTACCTTGTTTCAGTTATGTGGCATTTTCTTTGCATAGCATTTGCATTTAAAATGTTTCATTGTATAGCCCCATTGCATGATTATAAGTTATATTCTTGCATCATGCATGCCATTTGCATTTTGCCCCAAAACTACGCTGGTTTGATGCCTTGCAAAGGGATATGTAAGCAGCCTGTGGGCGCAACCATTGATATCTGTTTTGATTGTTTGTTCAAGTCTTACAGCCTTGTCAAAATGGGTCGTCTCTAGGCTTTGATGTTCACTCACATCATTTAATGACTCCGAGTTCTGTCAAAGAGGGGCAACTGTAGACACCCCATTTTTGACAGCCCTTTAAGGCTTAGATGTTCTTGCAAGTACATCCGATGACAAGTTTGTTTGCTCGCCAAGCGCTCGAAGTTCTCAGCGAAATGCCCCGGTTTCGAGCCTCTCAAACCCTGTACCCATTTTATCTCATTTTTGGGCCATGGCTTGGTCTTTCCATCCTGCAGTCTCTGGTGGCCTGCCGGCCATCCCTGGAGGCTGCCGGCCATCACTTCTTGTCTCCCGGCCATTGATGTGCCTTGCTTGCTATCACTGATTGCTGGTCGGCCACCGATGTTTTTTTGCAGATATTTTATGCCAACTGTGTCAGTTGTTTGCACAGATGCTTGCATCTGTCCACACGTGTAGGGCTGGATCTCATTGTATAGATTTCATGTTTTCTATATATAGGGACCCCCTCTCTCATGTTTTGGGGTTAGAAAATTTTAGACTAAAAAATTTTCCTCTCTTTACAAATTTTCTACACAAATTCATACACTCTTGCCTATATACTCTTAACCAAATCCCCTAATCTCTGAGCTGAGGTACTCTTGGGCTTGGTTTAAGCTCTAGAAGGTGGTATTTGCTTGGAATTGTTGCTTGGAATCACTCTTATCTTCAAGAGGTATAATACTAGCTTTGTAAGCTTGCTTTACATACTTGTATACCTATCTTTTTTCATTGTTTTGGGATGTTTTTGAGATGCAAAAAAACCTATTTTTATGGGATGAAATTGGTGTTTTTGGCCATTTGAGGTTAGGGGGTGGTTCATCCCTCTTTATTCCTTGTTGTTAAGGCTATTTCACCTTTGTTTCCCATTTTCAAATCGTATTTTTTTGGGCCTTTAAACACTATTTTTCAGAGTGTTTTTAGTGGTAAAAATTAGATTTTGAAGTCCAAATTTGGAGGGGTTAGTCTCTCCTCCTTGTGTCTTGTTTGCTAACCTAGTTGGTGTTATGCCTTAGTTTATTTTTCTAGCTTGTGGTAGCTTTATTCCAGCATGCTTTAGGCTCTATTTTGGACTGTTTTAACTATGTTTTGTGTTTTTTGTTTCATTTGAGTCTTGTTTTGCATAGTTGTAGTGTAATAGTCCTCACAAGCTTGGTGTTTTAGGCCATTAGACACCACTTATTTGAGTTGATTGCATGTTTTTAGAGCTTTTCACACTTAATTTCAGCACTAATCACCTCTGCAATCTCCCTCCTTTCTTGGCTTTTGATTTTGTTTTGAAAGTGGTTTCAAGTCACTTGTTTGCCTAAGTGTGAAATTGAGGTTTCATACTTGATGGTTTAATCCCTTAGGGGGTTCATTACCAATGGTACGATACTTCTTTCATACCCAAAGCAACTTGTGTCTTGAGCTTTTCTTTCCATTAGAGGACTTTAACTCACCTTTTGGACTTAATTGGATTAAGGAATGGTTGGTAAAGTAAAATGAGTAATTAAAACTTGGAACTAAAAGTGAACCAAGATAAGAATTTGGTTGTATTTTTGATGTGTTCAATCAAACGTTAATTGAATACATGGAACTTGGACCATTTAATACTTGTTAGTGATGAAATGATCCAAGTCTCCAAGGTCAATTTCTTCCCTTGATCTTTCATGAAAGGGAGGAGGTCTGTATCTCATTTTGCATTTATTGAACTTGCAACTCTTGAGTCACAAGCCATAATGCAATGAAATTTCTTGAGTTGGTGGTTTGTGGCTTGAGTTCACAACTCCTTGGATTTGTACATGAAAATGAAGGGTGAGTTGTGAAAACAATCTGTGGGAATACCCTTTTTTTGCTTTATTTGTCCTCTGTTGCAGCAAGATGAACCAGTGCATTAGTGGCCGACAGGCCACAATCCATGGCTGGCAAGTGGCCGACAGGCCATTTCCATGGCCGGCAAGCTTTACCAGTGGCCGGCTAACCACTAATCTAAACCCCAGCAGAGTGTTAGTAAGGTGCAGCAAAATGGTTTTGAAAGTGTTCAACTCTGCAAATAGAGGCTTTCGGGAGCGAAACAGAGGACTTTTCAGGTGATATCTGAGTATGTGCATCTTCCATTTCCCAAGGCGGAGTAGTGGTAAAGTAGTTAGAGACTTGAATTACTTAGTTTGTTTACATTTGTGTTGTAACTTAATTAGTTAGTTTATTCAAGTTGTTCATTCAAGTGTTGTAATAATTAGTTAATTAGTTTAGCTAGTTATTCATTTTGGTTTGTAATAATTAGCTTAATTAGCTTAGCCATACTTAGTCGCTTGTTAGTTTTGCTTCATTCATTCAGACTCTCCTTCGTGAGAGCGTAATGTAATAATGTGTATGTCTTCGAACCCTACGTCTTTCTCCCTTTTATTTACCTACTTTTGATGGTTAGTTTAAGAGCATCACGTTTCAATTAGCATACCTTATGCTTGTATCAATTCATCTTGTCCTTTATGCATCGAGGCTCGGCGCATCATTCAAACTGCATTGTTGTTTCAATTACATCTTTCAATATGTGTTAGACCACATGTCATTTAATTGCTTCATATTCCATATTAGTAGCCGAGCCTATTAATTGCATTATTGCATGCGTTGTATTAAACATTTAACATAGTTAGGAATCATGCATACTTTTCTAACTCATATCTTTTTAGCTTGGAGTACTAGGTGAGTTTTTAGTGCTTTAGCATACTTGCATGAGTGTGAGTGATTGCCATGACTAGCATACTTACCATGAGGCTAAATGCTTACTTGATAAACTGCTTGAATGCCTGTGGATGAAGGCTTGTTGCTTTTATTGGAACGATTCAACGAATGTACGTTATAAGCCCACTATGTCTAGTGGCAAATTCACAGTTTTTAAGCCCACTTTGTTGAGTGGTAAATTCACAAACTTTAAGCCCACTTGAGGTGGCAAATTCAAACCCTTTTCACCAAACAAAGATGAAATTGAATTGTTCCAATTTGAGCAAACTAGTCTATACTTGCTTGTGCGCATCACATAGTAAAGCTAGCTTAACAACCGAAACAAGAACACATATATGTTTATAAAAATCATATCATGATTAGTAGAGACCGATCTTTGATCGGGCGAGCGGGGGTGCTCAATTCATGACCTTCCCCTCTCGTACCTAAGTTCTCGAGCAGAGGCAACTTTGGTGATGACGGACACATGGCCTTTGGCACGAGTCATGGGTTTTCTAAATTTTTCCAAATAAAATATTTAGGTGGCGACTTTTATCTGACAAAGTAGTCCAATTTTGGCATTTTTGATTCTAAAATCGATTTTTCAAAACGATTTGCTGGATTTGGACTCTTTGGTGTTCATCAATTTCACATTGCACCTGTGAGATTTGATTCAGAACCGTGAGAGTCCGAACTGTAGGGCTTATTTTCGAGTTTCCGAAAGGGGACGCAAAAAAGTCAAGTTACAGTTTCTGGCGACTCTGCTGGGGATTTAGAGAACTTGACTCAAACTCATGATATGAAATTTTATCTACACTTATGTATTTCTTTGCATTTGCATTTGCATTGGTGCGCCTAAGTCACTATGTTTGCCATATGCTATTCTTGAATGGTTTGTTGGAGGCTTGCTTGGAAAAGCTTGCCAAAAGGCTGGCCGGTTGCAGGCTCTGCTACGATGGGAACACAATCCTTGGATCTGGACTACTGCTGTACCGTTTGATCCTCCTTTCACTTCTCGATATTAGGTGTGAGAGGTATATTAGGTAGTCTTGTTGAGGTATCCTGTAGACACCCCATTTTTGACCGTCCTCAAGACTTGGACGTCATCGTTTGAACACTCGATGATCATCCATGCTCGTGTTCGTTTTGAGTTTCTGAAGGTCTCGGCTATGCGCCTTGCCTTGGAGCCTCTCAACTTGTCTGTTTTGTCCTTGGTTGTGGACCAAGAGCCTGTGGTTTTGTTTCTGAGGGAAGAGGGTGGCCTGTTGGCCAGCCCTACAACCCATCGGCCAGGCTCTGTGCTCATCGGCCATGCCCTCTTTCCATCGGCCATAAGTGGTGGCCGGTCGGCACCTTTAATGGCCGGTTGGCCATACCTTTTGGCCGAGGCCCTTTTCTTTGCTTTTTGAGATATTTTGTAGCTAGCTGTGATAGCTGGTGAGCATAGATTGCATCCTCCATGCACGTGTATGGAGGGATTGAACAAAGCCTCTAGCTTGTTCAATAAGCTTGAGACTTGGATTTCTATAAGAGGGGTGGTCCCTCTCCCTTTCCAGAAGTTCTAAAAATTGGCATTAGATCAAATATCTCTCTCTCAAGAACTCTCTCTCTCTCTCTCTCTCTATATATATATATATTGCTTGAAAGTGAGTGTTCTTCACACATTTTGCCTACAACTCTTAGCCAAACCTCTTGATCTTGGAGATGAGATTCCATCGGGCTTGTTTTAGCATCCTAAGGTTGGTTTTGGCTTAGAAAAGCTGCTGGTTTTGTTGTTTTTCAAGGGTGAGTCCTATATCTTCTTTTAAGCATTGTTTTGCTTAAGTACTTAGCCATTTTTGCACGATTCTTTTAGCTTAGCTTTCAACTATAAAAAGCTTCATTTTCAAGTGCTTAAAGTGTTTGTTTGAGGCCTCTTTGTTGTTGGGGGTGGTCTACCCCCTTTTGTGCCTTATTTTGCCTTGTTTTGAGCTATCTCTTTAGGCCTTCGAGATCATCTTCTCTTGGCCTTTTAACCACTGAAATCCAATGGATTTTCAGTGGTAGAAAGTGTGTTTTGGGGCCCCAAATAGGTGGGGGTTGTCCCCCCCCCTCTTCTCTTGTGTGCTTGTGTTGATGGCTCACCAAGTTAGCATGTTTTTCTACCTCCTTGAGGCTCCATCTTAGTATGTCTTAGGCCTTATTTTAGCATGGCATAACACTGTTTTGGGTTGGTTTGGTTACTTCTTTCATGCTTCTTGCACTTGTAGTGCAATCCCACTCACTAGCCTAACATGCATCATGTTTTGGACCATCATTCTAGCATGTTTTTGGCTCCACTCCAGCAAGCTTTTACTCATGTTTTTCCATACTTAAGCTCTAGTTTAAGTTGTTTTGGTCATGCATGCCTTGCTTTGTATAACCATAGTTCAATCTTGCTCACTAGCTTTGAGTTTCCAAACCACTAGCATGCATTGCTTGGGCTATTTGTATGATTTAGCATCATTTGATACATGATTTCAGTGCATGTAGTGTGGTCATACTCTTCCATGCTTCACTCTTTCAATGCTTTTAGAGGGTTGTGCTTTATGCCTTAAACATGAGCCAATATGTATGCCATGTTGCCTAAGCATTTGGGCTGCCATCTCAATGTGTTTTGGGTCTTATTTTGCCATGATACAACTCTGTTTTTGGTTGGTTAGAGCATCCCTCATTTGCTTCTTACACTTGTAGTGTAATCATGCTCGTTGGCCTCGCATGCTTGGTGTTTTGGCTTACCATGCTAGCTTGTTTTGGCTTCATTCCATGCATGTTTTGGCATTGTTTTGACCTGCATTGGGACTGTCTTGAGTCATCTTGGCCCTTTGGGGTTTGCTTGATATGGCTATGGTGCAAGTACCTTTGCTAGCCTTAAGCTTGGAGCCTCCTAGCATGCCTCATTTGTCATATGTGCCTGTTTTGACATCATTTGGAATGATATTTCAGAGCATATAGTGTTGTCACACTTCCAAGTTTTCCACTCTTTGATTGTTTTTGAGAGATGTGCTCTTATGCTTAGTTGATGAGCCGCGGCATGAGCATCAACATCTTGCCTTTCATGCCATCATTTCAGAGCATTTTGGCCTTTGTTTTGGCATGCATGAAGTCAGTTTGGGGGTTGGTTTGGTCCATTGAGCATTACATTACATAGCCCTTGTGTTGTATCCTTCACTAGCTTTCATGCTTAAGGACTCTAACTTGACATGCTCATGTTGTTTGCATGTTGCTTGCATGGTAGTTGCATTGCATGTTGTTTGCATATTGTTGCATGCTCATGTTATTTGCATGTGTTGTTGCATTGCATTTGTGTTTGGGTTTTTGAGAGATGTGCTCTTATGCTTAGTTGATGAGCCATTGCATGAGCATCAGCATCTTGCCTTTCATGCCATCAGTTCAGAGCATTTTGGCCTTTGTTTTGGCATGCATGAAGTCAGTTTGGGGGTTGGTTTGGTCCATTGAGCATTACATTACATAGCCCTTGTGTTGTATCCTTCACTAGCTTTCATGCTTAAGGACTCTAACTTGACATGCTCATGTTGTTTGCATGTTGCTTGCATGGTAGTTGCATTGCATGTTGTTTGCATATTGTTGCATGCTCATGTTATTTGCATGTGTTGTTGCATTGCATTTGTGTTTGGATCGGAAGTTAATCCAAACACAAGAAACGAGGGACGTTTCATACTTGTAGTGATGAAACGTGCCTCATTTCTCGGTCGCCGACCCTCTTGATCATGCATGATAGAGGTGGAGGCTCTTATGTGTTATTTGTGTACATTCATTGAAATTGACTTGTGCAATCTCGGCTTCTCGGCCATCGTGCATTGCGATACTCGATTGGTGGCCCGAGGGTCGAGTACCGCACTCCCTTGAGCTTGAGAAATGATAGGGAGGGTGGTTGTGCACACATACCTTGCAAATACACTATCATGCCTTTGTTTATGCTCTGTTGCAGCAAAATGAGAAATTGCAGGAAGCAGTGGCCGACCGGCCATCAAAGCTGCCGACCGGCCACCAAGTCTGCCGATGGGCTATCAAAATTGGCCGATATCCATAAGCTCTGGCCAATGGCCATCCCTCTTGGCCGACCACCCCTCATCATGTTCCTGAGGTGGATCATGAAGCATCTTGGAAGTTGGCACAATTTTCAGAAGTCCAAAAGAGTGCAAACAGAGGCATCACGAGGCACGGTAGTGGATTTTCGAGCGAAGCCGACGGAGCATGCATCCCTCGTCCCGAGGCCTTTTAGCTGTTTTGCTTAGCTAGGTAACTATATGGTTATGTACTTAAGTAGTTAATGCACTTAGCAATTCATTTATGTTGTGTAATAATTAGTCTAATTAGATTATTAGATTAGTTAAATGGCTTAGCTGAGATTAAATTAGCTTATCATTCGGACCCTCCGTCGAGAGGGCAAATGTTGTAATAAGTGTGCGTGTGTGTGTGAATATCTTCCAACCCCACGTCTTTCTCCCTTTTACTTAACTGCTTTCAATGGTTAGTTTTAGGACATGTTTCAATTAGCATATTTATGTTTGCATGCGTGCATCCATTCATTTGTCTTGCATGCACCGGGCTCGGCGCATCATACAAAGTGCATTGTATTTCAATACCAATTTGAATACATGTTATCCAGTTGCATTCACATGACATCTTAGAATAGTCGAGCCTATCTTAGTTGCATTTTGCATATGTTGCATTAGGCATTCTTAACATAGCTAGGATCATGCATTGATTACTAACTAGCTTCTTTTTTAGCTCGAAGTAAACTGTGAGTGTTTACGCTTTAGCATCCTTACATGTGTGTAAGTGACTGCCATGATAGCATGCTTGCCATGAGACTATTTGCTTAAATCATTAATTGCATGAATGCCTGTGGATGAAGGCTTCATTACTTGAATTGGAATAATTCATTGATTGCGAGTTTTAAGCCCACTTGAGGGTGGCAAATCCGCGTTTTAGCCTATTTGTGAGTAGCAACTTCAAACCATTTTTGAAAAACAAACATGAGATGTTTTGTTCCAACTTAAGTGATTTGGTCTATACTTGTATGCTGTGCGCATCACATAGTAATTCTAGATTAATAATTGGAATAAGAACACATGTGTTTTCAAAAACAACATATCATGTTAGTAGAGGCCGATCCTTTGATCGGGTGAGCGGGGGTGCTCATTTCATGACCTTCCCCCCTCGTACCCAAGTTCCCGAGCCGAGGCAACTTTGGTGATGACGGACACGTGGCGTTAGGCACGAGTCAAGGTTTCTTAAATTGTCCAAAATAAAATATTTAGGTGGCGACTCTGAAATCTAGCAAAGCAGTCCATGTTTGGCGCTTTTTGATTAAAATCGATTTTCCAAAACGATTTGCCGGATTTGGACTCTTTGGTGATTTATCAGTCTTACATTGCACTTTGTGAGATTAGATTCAGAACCGTAACAGGAGCCCAAACTGCAGTAGTTATGAACCCAATTTGCGCCCTCTCCAAAAGGGGGGCCCGCGGAGCGAGTTCGGGCAGTCTACAATTTCTGGCGACTCTACTAGGGATTTAGAGAACTTGACTCAAACTCATGATATGTTGTTTTGTTTACACTTATGTGTTTCTTTGCATTGCATTTGCATAGGTGTGCCTAGGACACCGTGTTTGCCGTCTGCTATTCCTGAACGGTTTGTTAGAGGCTGCGTGCCATAAGGCTGACCGGTTACGAGCTCTTCCACGATGGGAACACAAACCTCGATTTTTACCGAGGCACCCTTTCCGACCATTCGACCTAGTGCATATCGAAATCCATAGTGACCATTCCAAACTAGGACAGGTTGCTTACCCGAATGTAGGTTGTTTGAAACCGCTGCGTGCGTAGTGAAACCCTAGCTCCTGACAAGATAGAACAGGGAAACCCTATCCCATCATAGGGGTATTTTGGCTCTTACTTGCTTGATATGTGCTGTTAGAGTGTGTCTCTACAGGTTGTATGTATCAGTTTGAGAGTCTGGGTATTAGGCCTGTGGGTATCAGTATTTGGGGAATCAGTTTTACTTGAGGGTATCAGATTTGAGGCAGTGATTTGGGAATAGTGATCAGTGTTTGAGAACAGTTCTTTCAGCTTGTGATTGCCAACTGTGTGTTGTCTTAATTTAAGCCGAAGTGCTGTCTGTTTTTCTACTTATTGTTTCCTTATTATGCTTTATTTATCTTTTTGCAAGGTAGTTTAGCATCATTGCTTCCGACCAGACAGATATTCCCCAAGCACTCTGGATCAGAGGTCGAAGACTTCATCGATTCGAGGATCTAGTTGACGGACAAGCAGTGTTCTGTTCATTACCCCCGGTTACTAGACGGAGGTCGGTTAGGCGCAGTTCATCAGTACAACGGGTATCAGATCAGCGGTCCTTATCCACCCCACCAATGTGCAGTTGAGCTGAGGTTTCCGTTTCTACCGCAGAGAGAGATACATCTGCTGTTTAGATCAGCACCTTATGGCAAGTATGGGGAAGATGATGCGTTAGCTCCAAGTGACCATGCAAGCCATGTAGCGGGATGCTGCCCACCAGGTAGAGTTTGCCGCACGTCAGGCAGAGATTGTGGCTCAACAAACAGAGCTGATTGCCAGACTTCAGCAGCAGCAATAACCACAACAAGCCGGAGCATCTGCTTCGCATCCACCCCCACCCCCCACCCCCATCTAGAGTTCCAACACTCGGGGATACTGCAAACGTCCAAGAAGATACGGACACTCCAACAGGGTCAGCCCTGCCACCAGTTCTATCGCAGATTTCAAAGACACCGGCCTTCTTAATAGATACACCGTTTGAATCTAAGATGGACCCAACCACTCTGAAGATGAGTAAGCTTGAAAAGCTGTTCAAAAAAGCTTAAGGCGTTAATTCCATTCCGGATATAGAGAATGGATACACCGATTCGGCGGTGACTTTGCCAGATCGGTTCAAGATGCCGCATATAGACCGATTTGACAGTTCTGGGGATCCCATGGTACACTTGCGGTTGTTCTCAGATATCTTAAGTATGGTACATCTGCGGTTGTTCTCGGATATCCTATGGCCAATGGGCCTCTCCAGATTACAAAAGCTTTCCCTCTTCGGCTGGACCTTGTCGGGTGTCGCGGCCATCTGGTATGCGAAGTTGGAAGATACTGTCAAGAGAAGCTGGGAGGAGATGGCTGAGGCCTTTATAGCTCAATACTCCTACAACACGCAGATCGAGATCACAACTCGTGATCTCGAGACAACTAGACAGGAGCCAAAAGAGGGCTTCTCCGACTTTGTAACCCGTTGGAGAGCCAAAGCTTCTATGATGACCACTAGGCCGGTCGAGAAGGATCAGATACGGATGGTTGTGCGCAACCTCCAACCCAAGCTGATGCAAAAAATGATCGTCTTACACCTTCCCACCTTTGCGGATTTACATGAGATTGGGTATAGATTGAGGATGCCATGAAGCAGGGTCTCATTGACCACAAGAGAGAGTAGCCATGAATGCAGGCACGAGTAATGCTGCAGCTGCAGAACTTTCGATGTGGGCATGGTCACCACCACCACACCAAAAATAGCAACCCCATTCACCAGTGCGTCTGGTACCAGCTCACAAGCAGCCGGATATCCACCCCGAGGCTAAAGGACCTTTACTTCATTGTACATGCCTCTATCCAAAGCTCTGGGGGTTTTAATTAGAAAAGGGCATTTGAAGCCCCTAGAGCTGCGGCCATTACCAGACAAACTTCCTGCTTCCCATAACCCGGCCAAATACTGTGCCTTTCACCAACAGCATGGTCATGACACCGATTAGTGCTATAGACTGCGTCATGAGATCCAGGATCTTATTGACAATACGGTGATTGTGCCTCTAGAGAAGCCGAATGTCACCACCAACCCACTCCCACCACATAACCAAGCTCCACCACCCAAACACATCAACCTGATTCAAACTGCGGTTATTTCATATGACCCGAGCATATACATCACACCCTCCTACCTACCCAAGCCTGAGGTGTTCATCCCAGACAGCACATACTTGTGCATATTGAACACCTCCCTAACCCAGCCCGAACCGGTGGTGGTGACCGTCGAAGACAGAACTAGGATGACTTTGGAGGTAGATGGGAATGTTGATTCAGTGCCCGAAGGGTCTGGGAGTTTTGTGTACAACCCGAGTGGTTATATCATATCAACAGATTAGGTTAAGTCGAGGGTAGAGTTGCCGGTTGGGGCAGAGATCAGTGTGGTTCGGGAGGATGGATTGAGTCAGGAGTTAGATGACCTAGCAGAGCTAGAGAAGGATATCGCGAATTTGCAATTCTTCAATGAACAGGATTCGGGGGACGTGACTGTCAACTGGTTTGATCTGGATGAATCGATAGAAAATACTGGGTGGCTCAGCGACGAGCCAGATGTTATTGAGGCGCCTCAGCCAGAATAGGGGCAATCAGAAGTTGGGATATCAGCAGTGGCCGGAATGGCCGAGAATCAAGAGACATCACCGAAGAGCACCGGTGCTAATAATTTTGCTCGAGATCCGGACAGTTTGAGTACAGTAGACGCTAAATAGGAGGCTGTATTGAAGCGGCTTGAGCAGAAAAAGATCATGGATCTTGAGAGGGCTAGGAAGGCCAAAGCCCTTGTGGGGACAGAACATGCTGTGAGCACAGAAACAGTTGTAACGGAACCGGACAGCTGTCTGTCGGTTGCCGACGGGATGTGGTTGGAAGACGACGACTTACGTCTTGCCCACACTGACGAAGATTGGGAGCAGAACCAACCAGATAACAACTGGTATGTTGAGGAGGTTGACCATATGACTAGGAGTGGGCGGTATTTCAAGCCCCCACACTTGGACCAACCAGAGGTGTTCGAGAAGGACAAAGAAGCAGAGAGGCAGAAAGAAAAACTGCTCGAGGAGGAGGCTGTACTGAAATAGCTTAAGAAAATTCAAGCAGACATCTCTATCTGGGGACTGCTTATGGCCTCAAGGGTTCACAGACAGGCTGTCCTTACAGCCATGGATAAGGCCAAGCTTTCAATCGATACAACTCTGGAGCAGTTGGTAGGGCTGGTTTTTTTGGGAGGAGTTTCCCCGACCTTGACCTTCACTGATAAGGAACTGCCGCCTCAGGGCTCAGATCATAACAAACCACTCTACATCTCTGTGGAGTGTAGAGAGAAATGGATACTGGTGGTCTTTGTTGACACAGGATCTGCTATCAACGTATGTCCGTCGAGGACGGTATATGCTATCGGGTTAAAGCCCGCGGATTTTGTGCCTACGGCCCAAGTGATACGGGCCTATGATAATACCAGTCGAGAGGTGATGGGGACCGTACGGATTAAGACTCAGGTTGGTCCGGGGCAACAGGATATTGATTTTCATGTCTTGGATGTTCCCGCCACCTTCAATTTACTCCTGGGGCAGCCGTGGCTGTACCAGGTGAAAGCCGTCTCTTCCATCTTACACCAAATGCTGAAGTACCCCCACGGGAAGGGGGTGTAGACGTCCCCGAACATCCTGGGAAAATCGCGTTTTGTTCATTGGGCTCACTATAGTTCGGACTCAGTGTCACGGTTCTGAATCTAATCTCGCAAACTGCAATGCAAGATCGATAAATCACCAAAGAGTCCAAATTCGGCAAATCGTTTTGAAAAACTGATTTTAGAAAGAAGTGCCAAACATGGACTGTTTTGCCAGATACAGAGTCGCCACCTAAATATTTTATTTTGGGAGAATTTAGGTAACCCTAACTCGTGTCTAAGGCCACATGTCCGTCATCACCAAAGTTGCCTCGGCTCGGGAACTTAGGTACGATTGGGGAAGGTTATTTCATGAGCACCCCCGCTCGCCCGATCAAAGATCAGCCACTAGTAAGCATGATATCGAGTTTTTGAAAACACTTGTGCTCTTATTCCGGTTATTAACCTAGAATTACTATGTGATGTGCACAGCATACAAGTATAGACTGGATCGTCTAAGTTGGAACAAAACATCTCATGTTTGTTTTTGAAAGCGATTTGCTACTCGCAAGTTGGCTAAAATGAGGATTTTTGCCACCCCCAAGTGGGCTTAGAAAACATGGTGATTTGCCACTCTCAAGTGGGCTTAAAACTCGCAATCGATGAATTGTTCCAATTTAGATAATCCAACCTTCACCCACAGGCATTCAAGCAGGTATATCACATAAGCAGTTAGCCTCATGGAAAGCATGCTATCATGGCAGTCACTCACACACATGCAAGGATGCTGAAGCATAAACACTCACCGAGTACTCCAAGCCAAAACAGAAACTAGGTAGTAATCAATGCATGATCCTAGTTCATGTTAAGATGGCTAATGCAACACATGCAAAATGCAACTAAGATAGGCTCGGCTTTTCTAAGATGGCATATGAGATGCTACAGAAAACATGTATTCAACTCGGAATTGAAATACAATGCAGTTAGTATGATGCGCCGTAAGCTGGTAAATAAAAGGGAGAAAGAAATGGGGGGTTGGAAGACATGCATCACACACACGCACACTTATTTACAACAGTTGTGCCCTCTCGACGGAGGGTCTGAATAAATAATACAGAATCAAATTGACTAATTATTACACAACACTAGCTAATTAACAAATTAACTAAACTAGCATGCAAACTATGTAAAATGGGTTGCCTCAGCTCTGCTTTGAATGATAAAGGATGCATGCATGCTCGAGTCGCCTTGTCGGGAAATCCATCGCGATGCCCCGGCTCGCCTTTGTTTGCAATTGATTTCAGAAAGTTGCACGAGGCTCCAGAGAGATGAAACATGCAGTCTACGCAGGTAATGAAATTGAATACAGTCTACGCAATGAGATGTGCAAAACCGCGCGATGCGTCTCAGACAACGCGAGTGCACAAGGCAGTGCGATTGATACGCGATACGCATGGGGCAACTTTTGAGTTTTGTAAAAGCCAAAAGGATACGAAAAGGATACACCTTGCACGAATTCGAGTGCCACGCATAGAAGACACGACCCGAGGTCAAAACGGAGGCCGGTTGAGCGTCGGAAATGCACTGTTTTGCACTGTTTTGAGCAATAAAGGCCCTGGAGCCCACACATAACTCAAACAAGGGTGTAGGAGGCTCCAAAATCACTGTAGGAGACCACCGGATGTCCACCGGCCATCAAAATGTATCACCGGCCGTCCACCGGCCATCATACAGTTCCATCGGCACAATATTTTGCCGACCGGCAAAGAGTGTTGCCGACTGGCAAAGAATTCCTATGTCGGGGTAGTTTTGTCATTTCGGCACGGGTCTTTTAAAATAGGGTTTCTAATCCTATTTTCTTCACTTCTCTTTGGTCGAAAATCCTTCCCTCTCCCCTCTAGGGCATTTTCCTCCCTTGATTCTCTCCATTTCTTGCGTTCTAACTCCCGTTTCATTGTTCGATTCGCGATCCCCTTCGCGTTTCGGACATTTTCAACCGAACGAAACTTCGTTTCGGTGTTCCTTTCTTGATTTCCGCCACTCGGGGCTTGTTTCCCTCGAGTTTTTCTCGATACCCGTGCCTTTTCTGTACTCCGACTTTTTCGGCCTTTTCTGACCCTCTTGGGGTTTGACGTTTCGTTGACTTTTCGCCTTCTTGCCCGGTTTTTTGTATTCCGGCCATTTTCACATCCACTTCGAGATGGCGGACGACCTTCCACAGGGCGGGACCCCTCCCGAGCACGAGATGGCCCCTGAGGCCGAGCCCTTGCCACTCCGCGTCTGGCCGTTCGATCCGGAGACCTACAGGCCCGCAGTTCATGCGATGCTCCCCGACGGACTACGCCAGTTCAGGAGCTTTGAGAGGCACGTGCCACCCGAGCTACTACTGCGTGAGCCTACCTCCCACATGTCCTTCGGCACTTCCGAGGTAACTTTCTTTCTCTGCTTTACTTTCTGCAATGTAGGATGCAAAACTACTGTAGCTAGTTATGCTCTTTAACTGCCTAATTCTGATATACTGTATACTGTAGTTGATCGTAAACATACGTGCAACTGATATCTGTTTGAGATTGACACATGCACACACACTACACTGGCTCCGAATCACCCGAACACGGTGCACACTGTATTTCACTGCATACACATTGGTACCCGGTATCTGCTTGAGTCTGAAAACATGCACGCATGCTACATTTGCACTGAACCATTTGAACATACTGGCGCATCACACGTTGTAGTTCACTGTAAGCACACCGGCACCCGGTATTTGCTTGAGTCTGAAAACATGCACGCATGCTACATCTGCCCTAAACCACTCGAATACACTGACGCATCACACGTCGTAGTTCACTGTAAGCACACCAGCACCCGGTATTTGTTTGAATCTGTTAAAACTTGCACGCATGCTACATCTACCCTGAACCACTCAAACACGCTGACACATCACACGTTGTAGTTCACTGGTGAGCACACCGGCACCCGGTATTTGTTTGAATCCGAAAACATGCACACATGCTGTATACCTATATGCTTCTTAGAACTGCATTTTGAATATTGCCTTGCAATTGTTGTTTTTGATTACAGGGGGATTCCCATACCATCCGCGGGTATGGGAACACTGGCGTTCGGGACTGGTACCTCGAGCTGCCGGATGCGGTTCGTGACATCGTCGACGAGGCCGGCTTTGGCATCTTCTGCAGGGGGCTTTCTCGACTGACTACTTGCAGGCCCTTGCTCGCTGCTCTAGTGAAGAGGTGGTGGGATACCACCGACTCCTTCCACTTCTCCGTCGCAGGGGATATGACGATGACCCCTTACGACTTCTCGATTCTTACTGGCATTGGGGTAGGAGGTGATCCGATCCCCTTCGATACGGATATGGACGAGTGGGACGTTGCCCAGCTGTACCTACTCGGTACTCAGCCTCCCCTCGCTCGAGCGGGGTTCGTCAGGTATTCCTGGTTTGAGATCCACTTTCGGGTCCAGTCGGCCTTGGCAGAGGAGGCGCAGATGTCTCCAGAGGAGGTGGACCAGTATGCGTAGGGCTTTATCATGTTCCTCTTTGGGACGACTCTTTTCGCCGATCGAGCGAACACCGTGCCCTTATGCCTGTTGAGCGTGCTGGTGGACGTCAGGCAGATCCGCCATTATGACTAGGGTGGCGCCGCTCTGGCCACTCTGTACGGTTATATGAGCTCTTCTTCCCGCCTCAATGGACAGCTTCTTGGTGGCTACTGGCGAGCCTGGGAGGTACATCTTCTTCCCATTTTACATTTCTGCTCCTAGCTTTCTGTATTCTGCACACTGCACATATACTGCACACTGCCCCACACTGACTGTACACTGTACACCCGGCAGACATATACTCTGCTTTACACTGACTGCACACTGCACACACTGTACACTCTGCACAATACACTGCACAACACACGGTTCTGCCATTTCTGCTTTATTCTGTATTCTGCCTTATCTGATAGTCATACTGATATCTATTCTGCAGTTGTGGGTGTATGTCTACTTTCCTAGGCTTGCCCCAGTACCCGATGAGGAGATCCCACTCGGCGTCCCCTTCTCTCATCGCTTCGATGTGCGATGCGTGCGGAGACCACGGGAGTCTCTCATTTTCTTTCGCCGATACTTCGACACCATCACCGCCGCGGAGGTATGTTCAACTTTGTTCGATTCGCGATCTCCTTCGCGTTTCGGACATTTTCAACCGAACGAAACTTCGTTTCGGTGTTTCTTTCATGATTTTTGCCACTCGGGGCTTGTTTCCCTCGAGTTCCTCTCGATCTCTATACCTTTTCCACACTCCGGCTTTCTGGCCCTTTTCGACCCTCTCGG